>RRZL01000011.1:402040-445666 GCA_006782975.1 Chlorella sp. Dachan | reverse complement strand
CCTTGCCACCGGCCGAGGTCTGACGCTCCAGGCCGTGTGCGCCGCCAGTGCGGGACAGCGTGCCGGCCGCCAGCTGTGCATCCAGTTCGGGCCACACCCCCTCCACAAACAGGCGCAGCCGCTCCCTGTGGGCGGGCGGGCGGGGCGTGGGATCGGGACCAGAGGCAGGGGTGAGGGCAGGCGCTGAAGGGAACCCTGTGAACGATGCTCACAGTTTGGCATCAACAGAGAATCCCAGCCCCAGGTCGCCCCGGCGCAGCCTCAGCCCCAACCGTCCAAGGCAATACCGACCATCCAGGGCAAAACTACCCACCAGCGCTCGGGGTCCAGCTCCTCGCTGCCCAGCAGCGCCGCGGCATCCTGCAATGGGTTGTAAGTGAGGGTGTTGTTTGAGGAGCATGGTCATGGCGGGAGTGGGTGCGCGTTGGGACTCCCGCAGGCCGCTTGGCTGCCCCATGTCGCACTGGCTGGAACTTCAGGCAGGCGCAGAGCCGCCCCAAACCCACTGAACCAGGCGCGCAAAGAGGCAAAACCAATCCACCCAACCTCCCTCACCTGGCGGCGCAGCAGGGCCACGGCCTGGTGCCGCCCTGGGCCCGCCAGCTTGGCCTTGGACACGCCGCTGCCGCACTTGCGCAGCCACGACCCCAGCTTCCTGCAACGAGTCCCAGAATGATGGAGGTGACGCAGGCCTCAGGACAGCACATTGCACACTTGGTCAAGCCACAAGCCCAGCTTTCCGCCCACAGCGTGGTTTGGGGCAGCTAGAAACAGATGGTGGCTTCTAGCCTGCACTCCCGCCGAAACGCAACAGTGCATTATAGACTGAGCTCCCAGTCCATGCCCAAACCCCTCGATGCACCCATCGCGTGCAGCCAGGAAGCAGATGCCCCCATTCTCTCACACACACGGTCGGCAAACCACAGCAGAGCGGGTGCCTCACTTGGCGGCCGACTCTTTCTTGTCGCGCGCGTTGCCCAGCACCGCCTCCAGCGCCTCACTGCCCACCAGCACCGGCTCGCCTGCGGGGGAGGGCAGCGTGGAAAGGAGGGTGGCGGCAATCAGGCGAGCGCGGCGGGAAGGTGGGGGGACACTCTGGCAAGCATGCAGAGGGACAGGCAAACAAGATATGAGTGTGGCGCCCCACACCCCACTTCAATTCCCCCAACCCATTCCTCCCTCTTGAAGCCCTTTTCCAAACCACGGCACCCGCCCCCCGGCTCACCACCGTCGGTGTGGATGTGGCGCTGCACCGGGTGCCCCTCCACCTCAATGGCTGCCTCGCTCTCCAGGGGCAGAGCCTCCAGCGCATCCGCATCGTCCTCGTCCGCTGGCTGCCCCCGCCCCCTCCGCCGCCCCCGGCGCTTGCTGGCTGCCGCCGCTGGCACCGCCGCTGCTGCGGCTGCTGCGCCGTCTGCTGCCGCCGCCGCTTCTGCTGCTGGTTCTGCCGCTTCAGCTGCCGCGGCGGCAGCAGCTGCCTGCTCTGCCTCGTGCTTCAGGGCAACCTGGAAAGCAGCCTCTGGGGAGACCGCCGCTCCTGCTGCCACCACACCAGCCATCGCCAAAGCGTCAGGGGTGGGCACCGCCGAGGGAGCGCCGCCCGCTGAAGGCGCCAGCAGGCGCAGCACGGCCGCCGGCCACTCGGTGTGCGGCTGCTGCAGCGGGCGCCAGGAGTAGGGTTGGCAGGGGGAGGGCCAGCCTGGCGGGTGGCAGGGGCCGTACCGCTCCTGAGCCGTTGTGCCCGCCAGCGGCAGGGCCAGCTGCGTGTCTGCGGGGCGGGGCCGGGAACAATGGTGCTGTTGGGTGTTGAGGCAGGGCTGACGGTGAGGCGCGAATTTGTCCACAACAACTGCAACTTTGCACACGTGCACAGCTTCTCCCCTGCAGCAGCCTGCCCTGCTTCCGATCACGAGCCCACTCCTGACGGCACGCCAGGCGCAGAGCTGCCACCCACCCACCCACCTGCGGGGTCCTGCAAGCCCGGCTCCAGCTCCCGTGCGCACGCCTCCAGCGCCTCCCAGCACGGCTTGACAAACACCACAGCTGCAGACGGAGCCGCTGCTGTCTCCGCCGCCGCTGACGCGCACTCCAGGCACATGTGACGCCAGCTGTCTGGCTGCCCCGCCGGCTGCAGCACCGCCGACGCTGCGTACACGCTCTGCTGGCACACGCAGCAGTGCAGCGACTGGCGGGCAGCGGGGCTGTCGGCAGGGCAGGCGGACAGCGGCACCGCGCCTCGTGCCTCCAGCGCCGCTCGGCAGTGGTTGAGCCGCCGCATGGCGCCCACAAACGTAAATGCCAGGGCATTGCCCGACGCCTGCAACTGCGGCTCCATGTCCTGCCTCAGCACCGCCGCAATGTAAGAGCCTGCTCTCTGGTTCCCACCACCTTCCGCGGCCGCCTCCGCTGCCTCGCCGCTGCTGCGCCGCCGCCGCTCGGCGGCCAGAGCCAGCGCCTCCTCACACAGCAGCTGCTCATGAGGAATGATGGCGGGCTGGCGCATGCGCCGGTACCGCTGCCGCGCGTCCTCTCCAAAAGGCCACCACTCGTCTGCGAAGAGGCGGGGGTGGGGTGCACAGGCAGGGTGTGGTGAGCGGGAGTGCAGCCTGCAGGGGACCCCTGTTCTATGCGCCGTCGCAGCATTCCCGCCCACATAGCCACGCCCAGCTTGCCCACCGCCCCTCCTTGCAGCCCCACCTGCAACGCCACGTCCACCACGATTCCACCCATGGCCACGTTGGCGGCCGCCCTGCACTTGGCCCAACCAACCACAATCCACAGCAGCCACCCTTGCCACCAGTACAGCTCTGTCTACACCCGCACCCGTGGCAAAGTTGACGGCCTCTCCCACTTGGAAGCCGCAGCCAAAGCCGGCGTGGTAGGAGCGCGGGAAGGTCAGCACAAAGTCGCCGGGCTGCTGCACCGCGCGATACACATGTACGCCTGCAGTGCATGGGGCACAGGGCAGCAGCGGCCGGCATGTTGGTCGAGTGATACTTGGAAAAGTAAGAGCAGCCAGCGCTGCTCGGGTGGTCTGACTTTTACGGGGGATCGGACTTGTAAACCTCACTTGAACCAAAGGGCTTTCAGGCATCCAACGGGTGCGCGGCGAGCATGGCGTCGTCTGTGCTCTGCCCGGCAACGGAAGCAGAGAGCAGCAAGACCTTGCCAGTTGATTGGGTCGCAGCGTGGCAGCTCACCCGCGTCCAGCAGGTGTCGAGGCGACATCATGGTTGTCTTGCCCGTCAGCGCCCGCTCCACGCGCACCCACACCTGCGGGGCAGGTGGCAGGGCATGGTGCAAGCTGGTCAAGAGCTTGCAACAAAACAGCATAGCACCACAGCTGCAAGGGCGCTTGCTGAGTCTATGGAGGGATGTGAGTGCAAACTGAGGCAGGGTTGAGCGTGTGATGGAAGCTGCGGCGAGTCACCAAAGCCCTACCCAGTTTCGCTACTCATCAAGCCGTACCTCCTCCTCGCTGCCGCCCTCTTTCTTGGTCTGCTCAACTGCCGGCCCGTATGCCCGCTCCCGCGCCACGGCTTCAAAGCCATCCGCATCGCTGCTGGGCACGCCATACCTGCAGGGAGACAGCACAGCGAGGCATGCTCAGCAGCAGCAGCAGCAGCAGCAGCAGCCAAGGCGGCAACTATCCAGGCAGCGGCACGCTGCCTGCCACCTGCCTGCTGTGCCTGATGCGCATGACTTCAGGCAAGCTTGGGCTAGCTAGCAGCAGCGGGAAAGTAGCCGTGCTCACCACAGCTTGGGTGCGCCCAGGTGCTGGTAGTTGACGGAGAACCTGCAGGCCGCGGGCAAGTGCGCTGGATGACTGCATGCCGCAGAGGCGCATTGCGCATTGCAGGGGGCAACCTAGCCTGACCTGTGCCTGCATGGCCACCAGCCGCCGACACACCTCCCCGGCTGCCCTGAAGTGGTCCTCCACATGCCAACCAAACGTGCCTGTCCTGTCTTCACCCCAAGTCTGCCCAAACTGCCACCTACATCAACCGCACTACAGTCCACCCCCCAGCGCTCCTCACATGAAGTGGTCCTCCACGTGCCACGCAAACGTGCTGAACAGCTGGCCGCAGTAGAGCATGGGGCGCGTCACGCCCGGGATGCCTCGGTCGTCGCAGTGTCGCAGCGCAGAGCCCGGCTCGGACGGGAGGGACTGAGGGGATGGGGCAGGGCGGCATGCACGGGTGGTGGGTGGCGGGGCGGGTGGATACACGGGACTGGGCAGCTCCTGATTCAAAGACCGCAGCGGCGTGCTGCACAACCGCGGCTGCCTCAACAGAGTTGAGGCTCCCAGGCCAGAACATCAAAACAACCGGCTCTGAAAGCAGTGATGATCATCATGTGGCACCAAACTAACATTCAGGTTGCAGCGCGTGGCTCCCAGCTGAGCCGCCCCTGTAAACACGCGTGCCTTACAGCCCAACAACCAACGCGGTGCCATTGGACTGCCAAGCTCACGTTCAGGTTCCAGCGCGTGGCCCCCAGCCGGTCCTCCTCAGCAAACAGGCTGCCATCCACATCGTTGCCGTATTCAACCAGCACCGGGGCGCCCGCCGCCTTCTCACGCTCCCGCCAGTACTCGCGCTGCGGAGGAGCAACGGGGCGCGGGACAGTGCCGGGGTGGGAAGTTTGGGGGGTGGGAGCAGGAGCAGCGGAGGGGCGGCGGGTGGAGGTGTGAATGTTCCACGCGACCCAGCAGGCACAGCAGGCAGCGAGTATTGCATGATGGCCTGCACCCCCAGCAATCCAGTCATGCGCACGCGGACAGAGTCGAGCAGCTGGGCGCACCTCGAGCGTGCGCACAGGCAGGCAGCCGTGCAGGCCGCCAAAGCGCTTGGCGGCGGCCGCGCAGGCGGCATCCTGAAACTCCTTGAGCGAGTAGCGCTTGCCCTGCACACACAGCCGCAGGGTGCAAGCTCGATGGGTGCATGCTCAGCCAGCACACCCAACTCCTCCAGCGGCCAGCGGCCAGTAGAAGGGTGCCATCTGCTACCCGGCGCCCAGCTGTTGTTCCCTGCCCCACAGCCCCATGCAGGAAGGGCGACAGCCAGCTCCGCCCCAAACAGCTCCAGCTGCAGCGCACCGGCAGGAACGCCACGCCCTGCCAGTCCTTCCAGGGCCGGTCGCGCAGCGCCTGCTGCCGCGTGCCAAACTTGAAGCCTGGGTCGCTCAGCTGCAGCGCCTGCGTTCGGTTAGTGCGGGGTGTGGGGAGTGCTTGGTGCACAGTGTACGTTGGGCCGCGGAGGTGATGCAGACGAGGGGTGGCACCCTCAGTCGTGCCGCCGGAAGCAGCGGCAGCTCGCGACGGCACTCCCAGGCTGGGCAGCTCCTCAGCTTTGCCTTGCAACGCCCCTCCCAGGCGGCGCTACACCACATAGCTGGATTTGCAGCCGGCGAGCGCACCATGCCTCCTGGCACGCTGGGGGAGACAGGTGCCCGCACTATGCACAGCCCATACTGTCCAGCCTCGGCTGCAATGCCTGCAGCAGTCCAGGCGCAGCACAGCAAGGTGCGTCAGCGGCACCGCCCTGCTGCCAGCAGGGTGTCGTCACCGGCGGTGGTGCTGCCAGGTCGACCGATGGACGGACCAGCGTGTGCGCAGAGCCACCAGCCCAGGAGCACCAGCAACACCTCAACGAGTGCTGTGCCACCGTGCCGCGTGCTGAATGGCGCGAGAGCCATGTGCCGCAAGCCACTACTGCGCATGTGGACACCAGCCCTGCGCCTGCCGCAAGCCACTCACTGCGGACGTAGGCCAGCGGGTCGGCCCACTCCTCGGCTGTGGGTGTGTAAATGGGTGCCGCTTCCACTCGGTCCAGCCAGCCGTCCTCCTCCTCTGCCGCTTCCTTGGCCTGCTTGAACGTCTGCAACAAAAGGGGGTCATCAGTGGGAGCACGCGCAGCTGTGAAGACAGCTGGACTGCACAGCCGAAGCAACATTCAGGCCACAGCAGCGCCGGAGAATGGCCTGCAGCAGTCCATATAGACGGGAGGCAGGCGGCTTGCTGCGGCGGCCATTTTGGCGCCGCCGCGCGGCGGAGCGGCACGTGAGCAGGGCGCGGCGCTGCTGCGTGGAAGTGGGGGGCCAGCGCACCTCCAGGAGCTTGCCACGCCGCTCCTCTGCCTGCTTCCTTCGCTTCTGCAGGAGCGGTGTGGGCACGTGCCAGAGCATACTGATAGCAAGGTGTGCACAGCAACTTGGAGGGGGTGGTGCGGGGCACTGCCGTCGCCGCCGCCGCCCCGCCCCCGCCGCCCACCTCTCTATTCAGGTCTCGCAGCTCCTCCCGCGTCACCAGAGCGATTGGGCGCTTGCCCCCGCCGGCTGCAAGTGGCGCGGGGGCCTGCGCCGCGGCGGCGAGCCAGGGCTCCAGAGGCTCGCCCTGCTCCGCCATCGCGCCGTCACTTGGTCACGTGCACTCTGTTGAATAGTTGTTCAGAGCGTCAAAGAGCCCCCGAGGGGCGGAGAGCGCCGGGTTGGTGCGACCGTAGGCCTGAGGCGCCCTTTAGCCCACCTGCACGCCTCTGATGATGTACAGTGTTGAACAATAATGGTGCGGCCTCGTCCTGCCGAGCTGGGTGCCATGGCGCGAGCGCGATGTAGTGGCCATTTGGCCGTGCAAGGCCTGCTCGCATCAATTCACGACCGCACTGCTCCTGTGATCGCCTACCACCAGCCCAGACCTCAGCGCAGGGTTGCCAGCCTAGCTGCAGCCGGCCTCGTAATCAGCAGCCCTCAAGGAGCCCCTCCCCAGGCAGCCCAGGTGACATGAGTCGCTGGTTGGAGGCAGGGGAGCACGGGGGCGCCCTGCAAGCCCCTGAGCAGCACACCACCACCCAGCCGCCGCCACCGCCGCCGCCGCCGCTGCTGCCGCTCGTGCCCACCCACCTTCTGCTGCAAGCTGGCAAGTTGAGAATTGGGTTGCGTATTTGTGTGCCCACCCTCCACAGCATGGCCGAGCGCCGCGCTCTGGCGCAGCTGCGCACTGAGCGCTCCCGCCGGGGCAACTCGCTCAACGTGGAGGTCGTGGGTGCGGCGGCTGAGGGCAGGCAGCAGCCTTGGTGTTGTTGGAGGGGCGGCATGCAAGTTACCTGTCATGATATCCTCGGTTGTCTTCGCTGCCTCGACTTGCGGGTCATGCGGTCTGGTTCCACAGTGCCGCGCAGGTGTGGTGGTTGCCCTCGAGAAGCTGGAGGCCAGCTTCAAGGGGCTGGCGGGGCGCAACAAGGAGGCGGAGGGCAACGCGGTGAGGGCCTGTACACCTCAACCTGGCAAGCCCAGGCTGAGCTGGAAGCCAGGCTGGTTAGGCCCCTCACGACAGGGTACCTGCCAGCGCAGTTGCTTGTTGTCTGTTGTTGACTGGCTGACTGCCATCCACGACCGCTCATGCCCCCGGCCCGCAGCGCCGTGCCGTGTGGATCGCCGACAACAGTGGCGGCGAGGGGGAGGTGCTGGCTGCCAAGACGTTTTTGTGAAAGGAGCGGGCCGTGGAGCTGGGGGACCGCCTGGAGCAGGTGGGCCGCTTGGGAGGGTGCCCTCCCCACACATGAGAAACCTTTTGGCGACTCTCCTTCACGCCAAGCTGGAGCAGGCGGCTGGTCTCATGCATGCATGTGGCTGATGTGTAGGCAGCGGGTGCTGGTTGCTGCTCAGCCGCACGCGGCAGCTGGGCAGGGCTGAGGGTTGTGCCCGCATGCGCACGCACCCGTCCCCGGCAGGACTTGGAGGAGGGCCGGACCACAGTGCTGGCTGTGAGCCCCATCGACATCTCCGACCTCAACCGCGGCCAGCTGGGCACCAAGAAGGGTGCGCTGCTCCGTCGATGGCAGCCTGCTGGGTTTGACCTGTCGGAAGCGGGCCTTGCCGACTATGGAGGTGTGCATGATAGAGGTCGTTCTGCAGGGCGGCGTCATGCAGCGGCTGTATTCCTTGGCCCAGGGGTCGCGGGTGGTTGCAGCATGGGCGCTGCACCATCCTGCAAACGCGCCTGCCTGACTGCACTGCTCCCACTCCCCAGCCGGCGGCACCACATACAAGCTGGATCCGGCACCCGAGGCAGAGCTGGCTGAGCTGGCTGAGCCTCTGGGGGACGATGACCTGGCGCAGCAGCTGCGCGGCTGGTAGGACAGGGGGTAACATGACGTGCGGGCAGGGAGCAACTGACTGCGGGCAGGGAGCAACAAGCTGGCTGGCAGCGGTGTGCTGTGCCATGCGGCGTGGGCTGGAAGGGCGGGTGGGCGCATCTCAGCTGTCCTCGCACGCTACATCCGCCCCCCTGCCCTGCAGGTACGCTGGCCCGGGCGTGGCAGCTGCAGCGGCGGCAGCCGTTGCAGCGGGCAAGCGCCTCATCCGTGCCAAGGGTGGGTCACCTGCTGCGCTTCAGCTCTCCAACTGTGCTTGCGGGCGGTGTTCCAGCCCTTCAAGTTGCATGCCTGTTGCACTGCCCAGGCTGCTCCATCTGCAAGCGCGTGCGGTTTATGCCAGCTTCCGCCTTGCCCCTAACAGGCAATCCTGACACCAACCCCGACAAGCTGGGCGCCTTTGGCTCCGCCACTGTGGGCGCGCCAGCCCCCAAGAAGCGCGCCGCCGCCTGCGCCAGCCACCAGGTGCGCCTTGCCTCTCCTGCTGCTGCCGCCTGCTCAGCAGTTGTGTTGTGTTAGGGTCGCTACGTGTTACAGGTTGCTGTCTCTCAGTCGCAGTTTTGTTTGTGTCAATGCAGGGTGGCAAGAAGCAGAAGGCAAGGGAGTGCGAGAGGGCGGATACGCCGCCAAGCATAAGCAGCCACTCATTCAGGCAGCGGCTGTGCACTGGAGTCAGGTTGCGCGCCTGTGAGATGTCAAGTTGCACGCACACACAGTGGGCGCGTCATGCCGCGCCCGATGCGTCACTTCCATTTGCCGCCAAACTTGCCAAACTTGGGCCGCTTGAAGCCAAACTTGGGGCGCTTGAAGCCAAACTTGGGCCGCTTGAAGCCTCCTTTGAAGCCCTTGTGCTTGAACCCGCCGTGGAAGCCGTGGCCGTAGTGCATGCCGCCGTAGTGCACGCCGTGGTGCGGCTTGAACACTGCACCATGACATGTGGTGGGCGGAGCAGGAAGTGTGGTTCTCGGCTGACTTGATTGTAGCACGCAGCAGCAGTGTGGCCTGTGAGCAGCTTTCGTGCGGCCACACAGCCGCATGCCACCAAACCCGGCAGTGCCCGGATGCAAGTCCCACGCACCTGCAGCTCCCATGGCTGCTCCCGCCATGGCGCCCATAGCGCCGTAAGCCATGCTGTTGCCGGACGGGTAGGCGCCTGAGGGTCAACAGCGGGGGGCCACAGCAATTTGTAACTTTGCACTTGCGGGGGAACGGAGGCGGGGCAGCACGGACATGGAAGCTGCCACAGCTCACAGGTTGCACCACACACAGCACAGCCACCCAAGTGACCCATTGTGGGTGATGGCCTGATATGGGTGATGCCTGCATCAGGCCCGCATGCCACACTCACTTGGTGGGGGCGCGGCGGCGTACGTCGGAGGGTACTGGTACACTGCAGCATTGTGTTGCAACGGAAACAAGGGTCAGTCAAGCCCAGCATGTTGGCCGGCACACGCAGCTGCCCAAGCCTGTGTGCCTCTCTGGCCGCCTCCACTCTCACAGTGTGTCCCCTACCTGGAGCAGCAGGCGCATACGGCGGAGGTGGTGCCCCGTACGTGGGTGGGGGCGCGTACGGGGCGGCCGGAGGCGGGTGGTAGGCGGGCTGTGGACGGGGCAGGCAGGGGGTGTGAGTTTTCTCGTTGTCGCGCCCGCAGCAGAGAGCACACTGCATGCAACAGCACGAGCAGCACGCATCTGCAGGTAGCTTGCACGGGGTTGAGGCTGGGCATGTGCACGCCAGCTGCCTCCTCTCACCTGCTGCGGGTATCCCTGCAGAACAAAGGCAGGAGAGAAGCTGTGGGTCACTGCCCTGACACCGCTGAGGGGCTCGGAAGCGAGCAAGCATTGGAAGCGAGCAGGCATCCATCGGCGTCAAACCAGCGCTGCAAGGCTGCACAGCTCTCTGACCTGCGGAGGTGGTGCGCCATACGGCGGTGTTGCTGCCGCGGCGTAAGGCGGTGCTGCTGGCGATGGATACCCTGATGGCGGCGACACGTGGCTGGTGGGAACCGGAGGCGGCATGCCGGCAGGTGCAATAGAGCTGCTGGCGTGCATGGCCGCCGCCCCGACTGCTGCGCCTGCCGCTGCGCCTACAGCGGCCGCAGCTGCTGGCGGCGGGTAGGCTGAGGAGGCCACTGGTGGCGCCGAGGCTGCTGAGGTGATGGAGGGACGGAGCAGGCAACCGGCGCTTTTAACATTGAGGCATCGCAGGTCTGCGCAGCAGCGGCAGTACTAGTGCCCACAGGGTTGGAGCCTGCTAAGCACTTGATGGGAGCAGCCACTACACCATGACCCCCATCTCACCAGGAGGTGGGTAAGCCGAGCTGTGGGGGTCGGCATATGCTGGCGCCGAGACAGCAGGGGGCGGGTAGCCGCCTGCACTGTAAGGCGCCGATGGTGCAGCAGACACCGCAGGCGGCGGGTAGGCAGACGCTGGCGCCGCTGCCGCCGGCGGGGCGGCAGCCACCGCTGGCTGCGGGTACTGCTGCTGCTGCTGCATCTGCGGCTGCTGTGCGTGCTGTGCCTGGTGCGCCTGCTGGCCGGGCGGAGCGCCGCCATCCGGCTGCCACTTCAGGATGAGCTGCAGCTCGCCCGCCGGCTTGCCCTCCCGCGTGTGCAGCGGAACCTTGAGGTCGTCAAACCCAGACTGGAACACTCGGCCCAGCGTGATGATGACGCCGCCAATCAGCTCATCTGCAGGGGGCAGGGAGCCGGGGCAGTGTTGCGGCGCCAGCGCAAACTCGTGGAAGCGCTTCCACCGCGTTGCCAAACGCAGCAGTTGCCGCAGATGCAGGCCCAACAGCCGCCACCCACCTGGCCCATCTTCACAGCAAACACTTCCAGCACCAATGCGTGTCACTACACGTCTGCACCTGTGCACCGTAGCCACGGCTGGCCCGCCACCCCAGCTGGACCCACCCTTGCCCATCTTTTCGGCCAACACCTCCACCAGCATCTGGGGCGCTGCTGCCGTGGTCAGGGGCCCCAGCTGGATGCGCTCATTCCACACCTGCAGCGCCACGCAGAGAGGCGGGGCAGAGGAAGGCGGCGGAACCAGCATTCCCCTGAGGCTGGTGCTGTGCCGTGTGGCGGGTTGCAGCAGCAACAGCGAGGGGTGGATTGACGCCTGCCCCTCTCCACATCGCAATGCAGCGCCTCTAGGCCACGCTGCAAGGGCATGGCAGGCCACACACCGGCTTGGTGCCGCCGTCCTTGGCCACGCGTGAGCGCTGCCGCAGGGTGCCTATCTGTTGTTAAGCGGCAGCAGGCGGTGGCAAGATGAGGCAGCGGCGGGCAGCTTGCGCAGACCGAGGCAGATGGCACCAGCAAGCGGACACCAGCGAGCGCTTGACTTGCAGCAGCAGACCCTGCAGCACGCAACTTGCAGACGGGTCACTGCCCTCCTCATCTCACCTGGAACACAACATATGGGTCTTGCTTGCCTGCATGACAAGCAAAGAAATGGAGACGACAACAGCGTGAGGGCAAAGCAACAGCATGCTGGGGGCACCTTGCCTCGCAGTGCAACAGGCAGGCCCGCCTGGCAGCAGCCTGACCAGCTCACCAAAGGTCTGTGTGTCCCGCAGCTTCACTCCCTGCAGCAGATTGACCTCCAGCTTGCCCGTCTGCCCCGCCATCCTGCCTGCAACTGCAAGGGCGTGAGCAGCGGCGGCGTGAGCGGCAGCGGCGGCGGCAGCGCAGGGCTGCGGCGGTCAGCGGGGCACCTGGCTGCTGTAATGTAAAGCTAGCAACCTTGCACACCGTCTGGCAGTCCAGCAGAGCGAGCAGGTGAAGAAAGCACCCGACCGTTCGGCGCTCGCGGCGCGAGCAGCGCTTTTGGTTGTCGGCTGTCGATAGCAGCCTACGATCAGAGGCGAACTGGCAGGCTGCTGCACATGCCCCTGCCGGCGGCGGCACAGCGGGGCAGCAAGTTTGCAGCGCAGCAGAGGTCGTTTAACCCCGTTCTAAGCTCGCGATCGCGTGGTTTGTATCATTGCATCTATTCAGCTACCTTGCAAGCCTGTTCTTCGAGCAGTGTCGCAGCCGGGAGCCCTCCTGCCTTCCTCCCGCTCCCTCTGCCTTGCCTCGTCCTTGGGTAGCTGCGTTTCTTGCATCAATGAGCGTTGGAAGCAAAGCCGCCCCTTGTGGACGAGCCAGCAGGCGGCAGCTTCGGTGGCGCAACTCGCCCGGCCATCGACAAGGCCGAACATTCACCACCAAGAGCTTTTACACCACCTGGTGTCGCAGCAGCAATCCGTAGCAGACGCAATTGTACGCAACTAGTCGCCCAAGCATCAGACGCCGCTTCACGCCGCCTCGAGCGCTGCCGCCAGGCCGGGCAGGCCCCCCAGCAGGCGCGTCCACTGCTCCTCGGGCAGGCTGATGCCCTTCTGCCCCGGCAGCTGCTGCCCGTCCTTCTCGTAGTACTCGCGGATGTTGACCATGTAGCGGCCCTTGAAGCAGCTGACGGATGCGCGCCGCCTGCAGGCAGGGCATGACAGCCACGCACACGTGGCTCAACACCAGCTGGGCACCATGCGGGATAACGCAGGCGGCCGACAACGTGCACAGGCTGCAGCTTTCAGCAACGGGCGGTCCGGTGCAGCGCCCTAACTGCTCATCGTTCAACACCCTGCAGCACACCCGCCAGCCCAATCCCGTAAAGCCAGCCCCATATCTCGCTCACTTGTTGGACAGCTGCACCTCGAAGCTGGTGTCCCGCCCCCGCAGCGCGGCATCCAGGTCGGCGGCGCACCGCCTGTGGCGAAAGATGACACACAATGTGCATGTGTGCATGGGTACGTGCCAGTCCCGCGGCAAACAGCTCACGCCCGCCAGCAGCCTCGCCACACCACCAACACTGCTGCAGCAGCCCAAGCTGCCTGGCCAATCGCACACCACTCTTGCTTGCCTGAGCGCCTCGAACTGGTCGCGGGGCAGGGAGATGCCCTTCTTGCCCGGCAGCTTCTGGCCGTCCTGCATTCGCGGCCAGGCAGGTTGGCAAGCGGGGGTGCCTTGAGCGCTGCAGTTCAGCAAGCAGCAGTGCAAGACAACGCAGGCAGCCCAGCCCTGCGGTAGGGGACTCCAGCACCCGGTGACCCTGCAACCCAGCTGTTTACAGGCGCCAAAGCACAGCTGCCCTCCATCTGCCTCGCACCTTCTCATAGTACTCCCGGATGTTGACGTACGTGGTGCCCTTGAAAGTGCTCACATCCGCCCGCCGCGTGCCGCTCAGCTCCACGCCTCCGCCTGCTGCCGCTGCCGGTGCTGGCGCAGCGGCCGCTGCTCCGGATGCCGCGCCTCCTGCTGCCGCTCTGCTGCTGCTGGGCCCCGCCCCTGCTGCCGCTGCTGCTGCGCTGCCGCCCGCCTGGCTGCCGCTTGCCTGCAGGCGCTCGCCAATTTGCTCTGCTGCGGCGCACAGCTTGTCCCATTCATCTGGCGTGAGGGCAATGCCTTTCTTGCCGGGCTGCGGAGAGGGGTGTGGAAGGGGGGCAGCAATCCCGCTGTGGGCAAGCCTGCAGGCTCAGATTCGCAGAACCGGCCGGCTTGCAGGCAGCTGCAGATAGCTGCCGCGCCCTGCATCCCAAGCAGCAGCGACGGCAGCAGCCAGGCCCACCCGCATTGCGCCGTCCTTCTCCCAAAACTCGCGCATGTCCAGGCTGAAGCGCCCTGCGAGTGAATGCGTGGGCGGGGAGGCAGCAACGCCTTGGCCATGCACCGAATACAGCAGAGCGTCTGCCTGTGCAGCGCCTAATGCAGCGGCAGCAGCGGCAGCGGCAGCAGCAGCAGCAGCAGCAGCAGCTTGGCAGGGCAAGCAGGCAGATGCCACATGGACTTATGCCGGCGCGCCGCCCACCCACCCACCCTTGTATCCAGAGACCGAGGCGCGCTTGTTGGAGCCCAGGTCCACCCACACACTTTCGTCTCGCGCCTCCAGCCCCGCGCTCAGCTGCGGCATGGCGGCCGCCAGCGCCGCCCAGCCCGCCGCCTGCAGCGCCACGCCCTTGCTGCCAGGCTGTGGGCAGTGGTTGGGGCAGGGTGGGTGCGGTTGGGTAGGAAGAGGGCAGGCGGGGTGTGCACACGTCGAAGCGGCACTGGCTGCAGCATAGCATGGCAGCTCAGCGCGACAGGCAAGAACCCACCCCCCCGCCCCAAACACACCCACCTGCAGCTGCCCCTCCTTCTCGTAAAACTCGCGCACGTCAGCCATGAGGCGCCCGCCAAACTGGCGCACGCTGGCAAAGCGCTTTGCGGACAGCGGAAACACGCAGTCGCCTGCCGGGGCGGTGGGCGCGGGGCCGCGCTCCTGCCGCGCCTTTTTGGGGGCGGGCTCCGGCTCAAAGTCGTCGTCGGCATTGTCCTCCTCGTCCTGCTGCTCCGCCAGGAACTGGTCAATCTCGTCCTGCAGAGACATGATAGCTTGTCTTGAGCGGTTGGGGGCCAGCCAGGCTGAGACCGCACTGCATGCAGCAGGCAGGTGCCACACCCCATCCAGCACAGCACAGCACACACACTGCCTCCCGTGCGCCGCACCTTGATGAGCGGCTTGTGCGCCGACAGCGGCACCCCCAGCTCCTCCTCCAGCTTAGCGGTGATGGTGCGCTGCGTTTGGGTGAGCAGGCAACATGTTTGGACAGGCAGGAGTGGGCGCGGAGGCACAGTCAAGCTGGCCAGCAGCAGACAGCAGTGGCCGCTACAGCTGCTTGAAATCTGCAGGCCTTGCTCCCTGCCCTCCCCCGCCTGCCTGCGTCTCCGTCTCAAAATCCACGGTGCGCAGCAGAGTGCGCAGCTTCTGCTTCACAATGCGGGCGTCCGCGGCCATGGCTGGATGGCATGAGCAGGGCGGAAGGGGCAACACGTATGATGAGCAACGGCAGGCATGTATGAGCAACGGCAGACTCGTATGATGACAACGGCAGGCACGTATGATGAGCAACGGCAGGATGGCGGCGGGGAGCGGCGGCGGCGGCGGCAACAGCTGTTGCGTGTCGGCTGGCCGCTGGGAGGCGGTCCAGACAGCACCATTATCTCCAGCGTCTCACCAGGCTGCTTCCCGGTGGGAACAGAGCACGCAGAGAGCGGGTTGGCTGCTGGGCTCGCGGTCCGAGGCTTGCTGCCACTGCAGATTGGTTGCAGAAGTCGCGATCACTTTCTTCGGCTTGTTTATGCCAGCAGACTGACCGGAGATTGGCAGCAGGGCACATTTGCATGAAGGGCTGCTCTTTTCCGCCACTGCCTTCTTCCGATCGCTGTAGCCGTGAAACCTTGACAGCGTCCGCTTGAATCTGTGAGGCGCGATGCCCGAGCTCCCAGAGGTGGGGGCTGCGCGGCGCGCCCAAACGCGTCCCAAACAATGCTCCGTTCACATTACACGATGCACCGAGACCGAAAACGCTCAGCATCAATCCGCGCGCCTCAACCAGTCCAACACTGCCCGCCGCCGCCGCCGCCTGCAGGTGGAGGGCGCCCGGCGCCTTGCCGAGCGCACATGCGTGGGCAAGCGCATCGTGGAGGCCATTGTGGCTGACGACGAGAGTGAGTCGCAGGCCAGAAGGGCGCAGCTCTGTGGAGCAATACCATGTGCCGCCCCTCAGCTTGCCAGCCACTCCTCTGCCCTCCGCTGCCCCGCCCTCAGCGGGTGGCACCTTGAGCTCATGTCGCTCATGTGTGCTGCGACCATGCCTTCACCCATGCAGAGGTTATCTGCGATGTGAAGCCGCAGGACCTGCAGGCGGCACTGGTGGGGCGCACCATTGTGGCAGCCAAGCGGCGCGGCAAGCAGGTGGGTGTGGCGCCATGTGGCGTGCTGCCCATGCCGGCTCATGTTGCCTACATGAGATTTTCTGCTGTCCCGCATCTGGCTCCTGTGCTGCCTTGCGGGTGTAACGCCTCCATGCCTACATGAAGGTGAACATCCGTTAGCATGACCACCTGCCATGTCGCCGCTCCCCCATGTGCATGCCATGTGCAGATGTGGTGGGAGCTGGATGCAGGGCCCGCGCTGCTGCTGCACTTTGGCATGGTAGGGAGGCGACTGTGGCAGGCTGGGTGCAGGCATGAATGCTGCCGCATGCCATGCTGTTGTAACGCTATGTCATACTGCCGGCAGCCATGCTTCCTGTCATGCAATGTGCTGCGGGCATGTCACGACTCATCGCTGCCCCACCCTTCAAGTGCACCCTTTAGCTGCGGCCCACCCTCCAAAATGCAGACGGGCGGGCTGGTGGCCAAGGGCATCGGTGCGGCGCACTACAAGAGCTTTGTGATCGACGACACCAACTGGCCGCCGCGCTTCTGCAAGATTGAGCTGAAGCTGGAGGATGGCACGCAGGTGGGGGCCAGGGAGGGCCGCCCCATGCAGCAGCCATGGGCGGCATGTAGCGCAGAGCTGGGTTGTTGCACATACGCATTGCGCGAATGCATGTGCATGTCCAGTGCTCTGACTCATGCGGAAGAAAGGCATGGCTGGACATACCTGGCGTCATGGGGTTGCATGTCAGCCCGGTGCAGCGTGCCAACCGCTCCACATGATGCATGGTGGTCAGTGTGCATGCCGCCCATCCAATTCCAATGCCCGCCGCCATTGTTCATGCCATTGCTGCACCCGAAGCCGCCCCTGCCCACCTGTTGCCCCCTGCAGCTGGCCTTCTGCGACTCGCGCCGCTTTGCAAAGGTGACCGCCGCTGCTTTCAGCTGCTGCCTGGGCAGTCAGCCGGCACTGTATTTGTTCATGGCATGGTATGGCACTTGCGCTGGGCATCTGGCGTGCAGTTCCCACCATGCACGTCAGCTGAATCCATCCCATCCCGCTCATGCTCGCCGCAGGTGCGGTTCCTTGAGAACCCTGAGGGCTGCCCGCCCATCAGCCAACTGGGGTGGGACCCACTGCTCAACATGCCGTCTCTGGAGGAGTTCAGCAGCGCTCTGACGAAGCAGCGGCGGTCGGTCAAGGCGCTGCTGCTGGATCAGGTGAGGGGATGGGGCGAGGGATGCGGGCAGATGCTGGGCTGGATTCGCTTTGGTGAGCTGGTTTTATGAGGAGGGGCACGCCTGCGTTCCAGCGCAGGGACATCCATTCATGGCTTGTTCATGTGGGCCATGCACCCTGGTCCATGCATGGCCCCACCCCCCGTCCTCAAGAGTGTGCCGGTGCGCCCGCCCATGCTGCAGAGCTTCAGCGCGGGCATAGGCAACTGGGTGGCGGACGAAGTGCTGTATCAGGTGAGCCCGCCCTGCTGTGCAGCCACTAGGAGCGGTCATGTGTGATGCCTTATCATGGGGCGGGCGTGTCCGCCTGTTTACGCTCTGGCCGGTGGTTGGGCACGGTTGAATGCCTGCCGCGATGCCACCTGCCTGTGTGCCACGCTGCCGCAGCATCGCGCATGCCCACCTGTCCCCAACGCCTCTGCCTTCACCTTGCTGTGCAGTCCCGCGTGCACCCAGAGCAGCCAGCCAACACGATTCCATCGGAGCAGGTATGTCGGCAATGATGGGGAATGGCAGGGGCTGCGCTGCCCTGCTGCTTCCCAGGTGGCTGCGCTGCATGCAGCAACCCAGATAGCAGTGTGCTCATGCATGGCTTTCATTGCTGCTGCAAGCAGACACGTGTTTGTCATGTGACCCGTCTTCCCCGCAGGTGGCGGCGCTGCACGCGGCCATCCGGGACGTGTGCCAGCTGGCCTCAGAGGTGGAGGCAGACGCAGACCGCTTCCCGGATGACTGGCTGTTCCACTACAGGTGGGCAGCGGGGCTGGGGGAGTGCAGGTGCAGTGGGCAGTGTGGCATGCAAGCGGCCGACCTTTCTGGGAGCTGTCCTGCAAGCAGCGGTGAGGCTCCTTGCACGCCTGCATGCGCGAGCGCCTGTTGGACCCGGCTTCCTGCAACCACCCTCAGCCTGCTGTCCACCCGCGCCTCCCAGGTGGGGCAAGGGCAACGGGCAGAAGAGCAAGATGCCCAGCGGCCACGCCATCGACCACCTGACTGTGGGCGGCCGCACTTCGGCAGTGGTGCCCGCGCTTCAAAAGGCAAGCTGGGGGGCTGTTGAGCTGGTGGCTGCAGTGAGCTGGTGGCGGCGGAAGCACTCTCGTTGGGTCCCACTGCTCAGTAGGCTGCCTGGTGGCCGCCATGCATGCGCTGCTGGCTGACATGTACATGCACCATCCCCCACTGGCTGCCTGCAGCTGAACAAGGCAGCCATTGCAGCGGTGGGCAAGGCAGCGGCAGGCGGCAGCAAGAAGGCAGCTGGGGGCGGCGGCAGGAAGAAGAAGGCAGCTGCGGTGGCTGAACAGGAGGGCAGTGAGGGTGTGGCGGCGGCACCAGCTGATGACGAGCGGCAAGGCAACGAAGCAGAGGAGGCGGTGGCGGAGGCGGCGGCGGAGGCGGCTGTTGCTGTGGCTCAGGCAGCCCCCAAGCAGCGCGGCAAGCGGAGCGGCAAGGCAGCGCTGGCACAGGAGGCGGTGGCTGCGGCAGCTGATGTGGCACAGGCTGCAGCGCAGCAGCAACAGCAGCGGCAGGGCAAGCGGGGCCGCGGCAGCCAGAAGGCACAGGCCAAGCCCTCGGGCTCCGCGGCTGGCGCAGCTCCTGCCGCCGCTGCGGCCACCACAGCGGCAGCAGCAGCAGCAGCAGCAGGCGGGCGGGGCACCAAGTCGTTTCGCGGCCAGCAGCAGCAGCAGGGCGCCTCAACAGCTGCTGCTGGCCGGAAGCGCAAGGCGCCGGCCGGCGAGACTTCCGGCCCTGAGGGCGGCGCTGCGGGTGCTGTGAGGCGCAGTGCACGCGCCCGCAGCTGAGCCGGGCAGATCTGCTTGCTGGCCTTGCTGGCTGAGTCGTAGAACAACTTAAGAAACTGCAATGTTACATGCAGCGGCAACCGCAAAGCGTCAAAGAAAAGCGGTGCAGGGGAGGAGGGCTGGGGGGTCGAAGGAAGGCAGGAGGCAACAACTTGGCTTTGCGAGGAGGCTGGCAGGCACAAAGCACAGCAAACAGAACTGAGGCACTAGGGAGCGGCAAACAGCTTCCGGGGTGTACAGTCTTCGGCGAATTGTGCAGACTCCAAAACTGGTATGAATGCTACTGTATTGTCACCGCAAGGCAGGCTGCCAATGATCGGGCGCTCTAGCTGATGCAGGGGCAGGCCACGCGGCGAGAAGAGGACACAAATGACACAAGGCGGCACGCAACAGACAGCAGGCAGAGACCAAGGTGAGCTTGTCCGTGTCCAAGTGGGACTGAGGTAAGGGCACTGCCATGACCGAGGGAGCAGGTCATGCCAGCGGGTGCCGGCTGTTGTAGGTGAGGAAGACGTCAAACAGCACGCCTGACACACCCAGCCCAAACAGCAGCATTACTATGGCAGAGGGCAGGACCCACGTCTCAGGCGCGGCACCGTTGGTGTCGCCGCGGCGATGCTGTACTGCAACGCCCGCCGGACGAGCGCGCCAGGTAGCTGCGAGGCCGGTGCCTGCGCCCCCTTCGCTGACGCTGCCGTCCACAGGCTGGCCTTGGGACCATGCGGCCGCAGCACGGTTGAAAAAGTAGACGAAAAGCAAGGGCACGATGATCTGCGGGCAGGGGAGCCGGATGAGGTGAGGCCGGAAGCCTGGAGCAGGTTCAACGTGGAGGGAGGCAGTGGCGGCAACAGAGGCTCCGGCAGCACACCGAAGCACCAGCTGCCTAAGGCGCGCATCCAACCCAACAACCAAGAATGCCAGGCCGTACGTTGAAACCCACCTCGAACACCACCACCAGGTGCGACAGGAGCACGGCGCAGGGCACATCATCGAAGCTCTGCCCGCCGCGGCTGCACAGGAGGGCAGATGTGGTACAAGCAGATGCGGCATGTCTCAGGCGTCTACCGCAAGCAGTGTGGGCAACACGCCAGTTACAAGGACGCAGCCTGCAGCGGCCCAAATCCACAGCTGAATATGCAAGCTGAGCAGACAGCTGCCCACCTGCCAGAGGTGCCTGCCATGACCACGGTGGACAGCCAGCCCTGGGCGCGGGCCAGCCAGGCCCACTGGCCCTGCTGCACGCCGTCGGCCGCCAGGCTGGAGCAGTATTCCGGCATCGCCCGCAGCACGATTGACGCCACCGCAATCTGCAGGCGGCACGTTGGGAACGGGTTGAATGGAGCGGTTGGGGCAAGACCGGCACGTAAACAACGCCTGCAGCATACCGTGGTCCCAAACGGCACTTGCTGCAGCATGCGAGCAGTCGTTACAAGCAACGGCATCGAGCATTAGGAGCCGGCGAGTGTCCAATCACGGAGATGAGTCCCTCGCTCAGGCCCCTCGCCCCTACAACCACCCTCCTCCCCACCGCACCTGCACGGCAGCCTGCAGCGGCAGCTGCAGCTGCAGCACCAGGCTTTGCAGCAGGATGGGCAGGATGCTGGAGGACACCAGCACCGCCTTTGCAAAGTACACCCGATCGCCGGCGGCGGGGCCGGGCGCGGTGATACCCTGCGGCGCGGGCGGCGGCATCAGGCCCCTGCAGGCGGGCAGGGGTGCACAGGCGCACGGCTGGCCTGTCAGGTGGGGTGGTTGGCAGCCTTGAGCAGCTGTTCTGCTGGGCAAGCACGCTGTTGCAGATCCCCTTGTTCGCTCGCTAGCCGGCTTGCATCCCCCCGAGCCAGGCTAGCACCGCTCTTGCACTGGCGGGACACGTGCCAGCTGGTCCACCCACCTGCGCATGCCCACAATGGCGTAGGCTCGGTGCAGGCGCATGGCGGTGTACAGCCAGTCCCTCAGGCTGGACCGCAGGTACAGGTCGCGGCGGCAGTGCAGCAGCCAGAGGGCCAGTGCCGAGGTGGCGAGGGCCGACAGGCTCCAGACCGCCAGCATGATCTCCCCATGCGCCAGGGCGGACACAGTGGAGAACACACAGCCCAGCACCTGCACGGTAGATCAGGTTGGCGGGTAGGGGCTGGCTCAGCCCAGGCGTGCCGCGGCAAAGGGCAGCACGCAGCGCAGCGGCGGATACCGCCGGGTAATGGCCGCAAAGAGGGCGCTCAAGCTTGCCTCGATGCAGTGCAGCGTCGACTCAGCGGTGGCTAGGCTCGACAGCTTGTGCCGATACAGGGCTTCGGCCCCGCTGCGCGCCGCCATCGTGCAGGCCTGCGGGGCGCATGTGGGAGCAAGCTCAGGCGGAGGGGCGAATGGAGGGCAGTGGCGGTGGCGGCGGCACCGCCGGCGGCTGCAGCTGCCGCGATTGCCCTGCCGGCCAGCCCTGCAGGCGCCCGAGCAAGATGTGGAGGCGGCCGGTCGCACCCTGCAGGCGGCCGCTCGGGCAGGGCGCTCCTCCTCCTGCGTGCCCAGCTTGAGGGTCCCGGCTCGCGGCCGCTGCTGATTGTCGGCCACCCAGGAGGCTGCAAGAGCCCTGGGCGCGTTTGGGGGGCCTCCGCAGCCCTACTGGGGAGCGTCTTTCCCGTCGTAGCACTGAGCGCTGAGGTCCGGTGTGACGCAGCCAAGTGAGTTCCAAGGCGAGCAGCAGTGGCACAGGGCAGGCGGGAGGCTTCCATGCCAGGCGAGCACACAGTACCACCCCGCTGCCTTCGGGCCGCCTTCGGCAGGCCTGCGGAGCCGCTGCTGCCCATGGTGCAGAACATCTGCTGGCTGGCAGCCTTGCAGTGTGGTCATGATTTATCTGAGAGATCTGGGCAGCCACACGTTCCTGCACCCTACGCCGTCCTGCGGCACCGGCTATGTTCTTAGATGGATATGTGCGCTTGTCCGCCAAAGCTGTGGACTGGTCGAACACTCAGTTCCTGGTCAATGCACACAAACACTAGGAAGAAAGAACGGGTTGAGCAGCTGGTTTGGTGAAGGTTAAGCCTGGGCCCCGGGGCTGGACCTGCGCCGACAACCGGCAAGCCGCAAACGAGCTCCGCATGGGCGGCGGTGACGGCGGCCGGCCAATGAGGCCCCCAGGCTGCCTGGGCGCCCATCGTGGGCTCGGGGCTTGCTTGTCTGGCAGCCCTCCCGCCGCTCTGCACTCTCTGGTGGAGGCTTTGGGGCACCAAGGGTTTGCTCGGGAACGTCCGGCAGCGCTGATCGGCCGCAGCAATGAGCGATCCGGTGAGTGGAGCATGGGCCGCGGCTGGACGGCTGTCCCGAGGCTTTCCGCCGCTGGCGCGTTCCTCGTTCTCGCTGCTCCTTGAGCTCCTGCACATCGCTGATCCAGCGTCAGACTCACAAGGCAGCGGCATCGCCGCTTGCTGCTGTCTGTTGACCTGAGGCACCGCCCGAGGCGCCCGCCACCGAAGCCGCTGCGCCGCCGCCGACCTTGCTTGCCTCCTGTGCCTTGCAGAACCAGGACCAGAGCCGCGGCTACCCTCCGCCGTACGGCTACCCACCGCCGCAGGCGAGCCGCGCTGCATCATGCCTGCGTGTGCAAGCGCGCGCTGCCGGCAGCGCACACTGGCTGCTTGCTCACTGTCTTGACGCTTGCTCCGCCCTGCCTGCAGCCGGGGTATGGCGCGCCACCAGGTTACCCGCCGCAGGTGTGCCGGCCCTGCCAGGTTGCGGGATGTCCTGTCTGATCAAGCAAGCGGCTGCTGCTGCCAGCGACAGAAGGCCGGGCTGAGCCTACTGCAACGCGAGTGCAGCTGGGGGCGGGTCCCTATGCGAGGCCCACCACCGTGCTGCGCGTTTCCCCTGTCTGTTGCAGCCAGGCTACGCTCCGCCCCCGTACGGTGCTCCACCTCCATATGGAGCGCCTCCCCAGCCAGGTGCGCTGTGCTGCAGGCCTTGGTGCATCGTGCTGAGGACGGCACCGGCCATGCTGCCACTGCACACTGCCCTGCTGCTGCTGCTGCTGAGCGAGTTGCCCAAGTTGTACCTCCGCTCCTTTTCAATTTGCAGGCGCTTACCCGCCTTATGGCGCGCCGCCACCAGGTCAGCCTTGTGAGCGGTGGCGGTGGTTGGGTTCAGCTGCACGAGTGCCCGTGTGCCCTACATTTGCACCCAGCGCTTCCCTGTGCAGGCGCCTACCCGGCCCCCGCCTACCCGTACCCTCCACCTGGCGCTCACGCCCCTGCGCCAGGCGAGGAACACCGCTGTTATAACTGCATGCCCTGCCTGCATGCTGTGCCACAGCAGCAGCTTTGAAGGCCTTGCTCATGTCACACCCATGCTTCACCTGCTGCAGGCGGCTACCCGGCGGCAGTGCCGCTTGTGGGCGGAGCGATGGCAGGTGCTGCCGCAGGCAAGCAGGCACAGCTGGGGCTGGTGCTCGCAAACCATTGAGCTGGGCCGCCGGTCACCAGCAGCTAGCCTGCACAACGAGTGCTGCAGGGGCTCACCAGCCAATCTCTCTCGCCATCTGGCTTTGGTGTGCAGGTTACATGATGGGGCACGCGGGCCACCCGGGCGCCTACCCCGGCCGCATGAAGCACAAGAAGATGAAGGCAAGCTGGGGGACGCTGGGCACAGGCAGGGCAGTTGGGCTGTATGATTCAGAGGTGCCCAGTTTGAAGGCGCGCACCCTTGGCGTGCTGTGCGCTGCTGCTCGCTGGCTGGGTCACCTTGTGCCGTCTGCCCCCGCCACGTCGCAGTACAAGGGCATGGGCGGCTGGGGCCGGCACAAGTTCAAGGGCGGCAAGTTCAAGCGTGGCAAGCGCTGGGGCAGGGGCAAGTGGAAGTGAGGCCCAGCTCTGCGGCGGCGGCTGTTGCGCTCCGGCGCGCGGCACAAGGACGCGGCACTGCCGCCGCTTCAAGCGGCTCCATTGCGGAGCCACACTCTCTTTTGCGTACTGTTCAGACTTCCCGGATCATGTAAATCGGCTGTTCTGTTGTCCACACCCTTCAGTTGTGTAACAACAGCACTGCTGGGACATGCAGCGGGGCAGCGGGAGCGGCGGCAGGGGTGCCTCCTCGTCTGCCAATTGTTGACCAAGGACACTTGTCTGCTTGAGGCTTCCCCCGGGCTGGCAGTGGCTGCCCTGACAAAAGGAGCTCAGAAGCAGTGTAGGGATGGGGGAGCAGGGGCGGAGGCAGCAAGGCCCGCCGCCTGGCGCCGTCCAAGAGCGGCACGGGCGGCACTCGGGTGCTCAAACCACGGGCAGCGGGAGGGCAGAGGGAAGCGCAGCGCGCCTGCTCTGGCCTTCTGCTCGCGAGCTGTGTTTATCTACAGCATTGGAAGATCATACAGGCGCCCTCAGCAATACAGAACCGCGTGAACAGCTGTGCAGGTTAGCAATGCCCGCCGCAATACACCGCCAGCTGTGCCGAGGCACTGCCGCCGCTCTGCACCCTTCAGCCGTCGCAGCGCTGCTGGCCTTTCTGTGTTGCCGCTTGCCCGCTGATCTAAGGCCTCCCTTGCGCCCGCCCTGCTGCCCCTCAGCCCATCCTAGACTGCCCGTGTGGCAAGCCTGCGCCCGCCTCATACCCCATCGATCGGGCGCAGCTGCCCCTTGGTGCATGCTAGCGTGGGCAGGGAGCAGGCAGGCGTAGGCAGGCGGCCTTGCGCGCGGGTCGCTCGCAGGCAGCTCGGGTGCAGCAGCCCAACTCGGCCCCACCCTGGGCCCCTGGCCACCGCCCCAGCACCCCAGCAGCCATGTGGGCCGCCCTGCTGCCCTCCAGCTACTATGCCTTCTATGTGGCGGCGCTCGCCGTCGCCGTGCGGCTGGCGGTGTTCCTCTCGCTGCTCGTCTCCGCCGACCGCGTGCTGAGCGTGGCCAAGTTTGGCGCCATCAAGCTGCGCGCCTGGGCCACGGGGCGCACGCCCACGGAGGACTGGTTCTCGGCGCCGCTGCCTGAGGACCCCGAGGCCCACCCCAAGGTGCGAGCGGCGGCTGGGGCCGCCACCTCGGCGGCTGTGGCCGACCGCAAGGGGCGTAGCGCAGAAATCGTAGCGCAGGAATCGGCATGCATGTTGCCGGGTTTGCCCCTCCCCAGCGTTGCCGTTCAGCGGTTGTTTTGCTTGGGAGGCAGCACCCGTACTTGGCCCCGCCTGCGTCAGCGCCCACCGCTCCCCCTTGCCCCGGACAATGCTCCCCCTGCACAGGTGGCGGTGCAGCTGCCCATGTTCAACGAGCGCGCCGTGTGCCAGGCCATCATCGACTGCTGCGCCGAGCTGGACTGGCCCGCGCAGCGGCTCAAGATCCAGGTGGGTGCAGGGCGCGAAGCTGCCGCTGCGTGCAGCTGCGTGCCGCCTTCCGCGGCGCACGCCGCCGGGCGCCGCGCGCCCAGCACCCAGCTGGGGCGTTTGAACCCAACCCTGCCCAGTCTGCTGCTTGTTTGCAGGTGCTGGACGACTCCACTGATGCTGTGACGCGTGAGCTCGTGGACGAGAAGGTGGGCGGGTGGTGTGGATTGGGGGATGGGTCTGTGGAGTGGGGGCGCCAACGCTGGAATCGCCGTTGCGGTCCGACAGCCTGTTGCTCCCCCCTGGTGCTCATGTTGCTCCATGGTCTTGTTGCTCTGCAGTGCTGGCAGTTTGCTGCGGCTGCCCGCACTCGAAGCTGCTTGAATCACTCTTCTCCCCCTTATTCCCCTTGGGCGCAGGTCCTGGAGTGGCGGGAGCGCGGCGTGAACGTGGAGTGCGTGCGGCGCACCAACCGCCAGGGCTACAAGGCGGGCGCGATGAAGGAGGTGCGCGCAGGGTGACGGGGTGGGCAGAGGGCCGGCACGGTGCCAGTTTGTGGCTGGGCTGTGGCGCCCGCAGCCCGACCCTCCTCTCTCGCTCGCCTCCCCCCGCCAGCCATCCGCCTCCGGCAAGCCCCTTCCCCTGGCCCCCCTGCACCCACGCCACCCTCCCCCTGCTTGCCACCGACCTCTCTCCAGGGCATGGAGATGCTGGCCAAGGAGGGCTACGAGTTTGTGGCCGTGTTTGACGCCGATTTCAAGCCGGAACCCTCGTTCCTGGAGAAGACGGTGCCCTACCTCGTGGGCAACCCAGAGGCGAGCTGGGGGGGCTGCTTCTGTGGTGATGGTTGTGGTGGCAGGATGGTGGCTGGGGTGTGCTGCACTGTGCAGGCTGTGCTGCCGCTAAGTTGAAGTGGGCGCAGGCAGGTTGGCTGATTAGGTGGCGGCCTGATCAGGGCGGGGGGAAGAGCGGCGGGAAGGGCTTCGCTGCCAGGAACGCCCCCTGCCCTGATCAGGCCGCCACCCGATCACACTGCCGCCCCGCGCGCCCTTGCAGGTGGGCTACGTGCAGTCGCGCTGGGTGTTCACCAACCCCCAGGAGTCGTACCTTACCAAGGCGCAGGTGGGTGCTGCCTGTGTGGTCGTTTGGTTTGGCAGTGGTCTGCAAGGGGAGCTGGCGGCGGGCCTGAATGCCTGCTGGATTTGACAGCCGCGCTGCATGGCTTGCACTGCAGCTGCCACGCCGCTTCACCTGCGTCTGAGCGCTTTCCAACTGGCCTGGCCCTCCTCGTCCGCAGGAGGTGTCGCTGAACTACCACATGAAGTGCGAGCAGTATGCGCACTCCGCGGCCCGCTCCTTCTTCAACTTCAACGGCACCGCGGGTGGGTGTGGTCGTGCGGTTGGGTGATGGTTGGAGTGGTTGGGTGGTGAAATGTGAGATAATCGAGCTGCGTGTCTCACTGCTGGGGTGCAGCGGCAGCGTCGCGAAGTGGCCAGCGTCTCAACGCGTCTCGGTGCGACCCCTGATCGCTTGCAGGCGTGTGGCGCCTGGCCTGCATCGAGAACGCGGGCGGGTGGAACAGGTAGGCGCGGGGCGTGGGGATGCAGGTTTGCAGTGGGGGAAGCAGTCAAGCCAGCGGCATGGTCTGTGCTCTCTTGCACACTCGCTGGCTTGCTGACACACTTGCTGACCTGTGCGTGCGCTTGCACTGTGCAGCCGCACCACTGTGGAGGACATGGACCTCAGCCTGCGCGCCTACCTCAAGGGCTGGAAGGCCATCTTCCTGGACGATGTGACCTGCCTCAACGAGGTGGGGAGGGCAGCGGGCTGATGGGATGATGGCTGGCTTGTAGGCTGGGCTGTGCTGTTCTGTGGGCATCGTGTCTTCTGGTGCCATTACAGCACCCTCCCTCGCCGCCCCCGCAGCTGCCCGCCTCCTTCTTTGCCTACCGCAAGCAGCAGCACCGCTGGACGTGCGGCCCCATCCAGCTGTGGAGCAAGGCCGGCGCCGACATCTGGCGCTCCAAGGTGTGCAAAAAGGGGCGGACGGCGGGAGAGGGGCGCAGCCTGCAGGTCAACCGCTGCATGCACCGGCGCTGCTGAAGTGTTAGCGCCATCAATGTATGGCCTTGCTCACCCGTCCCCCTACTCTGCCCCTCCCTCTGCCTCCTGAGCAGCTGCCGCTGTACCGCAAGCTGGAGCTAGTGCTGCTCTACTTTGGCGTGCGCAAGTGCTCCACCCACTTTGTGTCCCTCGGCTTCTTCTGCACCCTGGTCCCCCTCACCGTATTCACCCCGGAGGTGCGTGGCTGGGGGTGGAAGGGTGGGGGATGCCGCAAATTTCCAGCAGCTAGTGAGTTGCAGGGCCAGCATGCATGCTTGGCTGTTGCGTGCCAGCAGTTGGGGGCTGGCCATGGGCTCACAGCTGCCCTGGGCCGCCCCAACCGCCCCCCAGCAGGTGTCCATCCCCACCTGGGCGCTGGTGCACCTGCCGGTGGCGGTCACCCTCTCCACCGCCTGGTTCACGCGCAAGGTGCAGCAGGGGGTTGTGGGGTCTGGTCGGCTGGTTTGAGCCGCCACCTGTGCTCTGCCTCTGACTGCGCGCAGCACCCTGCTGGCTCCTCACGGCGCCCGCCCACCTACCCACCTTCTTCCCCGCTCCGCTGCGCAGGGCTGGGTCTACTCCATCCTGTACGTGCTGTTTGAGAACGCCATGGGCACCGTCAAGCTGTGGGCCGTAGTCACAGGTGCGCTGCGGCAACGGGGCAGTGGGGCGAGGCGCGCGTTTGTGTGCTGTTGGGAGCAGGCTTGCTGCTTCTGCACACTGCTGCACCACTGCCCCCTCACCTGCCCCAACTGGACCCAGCCTGCCGGCCTGCCCTGCCTCCCCCGCCCCTTCAGGCCTGCTGGACCTGCAGCGCGCGCAGGAGTGGGTGGTGACTACCAAGCTGGGCAGCTCCGACAAGCGCCCCGGCACCTCAGGCAGCACCATCGCCATGCCCTCCTGCCGCCTCTACATGAACGAGCTGGTGGGTGGCGTTTAGGAGGGTGCTGCCGTGGGTGATTAGTAGAGTTTTGCGACTGCTGGCTTGCCGCATTCTCAGGACCATCTTCCTGCGCCCCCAACAGCAGCTCCAGGCCCCTCCCCCTGCAGATCTGGTCCCTGTTCATCTTCGCCTCCGGCCTCTACGCCCTGCTGTCCGGCAGCGCGCAGATCGGCATGGCCTGCTACCTGCTCATCCAGGGTGAGCTGCAGGGCACATTTCAGCCACATCCAACTGGGAACTTGCGGTTATGGGCCTGCAAAAGTGCGGGTTGGCCCCCTCCCCCGCCGCCGCCCCGCCAGCCCGCTCCTCCCACCCCCAGCATCCCTGCCACCTCCCACCCTCCCCAGGCTTTGTGTTCCTGGCCTTTGGCTTCAACTGGGTGGACGCCGGCGGCCTGCTGGGCGGGCGGCTGGACGAGGACATTGTGCGCGTGCCCGCCTCCGCCAAGGTGAGGGCCAGTTGTGAGGGGCTGCTGGTGGCGCGGCTGCTGCTTGTGCCGCCTGCCCCGGCTGGTTGGAGCTGCGCTCAACAGCTGCAAGGTCAACAGCTGCAAGGTCATCCAATCCCGCCTGTGCGCTGCACCCCAGCCTCACCATTGCTCTCTTCCCCCTTCCTCCCTACCCCAGGTGACCCACTCGGTGTCGGTGCACGGCGGGTCGACCGCCGCCGCCGAGGCCGCACGCCGCGCCGCCCGCGAGGTCAAGCGCGCCCACACCATGTGAGAATCGGGGATGTGCGGGGTTGACGGCTGGCCACACAGGGAGGGGTGCAGCACTTCATGCCTTTTGCTGCCTGGACCTTTGAGCGCGGTGCGCTACAGTACTTGATGCGGCAAGTGCCAGCACCCACCGATTCGCCTGGCCTCCCTGCCCGTCTGCCCCTCGCAGCCCCGTCATCCAGATGAGCCCGGAGGACCGCCTGCCCTCCGTGGTGCCCCCCATGGCCACCGCCGCCTCGGCCTTCCCCAAGCTGCAGACCGCGGGTGGGTGCTGCAGGGCGCTAGTCTTGTGGCAGCGGGCAGCAAGGAAGCCTGCAGCGGCGGCGCTTGTGCTGCGGCATGCTGCCCTCCAAACCACCTCACCTGCCCCACCGCTACACCCACACCTCTGCAGCCTCCCGGCCCAGCGTGCTGGACGGCGCCTCCTCCCCCTCCACCAGCAGCGGCAGCGGGCGCGGCCACCGCCACAGCGGCAGCAGCGGCAGCGAGGCCGACTGCAGCGGCGTGCGCACGCCCAGCAGGTGGGACCAGCAGCGTGTGGTGCAGGGGGCAGCCGGATTGGATGGGAGGCAGGGGCCGGCATGAACTCGCGTGCGGATGGGAGGCACAAGGCTGGGACTTGCACGCTGCCGGTGCCCCCTGCGCTTGCTGGTCCCGTTTGCGGCCGCTGCCCCAACTTGCTGCCAACCTACGTTCCACTGCTGGGGCCTGCGCCTGTGTGCAGCGTGGCCAGCGAGGAGATGCCGCTGAGTACCGTGCCTCTGGCCGCCAAGAAGCTGGACGACAGGTGCGGAGAACACTATGGCCGGTTGGCCTGCAGGCTGTGTTCTGGCACGATTGGGGCCCCACACCCTGTGCCTTCTGCCCTTACCCTTCCTCACCCGGTCCCCGCTCTGCCTCCCCGCCTTGCCCCTCGTCGCAGGTGGTCCCCCACCTCCAGCCTGACCGACATCTACGCTCCCTCCGCCGCCCCGATGCCCATGCGCCGCGGCGGCCTCACCTCCCTGTTTGGCCTGGCACCCGCCTACATATCCCTGGCAGCCAAGAGCGAGTAGGCAGCGGCGGCTGCGCAGTCGCTGTGCAGCACCATTTTGCAGCGCACTCTGGGGTTACCGGCGCCTTAACGGGCAGCATTGGAGAGCAGGCAGCACATTACGTTGCGGCGCATTCTCGCCGCTCTATGCAGCATTTGTCCAGATCTGTAGCGGATTTGCACAGAATCGATACCAACCTTGCCGGGTACGATTTGGCAGCCGGCTAGGCCGCTCCCACCCAGAGTTGCACCCCACCCCTCACTGTGTGCCTGCTCGGTCTGTCCACACCTGGCCCGTCTTAGCCCTGCCCCGTGTCGACAGCACCACCGCAACACTTTGCACCACTCACTTCTTTGCTTTTTCATTCGATAGACGTGTGGCCTCGCCTCCCTTCCCCTTGCTGCCCTCTCCCTTGCTGCCATTGGTTTTGCTGGTCTGTGTGAGCACGGCACACTTGAGCTCGAGAGGAGGGGAGGGGGAGGAGGGGAGGAAGGGGGCGGGCGCCGGTGCCGCAACCGCACCCCAACCCTCGCCTCGCGCAGGACATCCGACGACGAGCGGTCCAGCCTGAGCCGTTGCAGCTCCCGCTGCCCCTCAGCGCTGCGCTTGCGGATAAGCTGTTGAATCCAGGCCCAGCCTTCAATGCCTGGATCATTGCTGCTCTTTGCTCAAGCTCGCAACAGCGGTTGTAAGCTGCCCACACCATGCCGAGCATTGGTCACATCTCAACAAAATGGGAGAGAGCAATCAGAGGGGAGGAGGCAGGGGAACCAAAGACGAGTAACGGGCAAGTGCAAGCAGCAAACAGTGCGAGGGCTGTGCCGGGGCGGGCGGTGCGCCGCCAGCGCGTCAGTGCGGCTTTGGTCGGAAGCCGTCCACCGCCATGTTGCGCGTGGCGCTGGGTATGCGCACCACCAGGCCGTCCAGCTCTTTGCAGGCCACTATCTGGCAGCCTAGCCGCGACCTGCAGGGAGAGGCGAGGCGGTTGGGGGCAGGGCCGCAGCTGGATGGGCAAAGAAGGGACGCACAGGGATCAAGCGCAGTGTGGGCATGGGAGCGCTGCCCAAAGGAGGGATTTCACGAAAGGGTTGGGCAGTGCCCGCGTGGTGCGGCCCTGCTTGGCGAAAAAGCACTGCTGGACGTTGGTAAGGGAAGAAAAGCGAGGGGAGGCGAATGGGGCAAAGTCTGTATATTTGCATGGATGAGGACATGGGGGGTTTGTTGGCTCATTCCAATCGTTAGCCCAGCCGGCAGAAAGCCAGCGGTGGAAGGGCGGTGGGGAGTGGCGCAGGGTCGGTCCCGTCACGGGTTGCCAGGCCTCGTGCGCCCCGCCTGGCTCAGCTGCCCAGCTGCTGCCACGTCTTACTGTGGCAAGATTAGTGCTGCTGCAACTCCAGCTGTGCTTGCGACGGCTGCTGCTGCCGCCGCCAATGCAGGGTGCTACGCCGCAGCTCCAGGGAGCATCACTGCCGGCTGCGCCTGCCTGCCGCCTACTACTGCTGGTTGTTGCTGGCAGAGGGGATGCGCAGCAGAATGCCGTCCATGTAGCGATGGCACTTGACCTGGCAACCCAGACGGGACCTGCGCGGCGCAGCGGCCGGGGCGGGCGGGGGAGGGCAGGGCGGGGGCCGGGGGCGTGTGGGCATGGGGCCCGATTGAGGGTAAGATTGGGGCAAGTGTGAGAGAAACAACGGAAAGGTCTAGGGCGAACGATTCAAGAAAAACGGAGGTGCGGAGAGAGAACCAAAAAGCTGCCACAGCTCCACACCGCAGCACGCAAGCACAGCTGCGCTTGTGCGCGCCAATGCAGACGGCACCACCCTGCCTCTCCACCCCCTGCTCACGTGTCGGTCAGCCCAAAGGCCAGGTCCAGCATGTCATTCTCGTCATCATCCGGCTCCGGCAGCTTGTCGTAATACTCCTGCCCAGATAGATGCAGGGGCAGATGCGAGGGAAGAGAAGTCAGCACCTGTGGGGGCCGGCACCCTGCTGCTGGGAAACCAGAGCTGCAGCATGCGCCGCCCCGGGTGTTGAGAGCATCCGCCGCTGCTGCGGGTGAAGCTTGTCGATTGGGTGAAGCTCGTGGGTCGATCCTTCGATGGGCCAGGCGCCCCACACACCTGGTCTTCCACGATGACGTGGCAGGTGGAGCAGGCCAGGCTGCCCTCGCACGCCCCCTCCAGCTCCACCTCGTTCTCGTGCGCAACCTGCTTGCAAGCAAGCGTGGGGAGGGCGGTGTTGGGTGCAGGTCTGGGAGGGCAAGGCAGCCACACCGCGCAGGAACCGACTCCTGCTGCTGAATGGCGGCTGCAGCCGTGCAGGCTCACCGATGCAAATCCAAGGGCAGGCGGCAGCTGCTGGCCGGCAGGATTCAAACTGCACCACAGCACAGCGGCAGAGCCGGCCGGCAGGGTTGAAGTCGGTGCGCACCTCCAGGATGCTCTTGCCCAGCGGCGCCTTGACCGTCTTCTCGCTGCCGTCCTTGTCGTCCTTGAAGGTGATGCTGATGCTGCGGGTGGGCGGAGGTGGGGCGGCAGATGGAGGAGGTGGGCAGGCAAGAAGCGAGCACGGAGGCGGCGAGGCGATGCAGCGCCGCAATGGCCGCCCAGTGCCAGTGCAAGTGCCCGAGAGCGCCACATGGATGTGCAGGCCTTCATCCAGTGCACAGCATGCCCCGGCTGTGCTGCAAGCAAGCATGACTAAAAAAGTGGCCCCCGGGGCGGCGACCTGCAGGCAGGCGGCGGCGAGTGGTAGCCTCGGCTGCTGTAGCTGCACCAAACCCTGGCCTGGGCCGGCCCCCCCGGGCACTCACGTCTCTGCCGACACCTCGGGCACGGCCGAGAAGGCGCGCCGGGCTGCTGGGAGCCGCAGCCAGGCCGCCCTGCCGCCGCAGACCGCTGCCGCTGCTGCTGTGGAGGTCAGGGCCTCTGCTGCTGCGCCGCCCAGGCCGCTGGCAGCCGCTGGCAGCAGAGCAGCGTGTTGCGCCGCCGCTCGGGACAGGGCTCGCAGCATGATGCACGCTGGAGATGGGCTGCAAACAAAGTTGACGGGTCGATGTGCACGTCCGCGTGGCGATCGGGGCGGCAAGTGACCCCTCACCCGCCATTTGCGATGTGCTGTGCCAGCGCACGCCACAGCACGCAGCTCTTTGTTTCGTTAACTGGTGGTCGTTGGCCTGGCGGCAGCTTTTGCAGGAACGTCAGCATTGCCGGGAACCCCGGAAGTGAGGGAGCCCGCCATCGTGGGCCTGCGCCTGGTGACCACTCGGTTCGAGTGCCGCTGCTGCTGGGAGCAATCAGGCGAGCAATTGGTGCTGCATGATCACTCGCCGCTGGCTGCTGAGGCCTCCTCCCTCACGGCCGCCGGTCGCCCCGCTCCCCTGCTGCCCAAGGCGGGCTGCTGGGGCGACAAAAAGTGTGTGGTGCATTGCGGGATGCCATGAATTGACCGCAGCGGCCCTGCGCCCTGCCCAGCCGCCGCGCCGCCGCCTGTCGCCGCCGGCTCCCTAACCGTGGTACCACCCTGCTGCTGCATGCGCAGGCCCTTTGCTATAGAGTGCGACTAGCAGCACGCACGCTAATAGCTAGCGCAGCAGGCGCCTGGCGCCATGGGGCGCAAGAGCGAGCTGGGCCGGTTTGGGGCCGGCCACCATGCCGCGCCCGTCACCACGGCCCGCCTGCTCACGTTCCTCGCCGTCGGCTTCCTGCTCGGCGGCCTGGGCGGCTGGGTCTTCATGGGCACCATGCACGCGGTAAGGGGATCGTGCGACTCATTATTACCTGAGCTGGGCTGCCGTTCGGGTGCCACTGGTGGTACCGCTCGGGAGTGCGGCACTTTGTGGGTGCTGCATGACGAGCTTTGGCTTGTGTGGCTGCTGATTTCAGATGCTCCTCGCTGTGACGCTTGCAGCAGCTGCTGCTGCTGCTGCTGCAATTCGTGCGGTCTCGCCCGCACATTGCAAGCACTGCTGTTGCAAGGCTGGCCAGCCTTCGCTCCTTCCTACCCCCACCCACCCGCCCAAAACCTTTTGCCGCAGTTCCTGGAGATTGGCGCCTCGGGGCACCACGGGCGGGAGCCCATAGTGGCCAAGGGGGCTGGTGCAGCTCAACAGCAGCAGCAGCAGCAGCTAGATGGCGCAGGCCAGCAGCAGCAACAACAGCAGGCAGGCGCAGCCGGCCAGCAGCAGCAGCAGCAGACGCAGCAGACGCAGCAGACGCAGCAAGCGGCAGCAGGTGCTGCAGGCAGCGGTGGCTGGCCGACCACCGGTGACACTGTGCACATTGCATACACATCAAATGGCAGCCCATACACAAACTACCAGGTGGGCTGGCCAGGCGGAGCGGATGTTGATGGATTGGGAGCGAATCGCCGGCGTGGCAAGCTGCTGGTGGTGTGCGCTGTGTGATGCTGCCGTCCAGCGGCATTGGCTCCGCCAATACATCTCCGCCCTGCGCTCCCCTGCCACAGAACCTTATTCTGTACGGCACCTTCAGGCTGGCGCAGCAGCAGCCGGGCGGCGAAAAGATGGTGGGCTTCACGCGCATCCTGCACCGCACCACCGACGACGCGCTGTCGCCGCTCATCCCCACCTTCCGCGCCGACCCGCTGCACCCAGGTGGGCGGCGGCTGCGTTCTGCTGCTTGAACGTCAGCGGGGAATGAGAATTGTTGCGTCCCCCGGTTGGCCCTGCTGAATGAAGGGACCTGAAATACCAGGCGCAGACTTGCCTGCTGACCGCCCCACCCCACCCCACCCCCGCCTCAAACACGCAGAGTGCGACGCCTGGTGCGAGTACCCTGTGGCGGACCGGCCCAATGCTGTGCGGCAGTTCCTGGATGCAGCGAAGAAGGATCCGTCGCTCATCAAGGTACGAGCAGGGAGCTGGCGCTGGTCGGTTGGCAGGTGTGGTGGCAACGCAGGGCAGGGCTGGATCGAGCAGCAGCAGGCAGACCTGTGGGGCTTGAGTGGCAGCGGCGGGCGGCGGCGCGAGCGCTGCCTGGGCCAGCCGCCGCTGCCCGCTGCTGATGCTCGCAGGCCGCTGCTCGCAGGCCCCGTGGCTGTACATCTTCGAGACCGACTTTGTGATAATCAAGCCCATCATGGCACCACCCGCGGAGAGCGGCGCCAAGTCCATCGCTTTCTCATGTGAGTGCGGGCACCTCCCGCCACCTGGTGCACCCTGCCGCTGCCCCGCTGGCACCACCTGCTGCTCATACTTTGCCTGTTCCTTCACATGCGTCTGTTGCCCCTTATGCCTGTTGCCCTGCAGACGGCTACATTCAGCCCACCTACCCCACAATAGAGGTGGGGCAGGGCTGGGCGTGTGCGGTGGCAGCCGGCGGGCCGCTCGCCATGCAGCAGCCAGCATGTGTATAAGGTTGCAGCTGAGCACTGACCCAGCCACGGCACCTGCCTGCTGTGGTGGCGCAGGGCGTGATGCGCAAGCTGTACCCCGCCAGCGAGGGCCCGCTGTCCAACATCCCCTCCACCGGCAACTCGCCCACACTGATGCGTGTGGAGGAGTGGATGCGCGTCACGCCACGCTGGGAGGCTTTAACCGCGCAGGTAGGCGGGCTGGCCTGGGCTTGCAGGGGCGTTGCAGCCCATGCCACAGTGTAGCAGAGGGCCAGCTGCGCTTAAAGGCCGATACCGCACTGGAGGCTGGGGCAATGCTGGGCGCAGCGAGGGCAGCTGTTCCGTCTGTTCGACACCAGCCGACTGTTCGAGTCGTATGCAATGGTGAGCCTGCCTGCACCACCCTTGCCCCAGATTGAGGCGGACGAGGAGGCAAAGAAGGCGCTGGACTGGGTGCGGGAAATGTACGCATTCAGCGTGGCGGCGGCGCTGGAACACGTGCAGCTACACGTGCAGGTGGGTGCTGGCTGATGGCAGCAAGATTGGCATGTTGGCTGCTCTTGCCTGCTGCACTTGCACGTGAGATGCACCTGCAACTTGCATGTGCTTGCATTGCTCACCACCTCACAATCCGACACATCCCTGACACCATGCCCACCCGTCTGCGTGTATGCCTCTTACCGTTGTGTTGCATCACTTCGCTTCACCTGCTCTTGCCTTTCTGCCTGCAGCTGCCGCCGGATGCGGTGACGATGATCCAGCCGCCGGCGGACCACAGCCTGGGCAAGGCGCACCTGGTGGGTGCCTGAGGCCGCTGCTGCTGCTGCTACTTGATCGGGCTGCCGTTGTTTGCTCAAGGAGTCGACGCAGGCCAATGGTATGCGACTTCCCCCACCCCACCGATCCGTCTTGCCTGTCCGTTGTCCCGCCTGCCACCGCAGATGCACTACACTTGGGGCCCCCAGTTCAAGAAGGGTGACACACTGGTGTGGGAGTTTGACAAGCGCAAGTACACAGAGCCCAAGCACGAGCAGGAGGTGGTTGGGTTTTGTTTGAGACGGGCGGAGGTGGCAGGGGTGGGCTCTCGGGTGAACCCATGGCAAGTTGCCTGTGCTCGCACTCAGCTCAGCTGCCTGGCACAACCGGCAGTTTGCACTGCTCTGCTGGCTGCTCAAACCTTCCCGCCCCTGCCCCCTTCTGCGCCGTTCTCCCGCTACAGCTGCCCAAGCTGCCGCTGCCGCCTCCGTTTGAGGAGGGGTGGAAGCTGCAGGACGGCATCGCCGTGACGCGGGAACTGTACGACACCCTGGTGCTGGTGAGCGAGTTGATTGGCAGGGGAAATGCAGTTGTATTGAGATAGGCGTGCGAGATGCTGCATTTTCAGTCACACGCGACCTGCACGACACCCTGGTGCTGGTGAAGTAGTTCCAGCTGTTGTGGTCAGCAGGGCAGTGGCGGCAGCACCTGCCGTCTCGCAGCGCTCGCCCTGCTCCACAGCACGTGCCCGCCACCCACTAATACTGTCGCGTGCACACCGCCCATCCCCCACAGATGATCACGACAATGAACGCGGGCATTGATGTGGCCAGGAAGGAGCTGAACTGGGGCGGCCAGCAGTGAGGACAGTAACTGGATCCCACCAGTGAGCCACAGCCAACCAACTGTTCCATTCTTCTCTCCTCCCACACTGCTCCTGCGCTTGCTGTGATTGTTTGCTCCTCCCCCTTGCTTGCTGTGATCTCCTGCTTGCTTCCGAACTGTTCACGTGTGTGTTAAACATTCATTCTTTGGCGGTGTTGGCGCAACATCGCACTGCGTTTGTGCAGCCAGTGGATAGTGCGTTCAGAAAATTGGAAGGCGTACAAACCGAGAGGGGCGTCAAAATGTGGGGGTGAAAAACTGTCCAAGTTCTCTGCAAAGTGTTGCAACTCGTAGCAGCGTCGCTGTCGCTGGTACTGCTGTGGGGCGGGGGCCGCTGTCGAGCTGTCCAGCTCTCGCCGCCAGCTGCCGCCGCTCCCTCAGGTGGGCTTTTCCTCACGTGGGCTTGGCAGCTGCCTCAACCTCTCCTACTAGGTGGCTCAGGTGGCGATGGTCAGCTCCTCCCGCATCTGCTCCACGATGCGGATGGCGCACTCGCGCGTGCCCAGCAGCCCCACCTTGTCGTTGGTCACCACATACAGAGGGATGTGCTTCAGCACCTGGGGGAGGGAGGTGGTGGGAGGGCAAGCAGAGAGGGTGTTGAAGGGAGGTACAGCTTTTCAGGTTGCCACGTACAGCGGGGTGTGCTTCAGCACCTGCGGCAGACGGGTGGTGGAGGGCAAGCGGAGAGGGTGTTGGGATGAGGACGTTTTTTGGTGTACAGATGTGCTTCAGCTGATGCGCAAGCGCCACAGCACTTGCATGGTGTGGGGCCCAGGAAGAAAAGGTAGAGCGTGGCCGCCCTATGCAGGTGCGTTGGCTGGGGCTGTCCTGCAACACAAGATATCCACCCGCCTCCCCACCTTTAAACCTGGAGGCACGCCACTGCCAAGTTGTGAACACGAACCGATTTGCAAGCCTCGTATCCACACGCCTGCTCACCTTGTCGTGGAAGCGGGAGGCGCGCCACAGGAAGGCCTCCAGCATGCCGCCCGCCTTGACGCGCTCAATCACCTGTGCGGCGGGCAATCAGGGACGGGTGGGGGTGGGTGAGTTGGCGGACGGCGGTGGGCAGGTGGGCAGTGGGTAGGTGGCCAGCAGCAGGGAGAACCAACTGGTCGCTTGGCCGCCGCCGCCCCCCAACCACCAGACTCACCCGTGGTGGGATGCCGCCGCACACATACACGCCTCCGGTGGCCAGGGAGCGCAGCGCCATGTGCCCCGCCTCCGCGCCCACAATGGACAAAAACATGTCCAGCGCCTCCACTGCAGCAACACGGTAGGCAGAAGTTTGAATGTGTTTGCTTAGCTGCCAAAAGATGCCAGGGACGCCCACAATGGACAGGAACATGTCCGGAGCCTCCACTGCAGCGGGCAGGCGGGCAGAACAGCCTTCAGACGCTGAGGGCTAGGCGACACCAAAGCAACACACGAAAAGCAACATGTGCGCCACAGCAACAGTGCACCGCCGCCCGCACCTGCCACGGGGTCTGACTTGTCCAGTGCGCCTCCCGTGACGTCTGCGGGGGTCACCTCCTTGCTGCGGTCCATGCGGTCCTGGATGCAAGGGGCGGGAGGAATGAATGCTGCCAATTGGAGCAGTGGTCAGCAGAAGGAAGGGTGGCCTCCTTGCCGCGGTCTGTGCGGTCCTGTGGAAGCGGTCAATGGAAGTGAGGCGAGCAGGTGGAGATACACACACCTCCGCCACAGCATGTATGGGCGAGCGCAACCATGCCACCAGGCGGGACTACACCAGCTGCTGCCCCAACCCATCAAGCAATGCTCCACTCCATCCAAATGGCGGCAGCCAGCAGCCACCGCACTACACCCACCTGCGGGTACTGGCTGGGCTCGTCAGAGCGCAGGAAGTTGTAAATGCGCACCAGGCCGTCGCCGCACGCCACCTGAAATGGAACCAGGTGGAGTGGCGAATGCAGTGAGTCACAGCAGCCGTGGGGCAGGTGCAGGGAGCTGTAGATGCGCGCCAGGCCGCCGCTGCAGGCACCTGCGGGGTTGCAGCTGGGACTCGGCACACAGACACGCAACACCCCGCAGGCGAGCGCGTGAGCGCCGGCGTGGTAGTGGCAGCGGCAGGCTGCATGGGACATGCACAGCGTCTGCTCTTTGCGAGGCAGCCAGCTGGCCACCGACCCACTCCCACAGGATTCGCCACACTTGGCGTTGATTGCAGAAACCTCGACCTTCACCCCACCACCCACCCGCTCCACGGAGCAGTGGCCGCGCTCCTGCTCCACGTGCGCCTGCAGCGCGCGCTGCTTCCAGCCACGCGGCGCAAAGGTGGCGTGGGAGCCCTCTGCGCAGCGGCAGGAGGAGGTGGGCGTGCACCTTCAGCACCGGCCGTATGAGGAGCTGCCCGCTGGACCTGCCCCTGCCTGCCCCACATCCCTGCCACCCCTGCCACGCTGCCGCTGCCGTCTTACGGGCAGCGGCCCAAGCGCACCCGAGGCGTGGACCTTGTAGTTGCCGGTAGCGTCGTCCCAGAACAGCTGCGCCTCGCCCAGCCCGGTTCCGGGGCCCAGCACTGCCTTGGGGCCCTGCGGCGGTGGGGCGACGGTTGGGCAGCAGCGGGTGAGCTGGATGGCAACGCAGCATGGGTGCAGAGTGCACTGCCGCGCTGGCTGGCACCACGCCCGCTGCAGCCGTTTGGCCCACTGTTTGCCACCACGCCCACTGCAGCCGTTTGGCCCTTTGTTTGCCAGCTGCCCAGCGACAGGGCACTCCAGAGGCTCAGGCGCAGGTGTGTGCGGGGCGCACCTTGTCCACCCCGGGCACGTCGTGCAGCACCACAAGGTCACCATCCGTCAGCACCGGCACGCCGTAGCCCTGCGGATGAAGGATGTAGGTGAGCTGTTTGCGCAGTAGAGGACCCTAAAGCCGTGTCATACAGCAGGGTTGCTGCAGGGCAGCAGAGCAGCTGAACGCAGGACGGCGGCGCGCGCAATGTCGGATTATGGCACGCTACGGCTCCCTGCGCTCACCACGGCCTCAAAGTCGTTCAGCACAGTGCAACGGATGCCAAACTCCTTCTCCACCTCGGCTGCGGGCCGCAAAAACAGAGGGAGGAGGCGACAAGGGTTCAGGTTCCTGGCCGTGCCTGCCGAAGCCGCCAGCGCACGGGCGGCACCACACAGGCGGCCAGCCAGCCATGGGCAAGCAGGGGGCAGGGCAGTCGCCAGCCTTGAAGCATAACCACAGCGTATCAGCCCTCGTAGCCGCACCCTTGTCAATGACCCAGCCCAGGTTGGTCATGGTGCACCGCTCGTTCTGCACGGGGCCGGCGCATGCAAAGGCCGCCGCCTTGGGCCGCGCGCCGCCGCTGCGCAGGCAGGAGGCTCCAAAGGAGTGAGGCGAGCCGAGGCATTGAGCAGACTGCGGGTGTGGCCAAGCCAATGCATCCCACACAACTGCCGTGGTGCAACAGCCTGACCCAGAGAGCCCTGCGGCCCGTCCAATGCCATCACTCCGGAGGCCGCGGGGTGCCCTGCTACCCAGCTCCCCCCTGCACATGGCGCCACCCACCTGAGCTCTGGCAGCTTGAGCAGCTCCGCAAGCGCGTCTCGGAAGTGGGCATAGTCCTTGGTGGCGTAGAACTGCGGGGGAGCAGCCGATGCGGCAGCATGTGGGTGGCAGCGGCGGCGAGGGGCAGGAGCGGCGGCAGGCGGCAGGAGGGCCCCCACCTTCTCCACGACCATGCGGGACGGCCGGAAGTAGCTGTCCAGCGCCCACACTTGGAACCGGCAGTTGGTGCCGCCGATATCGGCCACCAGCACGTCGAGTTGGGCCTGCACCGGCATGGCTGCTCGGCTGCGCGCCGCTGCTGCTCTCCGGGGCCTGCCGGGCTGCAGTAGGGTGACGATCAGGCTTGGGGCGCTGCCGAGGCGCTGTGCGGCCGCTGCAGCTGCTGCTTGGGGCAGGGGGCCGCGGGGCCGGCTGGGGGCGCAGCCAGGGGTCAAGCAGGCTGCTGCAACAGCGCGGGTGGTCATCCTAGGCGCGATCGGGCATGCGGAAAGGGGGCCAGGTGCCGCCTGCCAGCTGCCGCCGCCACGGCTCGCCAGCTGGCTGGGCGCCGCAGGCGCGCCGGCTGAACATCTGCCCCTCATTCTGCAGTTTCGGTCGGGTTTGGGGTATCACAAGGATTTGGGAGGATGGGAGGGACAGGTTGCAGCCACCATGGGTGCCGAGACGACCACAGGGGTGGTGCGGCGGTGAGCGGCGCCATGACAGCATGCGGGCGACGAGGCAAGATTTGAGCAAGGGCGTGGACTGGAAGCTTGGAGAGCTCTAATGCATATGTGGCGGTGTGCGGTGGTTCATGTCAGTCCCCTGCGCTAGGGACACCGTGCAGCAACTTCCTCGTCTATTCCGCTTCCCTCTCCCACTCCTGCGACCGAGCGAGAACCAGGACATCAGAAACCCGATTGTAGTGCCAAGCCCGACGTGTGCCTGTGGCTACCTCAGTCCTATGGCAGCCATTCTTGTTACACAGTGTGATGGCACACGATGGCACAGAAGAACGTGAGGCCCACAGGTGCCGTGCCCATCGCCGGCCGGCAGGCGGCGGCAGGATGGGGCAGCGGCAGGCAGGGGGAGCAGGCTGAAATAAAAGCAGGTCAAATAACAGCAAGGCATAACAATAGTCACTGGCAGGGGGCAGGATGGTTGGCATCATAGCAGGCAGGTCACAGAAGGCAGGGCAGTTCTGCTGGGGTCACGCCAGCCGGGTCCGATCACGCCGTGGCGCCGCCGGTGCCCAGCAGCTCGATGAGCCCCGCCAGCGCGCCGGTGAAGCCGGAGTTGTAATCAAAGGCCACCTCACTGCGAGGGGTGGGAGGAGGGGAGGGTGAGGGAGGGGAGGGTGAGGCACGGGCGGAAGGACACATGGAGGGCACCCAGGCACGGCAGAGCACCCACCGGCCCCTCTCAACCACCAACAACCCCCACCCCCTCCCGCAGCACTCACTTGGCCTGGAAGTCGGAGCGCTTGTCCTCGTACTGGTCGTTGGAGTTGGGGCCGCCCACCAGCGCGCCCGCAGCCACCTGTTGAGGGGAGTGGAAGGGTGGGGCGGGAGGGCGAGTGGGGAGGAGCAGTGCAGGGAGGAGCACCAGCCCGCCATCCAGCTGCCCATGAATCCCAAGCTGTCCAGCTGCCCCGTCACACTCCACCTGCCCATCCACCGCACCTGGGGGTTGGGCCCCGGCGCTTTGAAGGCGGTGTCGTAGGTGCAGGGGGCGGGGCGGTCGGGGCAGGAGGCGGCGCGGTGGTGCGGCCGCACAGGCGGGTTGCTGCCGTACCCCACCACAAACGACCTGCGCATGGGTGGTGGGTGGTTGAAGGGTCTAAGGTTGGCAGGCAAGACGGATGGCGGTTGGCTGTTTGGCGGTGCTTGCCCGCCGCACTTCCTTGCCCCTTTGTTGCATTTCCTTCATCCACCCCTCCACCGCCCCTCACCGCTCGCTGCCGGCCAGGCCCAGCATGTAGTCCAGCTGGCGCTGCGCCCAGGACAGGCAGGCGGAGCGCACAGACGCGTCGGACGTGTGCTTGGCGTGCAGCAGCGCCACAAAAGCGGCGTTGGCGCTGCAGGGGCAGAGGGGTGGGACAGGGGAGCGCGTTTGGGGGAGTGCAGGCGGGTAAGCAACGAGGGCGTGCGCAAGCAACCCTGCTTGGCGGGTGCAGCCAGCCAAGACTGACGCAGCAACAGTCCTGTGCACCCACCTGTAGCGCAGGTTGCCCCACCCGCCCAGCGGCGCGACGGCCAGGCCGCGCGGGCTGAAGCTGATGCCGTTCTGGCCTGCGCGGGGAGGCAGGGGGAGGGGCGGGCGCAAGGGTCAGCAAGGGCGGGGGCTTTGCAACATCCAGCTCCCACTGCACCCATGCATGCAGTTGCGCAACTCTCCCCCCACCCCACCCCACCCCATGGGGGCTGGGACCCACCCTTGAGCCAGGCGGCGCGGAAGGCGGCGGCCTGCCACTCCAGGTCTACGCCCGGGGAGGGGCCCACACCCAGCCCCAGCAGCAGCGCGTCGGCGGCGGCGTACACGGAATCCCAACTGACAAAGTAATTGCGCTGGTACTGCAGGGGGTGGTGGGGTGGGGGTGGGGGTGGGGGGTAGGGACATGAGGGCCGGGTGGTTGCAAGGCAGGGAGGGGGGGGCAGACAGCCAGCGACAGGTGCACCACATTGATGCCCCTGCAACCCCATCCCCCAATCCCGTTATCGCGTGCCATCGCACCTGCGCGCGCTGCAGGTAGGCGCGGGCGGCAGCCAGGTACGCGTCCTCGCCCGTGGCGCGGTACAGCCAGCCCGCCTGCAGGGTTGGGGGAGTGGCGCGGCAGGGTGCTTGGGCGGTGCATTCGCAGATGGGCACATTCGCCCTTCAAGCAATGCCTGCCGTCCACCCAGCCCAACCATCCAGCCAACCAGCCGTCCCCGCCCCAGCACCCACCGCCAGCGCGAGGTCGTCCAGGAAGGAGGAGGAGGCGTAGACGTAGGTGGCGCCCGGCTCGCTGTCGCTGTACTTGCCCTCGTGCTGCCGGGAGGGAGTGGTTGATGGGTGGGTGGAGGGAGGGCGGGAGAGGAGGG
>RRZL01000011.1:354566-400516 GCA_006782975.1 Chlorella sp. Dachan | reverse complement strand
GCCGCGGCCAGCAGGCCGACGATCAGGCCCAGGCGTGAGGCGCGCATGGCGAGGCGGGGGCGGCTGGGAGGCGTGCGGAGGGGGCGGGCTGGTGTGGGGCGGGGCGGGCGGGGCTCGCAGCGGGTGGGCAGGACGCTCAGGAGGGCCGGCGAGCTGCGAGGAGCGGGAGAAAGTGGGCAGCGGGGGGCGGGGAGGCGCCTTTGAACCCCCCGCCGCGCCACCGTCTTTCCAAATCGCGCATGGGGCGCCAGCCACCGACAGCTCCCTGACCTGACGGACTGTTCGTGGCGGGCTGCCTGGTCGCCAGAATGCGCGACAGCTGCAGGGGAGTAGTGGCAGCGACCCTCATGCCCACCGCACCGCGACCGCCGCCGGCGCTGTTGCCGCTGCTGTGGCGCCGCCCGTGCAGCTGGCTGTGGCTGTCACCACAAGTGATCCAAGCTGCCGCAGCAGCTACAGTTACACACATGCACCCGTCTCAGCTCCCGTTGGCATAGCGTGAGCCGGCTTGAGCTGCAGGGTTTCGTTTCTGCCCCTCCGCTTACTTCCTTGCATGCGTTTGCGCTTCCCGCCATGCTGCCCGCATGAGTTCAGGGTGCGGCGCTGCAAGGGGTCCAGTAGATCAGCTGATAGCATCGAAAGCCTGATCTGATGTTCAGCCTAAGCAGGGGGCCTGCGGTAAGGCACATCACGCTCCGCAGAGTGCCTCTTGTTCAGGTAAGGTGGGCAACCGGGAAGGGAGACAGTGGCTCGTCCGGCAGGCTCCTGCACCACATTGATTGCACCCCAAGGCCGATACTGGGGCACGGCGAACCACTGCGTTGCCGTGAGCTTATGGTTGTGCATCCCTGTTGTCTGTGTGTACATGCACGCCTGCCGGAGGCAACCCGCTGCATAGCCCCCTCTGCTCATGCCCCGCACCTGGCTCCCGCGGGTGTCCACCGCCAGACATTGCTCGGACGTGAGCCGTCTGTAGCACAAACACTAGGAGGTGCTTCACAAGGTGGACACAGTGGCCAGCTGGGCTTAGCAGCCGTCCTGATGGGCCCGATGGCGGCCAGCGGCTGCCCAGCCGCCGCCGCTCCGCCGCCCATGGGCCAACTCGAAATGAATAGCGCCGGCTCGCCCATCGCGCATCCCAATCGACAGCCTAAATTATCCGATCACTTGTGCGGCAGCCAGGCGGCGGCAATCGGGCGCAGGAGCCCGGCACAGAATGGTCAGGGCCGCAGGAGGGCGGCAGCGGGCGCCCGTGTCCTACGCGGAACCCAGGTGCAGTGCCGCAGCGATCGGCCGGAGCCGCAACCCTGCCCGCCCCGCCCGCAGCTGCCGAGCGCCCAACCTCACTCGTGGGCGCCCCCGCCGCCCCCGCGCTGCAGGCTGGACGATGAGGAGCAGGCGTCAGACGAGGAGGAGCAGCCCAAGGTCCGGCCGCTCTGCCCCGCTGTTTGCCGCCGCCGCTCCCGCCCACCGGGCCGGGTGCCGCCTGCTGCTGCCGGCCGCTGCCCCAGCCGCCCCATATGCCATGCCCCCGTCTGCTCCGTACAGGCCCGCAAGGTCACGCCCAACAAGCCGCGGGCCCGCAAGCGCCGCGCGGCGGAGGCGGCGGCAGACGCTGGCGAGGCCTCGCTGCTCGGTGCGTTCCTTTCCCTGGCCTGCCACAAATCTATGCCTCCTGCTCAAGCCCCCTGCCCTCACTGTATGAGCTATTGCCGCCGTCCTGCAGACATCGTGAAGCACCATGGCGCAGCGATCAGTGTGGCGGCCAAGGACTGGGTGGACCGCTACAAGGCGGGGCGGGCGGCCGCCACAGCCGAGCTGCTCACCTTCCTGCTGCAGGTGGGTGCTGCGGGGAGTGCTTGGGTTGCACGGACTCAGCTGCCAGTAGCTTCAGCGGGTGGTGATAGACCAGAGCTGTTGATGCGGGTGGGAGCATGCCATGCATGTGCAGCTGGCAGCAACGCGGATGCAGGCCTCTAACCCACCATGCCGCCACCGTTGCATTTTGAGGCGCGGAGTTCGCGCATCCCTCCAGCGCCCTCATGACCCTCACCTATCGCCCCTCCTGCCCCCCATTCTGCTCCACAGTCCTGCGGCGTGGACACTGTGCTCACAGAGGAGGCGGTGGAGGAGGGGGAGGTGGATGCGCTGCGGCGGGAGCTGGACACCCTGGCACAGGAGGTGCGGCTGGTTGTGGCTCGATGGCTTCAGTCAGTGAACAAACTGCCTCTGGCGTGTTCCATTCAAAATTGGCTGCTGCTGCTGCCGCTTTTGCATGGCTTGTTGCTGCGGCGGCGGGAAATGCAGCAGCAAGGCTGCCGTGCTGCATGCCGCTCATGCTCGTTCCCGCCGCCCATGTGCTTGCCTCTGGGCACAGCCGCTTGAACTGTGTGCACCATGTACCTGTGCTCTGTGCTGCCGCGTCTACGATTCAGCCTGGCTCTCCATGGATCAACCCCAAACCCACAGGACGGGCTGGAGGACCACTGGGGCCGGCTGGTGGGCGGCGGGCGGGGCGTCAGCACCGCCGCCGCGCGCGCCTTCCGCGCCAACTACCTCGAGCTCTGGTGGGTGCCTTGCGCTGATGTTCTAGCCACATGATGTTGCTTCTGCTGTTCCGCATGTGATTGTGCATACCGTATGTTTGCAGGCCAGCGGGGTCACGCCATGGCAGCGGGCTCAGCCGAAGCAGCCGCTGTTTAAGCAAGGCGTGCCCGACCCTCCCATGGCCGCTGCGCCCACTCCACCGTGCCGCCTTGATCCCACTCATTCAGGGGCAAGCTGATGCGGGGAGCGGACGCCGCGCTGGTTTGTGCTGTACCTCCCTCGCTTGTTTGCTGACATTCTGCTGTACCGCCTTGATCCCGCTCATTCAGGGACAAGCTGATGCGGGAGGCATACGCTGCTGACGTGGCGCTGTGGGACCAGTACCTGCTGGACAAGCTGTCCGCCCTGCTCATCTCCCTCAACACGTGAGTCGGCGCTGGCTGGTGTGGGGACTTGCAAAGCTTGTTGGCTGGTATGTGACGGACAAGCTGTCTGCGATGCTTCATCCCCCTCATATCGCGAATGCCGGTTTTGTGCTGAGGTTGGCGGTCGCGGTTGCATGGCGCAAGGCGGACATGCCGAGGAATGCATGGTCCAGCCGTCCAGCTCGCCTCGCTCCCCTTGAACCCCATTGACTGCTGCTGCAGCTCGGTGGTGCGCGAGTTCCGCTACGTCGCGGTCCTGACTGCTGCGCAGCTGGTGACCAGCTGGATCCAGGTGGGTGGGCGTTGGGCTGGGTTTTGGCGGCCTTTGGTTGGGCTGGGCTGGAGAGCGCAGACGGGACACGAACGGCAAGCTTTTGAGCAGCCGCACTAGTGTGCGAATGTGCGAGTCGATGGCTCACTTGCTGTTCTTCAACCTCCGGTCTGCAGGTCCAGCTGGCGCTGGGCGAGGCGCGCGACACGGCAGAGCGCCAGCTCACGGCAGAGGAGCGCAAGAAGGGCAAGGTGGGTGCTGTGGTGTTTGTGTGTTCGGCAGTGGCGCCATGTTGCTTGGGTGCGCTGCCAGGGCGACAGTCTGCTCTCGCCTGCCCCGCCAGCAACCCGCCACACTTTGTTCCACCCTGCAGGCTGCCGCGGAGCGCGTGGCCGCCTTCAAGCGCACCATGGACCGCTGCCATGCGCGCGTGCAGGTGGCTGGGCTGCTGCGGCGGCGGCCGGGCGCTGTGTTTGCAGTGTCATTGCATGTATGCATAGAGCAACCCTTGCCCATTGTTGCTGCCACCCTGCCACTCTCACCGTAAGCTGGGCGTGGCGTGTTTCAACACCCGCAGGAGCTCAAGTCGTACGCCGACTCGCTGTTCCAGGGCATCTTTGCGCACCGCTTCAGGTGGGGGCGCTGCACAAGCGCTCGTCTTGAGCAGCCAGGCGGGCAGGGACCTGTGACCTGTGGTTGGCTAACCGTGCATGCGCGGGTAGCTGCGTGCCTGCTGCAAGCTCCGCCTTTCCAGCACATTACCCTCCTCCCCTGCCTGCCTCAGGGACTGCGCCGTGGAGGTGCGTGCCACCGCCATCGAGGGCATCGGCGGCTGGGTGCGCCTGCACCCCGGCGCCTTCCTCACCGACCAGTACCTCAAGTACATCGCCTGGGCCCTGTCAGACAAGGTGCGCTTGCTCACTTGATCAATTGCTCAGTATCGCCAAGGGGTGCGGCCCTACCGGAGATGGCAGTTGCGCCTCTGGCAGGAGCAGCTGCCCTACTGCTTCCCAGCATCTCGGTCCCTCCTCCCCCGCCCATCCGGCTCAATTGCCCACCCACCATCCATTCCCCACCGGTGCAGGAGGCACGCGTGCGGCTGGCGGCGGTGAACGCGCTGCTGGCGCTGTACAGCAACGCCGACAACAAGGCGGCCCTGCAGGCAAGTGGGGGTGGGGTGTGCATCGGCCTTGGCCGCCAAGGCGGGTCAAGAGTTGCCCTGCTGCAGGCTGCCCTGCTGCCTGCATGGGCAGGTGGCAATAGCCACTATGTCACCGCCTGTTCGCGCCTTCATCCTGTCTGCAGGACTTCACGCAGCGCTTCTCCCAGCGTTTTGGCGAGCTGTTCTACGACGTGGACGAGGCGGTGGCGGTCAAGGGGGTGAGCTGATACTGCTTGAATCATTAGCAGCCATGCTGCTGCTCAAACGTGCTGCCTTGCGGCTGGTCTACAACGTGGACAAGGCGGTGGCGGCCAAGGGCTGAGACGTGCTGCATTTCATCCACCTGAGCACGTTGCCGCCTGCAAGCTTTCATGCTGGTTCTGGGTGGGCCTCCTCACGCGACCTGCAGTGGAGGGCAAGCAGCTAGCCATGGGGACGCGGTACGTCCCGGTACATCGATTCCTTGCCTGCCTCTGGCGCTCCCCGCCCTCTGCAGATCCAGCTCAACACAATGCTGGTGCGGCTCAAGGAGGCGCAGGCCAGCCGCTTCGCGCAGGTAGGGCGGGAGCCTAGGGGTGCGGTGTTCCCAAATTCGGGATATCGGTTTGAATCCGATTGCCAGCACAGCGCCTCTGCTTGTTGCCGGTGTCACGCTCTTGCCGTCTCACTCCCACCCTTCTTGGCTGCACCGCAGGTGTACGAGCTGCTGGCCGACAATGCTCTTACGATTTTGACTCTTACTTTCTTGCGGCCTCACTCCTACCCTCCTTCGCTGCACCGCAGGTGTACGAGCTGCTTGCCGACGAGTCGGGAGCGGTGCGGCATGCCGTGGCGGAGCTGGTGGCGGCCATGCTGGAGGAGCAGGGGGAGGCGGTGATCAAGGTGGGTCCTGTGTGTGCTTTGGTCCTGTTGGATTGTCTGCCTGCAGCTCAGACTGTCGCCGCAACTGTGCTTGAATCATACGGCAGTTGTGGCGCTGAAAGGTGGGGCTGGGGCCAGCCAGCCCTGCATCAGGTACGGGCTGCCCACCCAGCCTGCCCACCTCACCTAGCCCCTGCTCCACAACTCCACACCCCCAGACCGCGGCGCAAGCCAGTGGCAGCGGCAAGAAGGGGCGGCGCAAGAGCGGGGAGGGCGCTGCCGCTCAGGCGGCCGGCACCTCGGAGCTCCAGCTAGCGGGGCTGCTGCAGGTGGGTGGCTGATCAACGTTGCGTGAGCTTGGAGTGGAGTGGGTGTTATTGCATCTGCGCCGCCGCGCCCTGGGCGCCATTGTGGAGCGCTGCAGGTGGCGGGGCTGCTGCAGGTGGGGGAGCTAGGCGATGGCTGTGTGGGCGGGGCTGCTGCAAGCTGGGTGCTGCCACTGGCGGGACTGGTCGAGGTGACCTGCTGGCCAGCGGTTCAAGGCGCTACCCCACACTCACGTTCTCTGCCTCGCTTGCCCATGCTTTGTCTTCGCATCAGGTCATGCACTTGCTGGCCAACCCGCCCGCCGAGCGGCCCGCCGGTGGCGACGTCATGGAGGAAGACGAAGAGGAGGAGGAGGAGCGGCCGGCTGTGCCGCTGGAGCGCCAGGTGGTGGCCCAAGTGGTGGACGCCCTGTTCGACAGGTGGGATGGGCTTTTGGTTTCCAGAAGGGAGGTCATGCGTATGCACTGCGCGCTTGCTCCGGTGCGGCATGGGTGCCCAGGCCAACATGTACCCCGGTTTGCTCCCCACCCCTGCTTGGCCCACACCGCCCGCCCGCTCTCTCCCCGCCTGGCAGGGTGCCCATGCTGTCTGACTGGGCCCTGCTGCTCAGCTGGGCACACAGCGGGCGGGCTGAATCGCACTTTGGCGAGGCAGGCGTCACCAACCTGCTGCAGCTGCTGCGGGATGCGCTGGCCAAGGCCACGGGCGGGCCGCTGCTGGGAGCGGCGGGCGCGGCGGAGGCGCGGCGGGCGGGGCAGCGCGACCGCCAGCAGGCACAGGTGGGGGCTTGGTGCTGGAGTCGGCTGTGTTGTGGCTGCGGGATGGCAGCAATGCTGCAACGCGAGTGGAGCCGACCTGCGTTGCCTTGCTCCGTCGAGGGAGGGACCCAACACCTCTCGTCCTGAACATGGTAGCAATGCTGCTCCTGAACCCTACTGCTGCACAGGCAACTGCTCGCCAGGACGCCACGCTGGCACTGATGAAGGACCTGCCGCCGCTGCTGCGCAAGCTGCACACCGACCCGGCCCAGGCACGTTTGCAAGTTGTGCTGTGGGTGGCTTTCCACCGGGGCGGCTGTATCGCATTGACCCGGTCTCGTCAGTATGTGGGCAGCCCAGGGGTTCGTGCTTTAACCCACCACTGGCAAACCTGTGGCCGTCGGCGGCAGCTGCCATTTGAACGCCGTAAGCGCGCCTCTCCCCATGCACCCACGGTTGGTGCCGTTCGTCCCCCTCTGCACGCGGCCGGCTTGGTGGGGCTGGTGCCCGAGGCGAACATGGGCCCGGTGCGTCTCTCACTCTCACCTCGTTCACTCGCTCCTTACTTTCCTTCTGCTTGAACAGGCGGCCGCCCTGGCGGGGCTGGTGCCCGAGATGAAGCTGGAGGTCTACTCGCTGAAGCGCCAGGAGAAGAACTTTTCGGGGCTGGCCGCCTCCATCAAGGACGTGTTCCTCAAGCACGCAGACGCGCAGGTGGGGGGCTGAACATCCGGCGGTTGCCGGAGTGCTGCAACTGGGGCAGGAGGGTGCAGTGAGGGCCGGGGCGCCTGAATCAAGTGCATGTTTCTGTTGCCGTGCAGCGGCTCAGGTGGGCACCACGTGTTGGGCCAGAGCAGGGCTTGTATTGGAGAGGCCTGCTCCCAACAAAATGTGCGCACCTTCACGTCCGTTGCATTGTCACTCCCGGATGCCGCAGGTGGCCAAGGAATGTGTGAGCGCCCTGGCTGCCGCCGCCCGCTCCGGCCCCGATTCAATCAAGGATGCGGCGCAGCTGGCGCTGACCGAGTGCACCGACGATGTGTGCCAGGGTGAGCAGCGACCGCTTGCTGTGTTCCCGCTCGAGCGCCCGGTTGGCTAGCGCTGCTTGGCCCCTTGCTGTGCAACTCAAAAGCTGATTTACCTTGCCATGTGCAGGCCTGGCCACCGCGGCGGCGGCATTGGAGCGCACCGACAAGCGCCGGCTTGCAGCTGCCACCGCAGCCTTTGAGCGCAGGTATGGATTGGGATTGCGGGGGGAAGCTGTGAACGCGCACCTGTCTGAGGTGCATGGAGAAGAGCCCAGCTGTTTGACACACCCATGTTCGCTTGGCCGAGCCCTTGCAAACCAATGGCCACTCCCTCATGTGCCCCCCCACCGCAGCGGCGGCGAGGAGGAGAGCCAGCAGCTGTTTGACGCGCGCGCCGCGCTGGTGCGCCTGCACGCGCTGCTCAGCCTGGCCCCCGGCGGCGCGGCGGCGGAGGATGAAGAAGTGTATGACGGGCTGAACCGCCTGCTGGAGGTGCGTTGGTGTGCTCATCACAGGCCTATTAGTTCAGATCTAAACCGCAAAACATGTGGTTGGTGTGCGGAGGGTGAGGAGGTGTTGCGATGGGCTCGACCACCTGCTGGTGCCAACTGCCATGCTTGTCGTTAAAGCGTAAAGCGTGACCTTGCTGCGTCAGTCGCGCCACAGCTCAACCAGCCAACTGCAATTCATTGTGTACGCAGAGCGCGGCGGGCGGCGACCCACTGCCGGGCGCCATTGTGTGCCCCGCGCTGCTGTGCCAGCTGCTGCTGCTCATGTGGCGCCTGCGCCGCCTGGAGGCCGGGGAGTTTGCTGACACTGCCAGGTCAGGCTGCACTGTACTGCTGCGCTCAGCAGTTGCGTGATTGTATTGCGTGGGCTGCATTCGCAGTTGCCCAGCCCTCATCGCCTTGCTGCGCTGGCCATCACCGACCTACCGTGTTTCTCCCCGCATCCTTTCGCCCTGCCCCCGCAGCGTGGCCGACTTGGCCGCCAAGCGCGACGCGTTCATGGCCCAGCTGCACAGCATGCTGAGTGGGCCCAGCGCACAGGACATCAAGGACGAGGTGGGTGGCACGATCAGCCCTCCTGCTGTGCTGCGCTGTGCCGTGCTGTGCTGTGCTGTGCTGGGGTGTGGTGTGCTGCACTGTGCATGTTCTAACGATGGGTATCGACACCCACCCACCTCCCCAGCGCCTTGGCCAGCGCCTTCACTTTCACGTGCCATTCATCAATCCCCGTGCGCATGCACAACCTCCCACGGCTTGCAGGCGGCCAGCGCCCTGGGCGACGCCTTCCTCGTCTTCTCCCGCTCCAAGGCGGAGGGCAGCCCCGCGGCGGCAGCCTGCACCGACCCCTCGGATGAGCAGGTGGTCTGTTGGTGCCCTTTGTCATGGGCGCATGTGTGCGCTGCAGGAGGGAGGCAGTCTGGTGGCTGTGTGCATGAAATTTGAGCTGCGCTGCATGCATTGCCTCCCACCCATTACGTCCGCTCCCCCTTCATCTGCGCAGGTGCACGCCTTCTGGGAGCAGTGCGAGGCGGTGCTGCGCCGGGAGGTGGAGGTGAGCGAGCTGGGCATGACTTGCCTTTGCTTGGGCCAGGGAGTTCTCGATTACGGAGGCTGGGCGGTGTAATGGACACGGCTGCCCGTGCCTGCTGCCAAACATACGCGCCTGCTTGTGTGGTCTGCTCTCGCGCATCATTGCTCGTGACACCGCCCCACTCGGCGAATCCCCTGCAGTTTTACGAGGACGACGACGCGGCCGCCATCGCAGCCAAGATGGCTGCCCAGCGCGGCGCGGCCACCAAGGCGGCGCAGCTGGCGGTGTTCCAGGCGGTGCCGCAGGTGGGTGGTTTGGACGGTGATGGTTCTCAAGTTGCTGCCAGGTGGCAAGTCACGGGACTTGTCGGCAGGGGCTGCACAGCTGGTGGTATTGCAGCGGTGCCGCAGGTGGATGCAAGCTGGGACGTTGAGCAGCACCTTGCCACCGCGTGGCGGCGGTAGGCGGCGTTATGCACCACTTGCTCCAGCAGCACTCGCTGCGGTGGCCCCCATTCTCCTCTGTGCAGCGCACCTGGCTGGCGGCGCAGCTGGTCAGCCAGAACGAGTTGTGTGAATCCTCCTCTGTTTGTCCCCTTCCCTCCTTGTTGCAGCACGCCTGGCTGGCGGCGCAGCTGGTCAGCCAGTGGGTGGGGCCCGAGGGGGCGGTGGACGATGCGGCGGTGCGCCACTGGGCACCCGTGGCGGACGTGATCAAGGAGGCCTGCAGGTGCGGACAGCCGCGGCTTGAGTTGGAGAAAGTGCCTACCCTGTACGTCGCCTGCTGGGTGTGCATGTGCAGGGACATGCTGCATTGTGCTCAGGGGCCCGCGAGATGCAGCTCACACACACCCGGCACGAGATGCTGCACACACACACACGGTACGACGACACCCGCCTCCGCAGGCTGATCAAGAAGACGTTCCCCGCCTCCGTGCCCGCCATCTACTTGGACGCCCTCAAAGCGGCCTACGCCCGTATCGAGCCCACCGGCGCTGACTGTGAGCCTGCTCTGGCCCCTGCTTTGCCTGCTTGGCTGGCCTCGGCTTGGGTGCTCCTCCCCCTGGCTTCCGAAGTAGGGGACCAGAGTCTGGTCCCCTGCTCTTGCGGGCTGCTTGGCTGCGTGGATGGCCCTGCCTGCATCCAGCCTGCCCCTGATGATGACCACACACAATCAGCTCTGCCCCTCCCCCACCTCCCATCCCGACCCGCGCAGACGACGAGAAGCACGTGCCTGACGACGTGCAGGAGTTTTTCTCCCTCAGCGACCGCATCGCCAAGACCTACGCCGGCTTCAACTCCTCGGGTGGGTGGTGGTTGGTGCACCCTGCTGCTGGGCCTGCCAGGTTTGATGCAGCAAATGTACTCTCAAGTTGGTGCCTCACCAGCCACACACCCGTGCGGCCTGTGCTAGATTATGCGGCAGCTGAGGCCAGCAGTTGTCGCGCCCTGCTCTTGCCGCGCAGCCGCAGCAGCGTGTGGCCGTGCTGAAGCGGGCTTTGCAGTCTCACTGCTTGCAAGCAGTACTCCTGCTGCCGCTGCCCGGGACCGCACTTGTCACTGCCAAAGGCGTCGAGCACTCACCTAGCCTGCCTAGCCTGCCAATCCTAAGCTTCCGCTCACATCCTATACATTCACGCCTGTTTTGTTTGCAGCCGCCGCCCTGGAGTACATCGTCGTGGAGGGCGCCAAGCACGCGCTGCGCAACGGCGCCGCCGACACGCCTTTCCTGGAGGTGCGGGGGGGTGGCGTGCCGGGATGCGCTTGTGAGGTGCCGCAGCAGGGTGATGGCTGCAGGGTCGCAGCATGCCATGCCATGTTGGGCGTGGTCATAAACCTGAGCTGCTAGCCAAACCACATGTTTGATTGTTCAGCTGAGGTGCACATCTTGTTGTCATGCCACCGCAGGGCATCGCCTTCTTCGTGCGCACGCTGCCCGTGGCCCGCGCGACGGTGGTGCAGGCGGCGGTGGAGGCGCTGGCGGTGCCCCACGAGCCTTCCCAGGTGCGCTGCCTCGACCCTCGTTGCTGGGATGCATTGCGAGTTTTGTGCGCGCAGGAGCGCACTGCACGCAGTAGGTAGGACATGGCCCTGCATCGGCATACTGGCGGTTTTTAACCGCCCAACAAACAATGCTTTCTTGTGCCTTGTGCAGCTGGACGACGACTGGAAGACGTACCAGCCGCTTGCATCTGCTATGTACCTTGACCCACCGGCTGCCTTTCGTCCCTCGTTGCTTGCACAGCTGGACGATGACTGGAAGACGTACCTGCTGTTTGTGGAGGCCATGCGCCGCCGCGCCGCCAAGGTGCGCGCCGCCGCCTGCCGCTGGCCGGCTTTGCGCGGGAGGCCTGCTGATCAGCAGTGCAGCGTGATGCACTGCTGATGCACTGCTGGGTTGCATCGCCCCGCCGCTGTGCATGCCGACTGCCCACCCTCCTCTCCTTCCCGCCAAAACATGTCACCCTCTCCCCCTTCGCAGACCAAGGTCAAGTCTGCTCTGAAGAAGAAGGGCGGCGCAGCAGCGGCAGTGGAGGCAGCCATGGATGAGGAAGCGGATGCAGCGGGCGCAGCAGGCACAGCGCAGCGTACGGCGCCGCGCCGCCGCCGCGGCATCAGCTTTGCGGCACCAGAGGAGGCGGCAGAAGGCATCGAGGAGGCTGGGGAGGCGGAGGCGGAGCCGGTGCGGGAGCCCATTGAGGAGGTGGGTGGCTGTGTGTGTTGTAGCAGGGCTGTGGGTTTGGGAGCCCAAGGGGTTTGGGCGGGTCTGGATGACTGCATGCGTGTTGTGGGCGGGTCCACGCAGTCGACTTGCACGGCAAAGAGCATGCAATCGTGCCGTCTGAGCCTCGTTGCCCTGCTGTCCGCCGCCTTGCAGCCCGAGGACGACGAGGAGGAGGCAGCCGCCTACCAGCGGGCCTCTGAGCAGCCCAGCGGGCGGCGCCGGGCGCTGCCGCGTGGCGGCTCACAGGGGCGGGGCGGCCGCGGGCAGCTGGCACTGGCTGCTGTGGAGCAGGAGGAGGAAGAGGAAGAGGAGGCGGAGGAGGGGCAGCAGTGGGAAGAGGAATACGAGGAGGCAGCAGCAGAGGAAGAGGAGGAGGAAGAGGATGCTGTGCTGCCGACGGAGGAGCAGCTGCCGACGGGGCGGCGGGGCGGGCGGCCGCCGCGCCAGCGCCGCCTGCAGCCCATGTTTGCAGCAGAGGAAGACGAGGAGGGGCGGGAGGACGAGGAGGAGGTGAGGTTGCGGGATTGGGCAGAATCTGGGGGTGCGAGTGGAGCTGGGCTGTTGTGTGGCAGCGCTGTGCCTTTGCTTCCACGTTTGTGGGCTGCTCAGGCAGTCACGCTGGCGTGCCCCCTCCGCCTACCTGTCCAGTGCCATGCCTCCTGCACTGCACCAACCGTGTCTAGCTGACCAACTCTCCTCCCCACCCCTTCCCGCCCAACAGGAGGAGGATGAGGACGCTGACCTGCTTCAGGCGGGCCTGCAGCCGCGGCGGGGCGGCAGCCAGCGGCGAGCGGCGGCGGTGGACGCGGCACCCACGCTGCCGGCGCCCACGCAGGAGGAGGAGGAGAGGTGGGTGGCTGTTGTGCGGGCTGTTGCTGTGGCTGCTGCTGACGCCGTGGTGATGCCACTGCTGGCGCTGCTGACGCCGCTGGTGATGCTGATGCTGCGGCTGCTCTCGAGCATCTGCTGAAGGCTGTTGGGAGCATCAGTGATTGAGGAACGGCCTGCCACCATGGCTGCCGAAACTGCACGCTGCCTCGCCACCACCCTTGCTGCAGGCCGGCACGGCGGCGGCGCAGGGGCTGAGCCCGCGGCTCGGCTTCCTGCGGCCCGGCCCCACCGCTTCTTTCGGCTTGGGCCAACCAGACACACACAGACGTCCCTTGACTGCGCAGTCTGGCCGTGCAAAGGCACAGCCGCGGCCCGCCTGCGCACTGTACAGACATATAACTTGCAACATGCACCAACTGAACAGCTACTCTGCCCTGCAACCCATGACCTGCACTCCCTGACCTGCACCCAATCTGCTGCTGGGCCTCACAGGAGGCCGCTCTGTGCTGCTCCGCTCTGCCCTTGTAATCTCGCATTTGCGCAAGGACTGTCACAGATGGCAAGGAATGGTGTAGCCAAGAGTCGGGTCCGACATTCAGGAGATAGATAAAACAGAAAGAAAGATAGAACTAGGCAAAGGTTGACCAGAAAGAAGTAGGCAGTCTGGCAAGTGAGAGAGACAGGGTGTGCGGACACGCAGGGTGCGCAGCTGGTGGTGCATGTAGTGGGCCGGGGTGTTTGGACAGCTGGGGAAACCGATCTCGCTGCCCCTACTGTTTCTGCGGCAGATGAGGGTATGCCACACCGGTTGGCAGTGTTGAGTGGCATGCAGGCATGGCGAGGAATTTGCATGGACAGCCCAGGGGCGAGCAAGCATGTTGTGCAGCGGCGCTCGTCCATGCCAACGGGGACCACCTCCGCAGGTCTCCATGTTCCGGCGAGGCGAAACGCGTTTCAACAACCTCACAGCGCTCGCAGCAACATATCCTGCCCTACTGAACCGCAACAGCCCTGGCTTACTGTGGCCACAGCACACAAACCTGGCCCTTCAAGCCAGGCTTCCACCTTGCCCCCACTCACCAGGTCGCAGTTGGGGGGAGCGTAGTCGTCCGTGGTGCACTTGGAGCAAGCGCACTCCTGCTCCATGGCCCACTCCAGGCACCTGGCGCGCTGGTTGCACGGGAAGCACCCGCCTTGGCCGTCCTGGACATACCCGCTCTTGCACAGCGTGCAACCGCAGCCGTTGAGCTCAAACTGTTGACAGCCATCATGTTGAGCACATGCTAGGCATGTGAATTCGCTCGTGGCCATTACAACAAAGTAGCCGTTCTGGCACTGGAAGTAGGAGCCGCCCTGCAGAAGGCACTTGAAGAAGACATGCAGGCAATGAGGGCTGTGCAGCATCGACCCCACTGAGCAGCAGCACAACACGGGCAGGCAAGCAAATCAAGTAATGCGGCTTGCGGGTGGCGCCATGTCAACCAAGTCAATTCAAAACGGGTCCTCTGTGGGCTTGATACGCAGCCGCCCTCCTCAGCCCATGCCGCCGTACTCTTTGGCCTTTTGTAATTCAAACCAGAAGCTCACCGGGAGGCAGAGTGGGTGAGAAGAGCCCTCCACGCAGCAGTAGGGGTCTGCGCACTGGGCGCAGCTGGAGCCGTCGGCGCTTGGCAACCACCCTGTGCTGCAGGCCTCGCAGCTGCACGCCTGGTCCACAAACTTTGTGCAGTCGGCAATGGGTTGGCACTGCGTGCAAGCGCCGTCTGCGCCATCCACTCGGCCCCAGTCAGTGTCGCACTGTTGACAGGGCCCAGGGGGAGTGGGAAGCGGTGTTGCCTGACACCCCACGCATCCCGCGCATCCCAGGAACATGTAATGACAAACCAGCCGGTGGGGCAGGAGCACGCCGCCAGTGCTGTACAGGCGTGCATTGCCTGCCTCAACAACTTGCTGGGCCAAGTGCGTCCTGGTGATTTCCGCAACCCTGCTGCCCTGCAGGTCGTCTGTTAAACCCCACCGCCCCACTCACCAGTTCGCAGTTGTCGCCCACATAGCCTTGCGCGCAAACGGAGCAGGTGCAGCCGAACGAGCTGAACTCATTGCAAAGCGCGTTGTCGCAGGACTCGCAGGCATTCGTCGCTTCATTCCTAAGGTACCCGCGTTTGCATATAAAACAGCCGTCGCAAGCGTTGTCGAGCGGGAGGTAGCAGTTGTCCGGCTGACACTGCAGCGGGCGAAGGACGAGTGCAGCGGTGAGCTGGAAAGCGCGTCATGGAAGTGCGATGCAAGTCGCAGATTCTGCTCTGCTGCAGCGCATGCACGCTACTACTAGGGCATGCGCGTAAGGTGCGTCCTGCGGTGCTGGCTGCCGAGCACCACGCATCACCGGCAGCGTGGCACACATGTCCAGCCCTCACCAGGTCACAGGTGGGGCCACTGTAGTTGGGGAGGCATTGGTCGCAGTCGCACGACTGGGGCTTGAAGATGTCACAGTCTGTTGTGCCGGTACACTGCTGGCAAGTGCCGTCAGCAAGCTGCTCCCAGCCATTGACGCACTGCATACAACGGTCGAGGTTTGTTGGACAGGGCGCGGATTGATACAGCAATAAAGGTCAGGCGCATTCCAGCGCTGTCGGCCACTCCATCAGGTGCGCTGGAAGCCTTTGGCCACTCCACCAGCGGCTGCGCATGCAAGTACGCTCGCGCACACACTCACCGTGGCACAGTTTGAGAAGGGGTCGTACCCCTGGTTGCAATCCATGCAATCGCACGTGTTGTCGAAGAAAAGGGCACATCCCGCATTCAAGGGGCACTCCTCGCACAGACCGGCGCTTGTGAGCTGCCATCCGTTGTCGCACTGCGCCGGCAGGGGTTCCCGGTGACAGCAGTTGGCCATAACATTTCAGCCGCAGCCAGCTGGAAGCGGGGCCCGCAATGGTGTCGCCCAGTAGGCATGCATCACTGTCATAACACATGGCACAGAACCACACACTCCGCGCACAACACGCATGACATTCCGTGGGCACACACCGTGTCGCAGTTAGTTCCGACATAACCAGTCTTGCATTCAGCGCACTCGCAGGTTCCGGGGGTGAACACGCAGCCAGGAGAAGCGGCAAAGCATGGCTCGCACTGGTCGTCCACCAACTGCCACCCGCTGGCGCACTGCAGCAGCGGGGTGGAGGAGAGGCGCTGATTGGCCAGGCGTATGACTGGGCAGTGCGGAGCACGCAACCAGGCTGGCTGGGCCTCCTGACAGCTGCAATTCCGGGATCCAGGCCAGCCGCTGGCGTGACGCAGAGCCAAGCAGGCGGGTCTGCTGAGCCAGCGGCATCCCTCTTGCACGTCTGAAGCGATGTTTTGCAAATGCATCACATATTCTCCCACATGCCTAATTCACCCCTGAATCGCACCGTGAGGCAGTTGGTACCCTCATCGTAGGCCGGCTCGCACTCCTCACAGGAGCAGGAGTTTGTGGCGAGTCGCACACACCTGTACACAGTGCAGTGGCAGTAAGCGGCGCATCTGGCGGCAGCGGCAAGGTGAGGCAAGGTTAGCCGCGGCAGCGCTCCAGGCATGTTGTCACTCATATTGCACTAACGCTCACCTAGGGTAGTCTGGGCACCGCTCACAAGTCACTCCGTCTCCGGCCTTTCCCCAGCCGTCCGCACACTGCAGGGGCGGATGTGTGAGCAGTCAGCGCAGGGCGCCCCAGCGCTGGCACACACTCGCAAGCCCAAAACAGGTGGGAAAGTGGCCCCCCAGTGGCTAACAAATGTTGCACAGCCGCACCAGGGCAGCGACTCTGGACCCCTAGGGGTGAAACAATGCTGGATGGAAGGCCGAAATGCGTACCGTGTCGCAGCCTGTCCCAGTGTAGGCCTCGTTGCATGTCGCACAACCGTCGCACAGGTTGTCCTGGGCCACCTCGCAGTTGGCCGGCTTCGTGCACTACACGCAACAAGGTGGACACAAACAAGGCATTTAACGTGCAATCCAGCCATCACATGATGACCATTTGATCACAGCAGGAATGTGTATGAGTAGCTATGAGCCCGCGGTTTTCCTACACTTGACTTCACCTATCAGCTGGCAGCTACGCTGGCAAACACGGAGCCCCAGGTGACACACCGAGCAGCCAAGGGTTGGCCTACCTGGACACAAGCCCCATTCTCGGGCCGCCAGTTGCGAACGCAGGCCGTGCATTCACAGCTGGCGGTTCCCTGGTTTGCATAGGTCGTGCACACGTTGGGCGCCTGCCCGCCGGTGCAAGGCTGGCACTGGTTGTTGACGCGCTGGTAGCCGAAGATGCAAGTGCTGCAGCCGTCGCACTTGTTGGGCAGCGCGGTTAAGCAATTGGCGGGCATGGGACACTGCGGCAAGGGCGGGTGAGCCGGTGGGGAGCCAGCGTGCTTTGCAGCTGTTCTGGCAGCTGTTCTTCATGCACACACGATGCGAGCAGCAAACCCCCAGCAAGAACGGTGAAAGACCTTCCCACCCACCTCAATGCAGTTTCCAGTTTCGTTGTTGCGCCTGAAGCCGCTGGCGCAAGTCTCGCAGCTGCAGGCGCCCAGGCTCCCTGGACCTGGCGCAGGAGAGCTTGCATATTTGGCGCAGTTGTTGGTGCACTGCAGCAGAGAGAGCAGAGTTCAGGAAGGAGTCAACGTTGTGTTGTGCGTGCCTACATCTTGACAAAAAAACCGGAGCACGCCCTGCCAGGCCGCCCATGAACACGGGTTGTGGGGCCCGGTGGTGAGCAGGTATGCGGCCACCATCCAGCGCAGACACTGCCCTTGCACAGCCCACCTGCTCGCATGTCCCATTGACCGCTTGGTAGCCGCTGGTGCAGTTGCGGCAGGTGCAGTGGACGCCAGCGTTACTGTAGGTTGTGCACAGGATTGGTGCCTGTTTGCCTGTGCATGCCTTGCACTGCTTGTAGTTGTTAGCAACTTGGTGGCCAGGCAGGCACCTCGCACAGCCGTCGCACACGTTAGTCAACGGTCGGTCGCACTGGTCGGGTTTGTTGCACTGGAGCAGGCAAACAGGGGACAAGGAGAGAAGGAGGAAAGAGAAGGGTTTTCGAGCGAAAGCAGTACAACGCGCAAGCAGCACCCACAAATATCATCAAGGAATCAAAACTTGCACAGTAATACCAACCAAGTGCACTCCGCCCGAGCTGGGTACAACGGCCTGCCGCCTTTAGAGCACAGCATCATTCAATACGCGATGCAGCGCTCAGCGCTAGCATCACCCACCGCAACGCAGCGACCTCCGGACGCAGTGTAGTTAGCCTTGCAGATCGTGCAGTTGCACGAGTTGCTTTGGTAGCTTATGCAGTTGTCATCGGTGCACTGCAGTAGGGGAGAGCATGAACAGGCCCACATGCGTCTTGACTGCGTCAAACGCCATGCTTCAGAAGTGCGGTATCACTTGCCCTCCTTTCCCCCACTACAAGCTGCCTAGCGACGAGGCTGGCAGCCGTGGTAGCATCCACGCTAGCAGCCCAGGCTGATCTCACCTTCTCACAAGCCCCATTGATGGGCCGCCAGCCGCTGCTGCAGGCCGTGCACTCGCAGCTGGTGCTTCCCGGGCTCTTGTACGTTTTGCAGACGTCAGATGCCTGTCCGCCAAGGCATGGCCTGCACTGGTTGTTGACGCGCTGGTAGCCCAAGCTGCATGTGCTGCAACCGTAGCACTTATTGACTGCGGTTGCGCAGTTGGCGGGCATGGGGCACTGCAGCAATAGGGGAGGAGCCAGTGGAGCCAGACTGCTTGCGATTCTGACGAATGCATCTCTTCTGAGCAGCGAACCCCGCAGCAAGAGGAGGTTTTTCACGCCGCCCACCTCTTTGCAACCGCCCGTTTGTTTTGTGCGATTGAAGCCAGGGGCGCAAGTCTCGCAGCTGCAGGTACCCAGGCTGTCGGGGCCTAGGGCAGGAGTGGCGGCGTACCCAATGCACTTGCCGGTGCACTGCGGCAAAAGGGACAGGAGCATTGCATGCAGGCAAGGAGTGAGGCAGCAGGCGTTATCGCAGAGGTGCTCATTGGGCCGCAAGCAACCTGCAGCATCCATTTGAGCTGGAGACTTCACATGCCCTTGCAACTACTGGACCAGCTAGCGCTCAGATTTAGTCAACTGACCGGGGTGCACTTGGGCCCATCAAATCCTGGCTTGCAGCCAGAGGGCGCGCAGTCGCAGGCGTTGGACTGAAACGTGACGCAGTCGGGGTTGCTCTTGCACTCGCTGCACGTCTTGGTGGCGGCCACCAGGGAGAAACGGTTCTGGCAGCGGTTGCAGCCGTTGCACAGGTTGTCGTTGTCCTCGACCTTGGCACAGTTGGGGGGCGCAACGCACTGCAACGGGGTAGGGCCCACCAACAAGCGCATGATGCACAAGACAGAAGGCCGGGCCAGTGCCGCGAGCTTGCTTAGTCATGGCTGCATGCTGCTGTTCTTGTTGGAGAGCAGCTTGGAGGCGCTTTCGCCATGCAGGCCAACTTGCTATATAAAGCAGCGTCACCTGAATACAGCCTCCAGTTTTATCGTCGCGCCTGAAACCCTTGGCGCAAGCCTGGCAGCTGCATGTGCCCAGGCTGCCGGGGCCCGGGGCAGGGCGTTCGGCATACTTGATGCAAGTAGTCGTGTCGGGGTTTATGCACGGGTAGCAGGTCGTGTTTCTCAAAAGTCGATATCCTGGTCTGCATATTGCGCTGCATGAACAACGAATGCTCCCAAACATTGACACAAGCGCCAAAGACCGGCGTACTGAACCGCTTCTCAAAAGGCATGGCGCATGCTCGGGCGAAGCAAGACAGTCACCCACCAGGGGCATCTATTTTTCTCATGGTAGGTCGCACAAGTCTGACCATCACCGCACGCTTCGCAGATGAAGTTGAACAGTCTGTCCGCTGCGTATCCAAGCGCACAATACTTGCTGCGCAGTCGAGAGGCAACAATGGGTTTGCAGTTGGACGGGAGGCATGTTTACGTGCGCCTCCATGGGCAGCTCGCGTCAGGAGGCGGACCCCGCTTACCATTTGCACGAGTTTATTTGCTCAAATTCTTGGCACTCATAGGCAGTCAGCCCTTTGCCACACTGCAACAATCAAAGCAACAATGCGGGCTCATGGACTCAGCAGTTGGGATGGCGACAATGACGGCGGGCAATCGCGCATGCACTCGCAGCAGCCAAAGACTACTTTCCGCGTCCAGAAGGAGTGCAACACGAGCCGCAACCAGCCAGGTTGAAGCTGCATTACCAGTGGCACGCTGGGCAACGCCCGCCCCACCTACCGATTCGCACGCCCCGTTGACCAGCCGATATCCGGGTGCGCATTCCACGCACTCGCAGCTTGTGGTGCTCTTGTAGCTGGTGCAAATCCCAAACTTCTGCCCGCCGGTGCAGGCGCTGCAAGTCTTGGTGCTTGTCAAGATGTGACCGGTCAGGCATGTGCGGCAGCCGTCGCAGAAGTTGTCGAGTGGATCGCGGCAATTGTCTGGAACGGTGCACTGTGGACACAAAGAGGTTGCGATTTTGCATATTTGTGGCTTATGCACCTCAACCTGGCATGCACAGCATGGGCACCACACGAAACGCATGGGCCAACAGTAGCACTGGGCACCGCTACCCAACTTACCCCAGGCGACAAGCATGTGACATGCTGCGCCACACCCAACAATAGCACTCACCATTTCACAGAACCCGTTGACCGGCCGGTAGCCAATGTTGCACTGGCGGCACTCGCAGCTCTCACGGGGCCTCGAGTAGGTTGTGCAAACGCTGGCAGCCTGCTTGCCTGTGCAAGCCGCGCACTGTTTGTTGCTATCGGGGGCAAACCCGCTTTTTGAGCACACGCGGCAGCCATCGCAGGGGTTGGGCAGCGGCGTTGCACAGCCGGCGGGGGAGCATGGCCGACAGGTTCCACTGGTGGCATTGTGGTAGTAAGCGTCGTTGCAAAACAGGCTGCGTGCAGAGGGCAGCAGGAGGTGTGTGGGCGCCGCCAGCACAAACACTGCGCCGGACAGCACCCAACAACTCCCCTGTTACCATGTGCATGTGTTTGGCGTGTAGCCATCACAGCCATCGAGCGTTGTGCCCGGTTGTGTGCACTGCATTCCCAAGGCACAGGAGCATGTCAAGTTTTGGATTGGTGATGCATGCTTGCGGGATCAGCAGCGATTGATGCACCTTTGAGCACGTCCCGGAAGGATCGCGACGGAAGCCGGCTTGGCAAGTAGCGCTGGACACTCAGGGGAAGCATGGTGGCAAGGATGGGTCCAGCGTAAACCGTTGTGCACCGCAGTGCGGGAATATAAGCTGTGCCGCTGTGCATGCATGAGGTGACACAACGTGCTTTCTCACCATGTACACTCTGTGCCATTCTGGTAGTTGCTGCACTCAGTGGTCGTTTGGCCCGCTTTATTACACTGCAAGGACATGTGATGTACAGTGCATGCTGCCGTGGAGAGGGACACTGGCGCAAAGCTTGTTGGACAGGCAGCTTGCAAGCTTGATGGTGGTGGGCATACAACAGGGCAAGTAGCATAAGTGCAAACAACCATGCACAGCAGCACCAACAGTGCAACATAGTTTAGCACACCCGCGAGCAACTCTTCTTGATAGCATCGCGGGTGAACCCAGGCCGGCAGGTTGCACTACATGGTCAGGGAGGCGTTCAGGTGGGCGTCAGCAGGTTGCAAGGTGCTGGGGCTTGCTTCTTTTGCTGGCTGCGGCGCAGCTTGCAGGCACTGCCGGGTGCAACCAGTTGCGTGCTTGCCTCAACTCGTAGCCCGGCTCCGCCTGCTCACCAGTTGCAGCTGTTCGGCTCAAAGGTCAAGCACTCAGAGGCTGTTTGTCCCGCTCCAGTACACTGCAAGCCAGAAAGAGCAAGCCCGCTTGTTAAGGCTTGACTGGCGGCGCTGTCCGTCAGCCGGCGTGGCACCATTGTCCATTAGCGCAAGCTGTTGAGAGCGCATGCTTCTTACCCGGGAACAGGTCCCCACGGCCGCGTTCAGAGAAAACCCATTCTTGCATGCTGTGCTGCACATACGGGCTTTGCAAGGAGAGAGGTGAGTGATTGGGGGTAGCTTGCTTGCATGCTGCGCAAACTGCCAGTCTGAAACTGTACCTTGCCGGCAGCCTATTAACGCACTTCCGCAGTCCCATCTCACCAAAAGCAACTTCCCGTCCTGTAGGCCGAGCATTGGCTGGGCGTTTGGTTGGCTGCTGTGCACTGCAAGAGGAGCAGTAGACATCCAATCAAGCAGCCTTCTCCTCGTCAGCTGCCGAGATGGCGGACCTGGTTGGCAAGCATGGCAGGTGCTGCCCCACTTACAAAGATGGGGCACTGGCCCCTGGAGTTGGGCTGAGGGCCGTAGCCTGGGTTACTGCAGATGGGCATGGCATGGTACCCAGGTGAGGCGCGGTGCGCACACAGATGCATGCATCAACGGTCATTTCCGCCGGCAGCAGCTGGCCAGCGATCCAGCAGCTCCACCAGCCCACTCACCACTCCTTGCATGTGCACACATTGGTAGCAATGTATGCTTTACTGCAGAGGGGACAATGGTTGTGGCGTATTCTTTGCCATACACGACCGGCGTGCAATGTGGCATGCCCGCTTGGGGCCTGGCCCGGCCATAACGCCCTGCCCACATCCTTCCCCCATACACGAAGCAATGCTTCCAATTCTAGCCACTGCAGCCTCATCCAATCCATGCAAGCTCAGGCCAACTCGTGACAAGGCCCTGCGCACCAAGCGGCCAATGCCTGCCCTCCTGTGCACGAGGCGCACTGAATGGTGGGATTGGTGGTGCTGTTAGAGAAGCCGGGCTTGCCTGGGATGGTTTGGATCAGGCAGCAGCGATGACTGGTTAGTGCAGCATCGCAAACATCTTGTAGTGTGCAAACCACCACTGCCGCTACCACTGTTGCGCCGCCGCCGCAACAAATATTGATTGAGAAGTGGGTCAGAGTCACCTTGTCAGGCATGGTGACCTACGGCCAAAAACTTACATATTGCGCACTTTCTGGCGTTGTTTGAAACGCACGTGTCGCAGTCTCGCACAGCGCATGTTTGCTTCAGCGAGCGCTGCGCACTGGCCACATGCGCCAGCAGGCCTGCAGCAGCCAGAGGGGCAAGGGATCCCTTGCTGTGTCTGGATGCAGCGTGGCCAAATCAGAAGTGTTGGATCCCTTGCCGCGAGCTGTGCTAAACAACAGCAGGGCATGGGCATGGGCATGGATTTGCCTGATCGACATCGCACGTGCGCCCCACTTGGGACCCGCCGGCGGCGGCGGCGGCGGCCTGCAGCGCCATATTCCAGCGGCGCTGCAGGATCGGAATCGCACGGCTATTGTAACTGCTAGCGAGCCATGGGGCCGGCACTTACCCAAGAGGACGAGGCAGAGGGCGGCGCGCACCGCCGAACCGGCGCGGGGGCTGCCATGCCCCATCGCGCGCCTGCAACCGGCACCTAGATAGATTGTGGCGCGCTCGGGATGTCTGGACCGACCGCTGCCTGGACTGTTGTAGGCTTGTGTGCCGCCCCGCGGGCCTTGCCACCAGGAACCGTCCGAAAGGCGCAAAGTAGTGTCCAGAGAACGCCTGCGATGCGCAATTGCTGAAAGCATAAGTGGATAGGACTTGCACAGCACGCCTCCGCCGCCCGGCAGTATTGCCTTGCAGGGTCGGGCCGAACTAGCTAAATGGGCCAATATTGCTGGCCTCACACAAGCTAGCCTACATGGTTCGCATCGAATGCTCATGCAATTAACAAGCTCTTCCAAGACAAATCCTGCAAGCCAGTGGGCATGCAGTCGGCATGCTCACGGGCGCGACGCCGCCAGCATGCCGCCCCGCATGCGCATCTGCATGCCATGCAGCGCAGTGCGCTGCGGGGCGGCGCCCACGTCTTGGGGGACTCCCGTTCAAGCGAGTATCTTTCCAGCATAGTCGCCGAGCCGCGGAACCACCTGGCTCGTCAAGCCGACGACGACGCTGCCTCCGAGTCGGCCGCTGCCACGCATGCCTCCCTCTGCACCCCCTCGCCTGTCACTTGCTGCTGCTTCTCACTGCTGTATCTCTCTGCCTCAGCTGAGTGCTGCTAGAAATGTCCAACAACACACATTTCACCAGACCAGCATGGACATCGCAGCTGCTGCGGGCATCGTGGCATGTGCAGGGCGGCGGCAGACTCTAGAGATGGCGGGGGCAGCCTTTCTGGGGGCGCCCGCACGCATGAAAGGGCACATGCACGCACAGGCTCACTCGTCCGGCAGCCTGTACAGCTCGGTGGGGTCACAAACAGTCCAGATGGACAGGTGAGGCCTGATCAGCTGCAGGGCAATCCAGGGGTTCCCTCCAGCCAGCCGCCTCCTCGGAGGCACAGCAGCTCAGCATGATGTGCCGCATGCTGGGGAAGTCCACGCACCGCTGCACCAGCGCCAAGTTCTGTGGGGTGAGCACCAGTGCGCCCGGCCACTCCCCAGCTATGCCCAGCCACTCCAGCCGGCTGCAGGCGGCCAGCATGCGCTGGCTGGCAAGGGCCGCCTCAGCCGGGAGCGCCAGGCGCCGCAGCGAGGCCAGCCAAGGGCCGTTGGCAGGCAGGCCTTGGCGGCGAGCACACGGCATGGTGCATAAGAAGGCACGCATCTGGCCCAGGGATGCAATGACTGCTAGCAGCAGCTGACCAGGCTCCTCATTGTAAACCAGCTGCACCTGGCGCAGCTGCGGCACCCGTCTCAGAGCGGCTGCAACCGCGGCCCGCCAGTGCCCTGGGTCGAGCCCTTCTGGTGTGTTGGACAGCCGGAGCGTCGTCAGGCCGGTCAGCGCCCCAAAAGTGGCAGAGGAGGGCATGCTGCATGGATGAACAGGGGGGCAGTGACAATCGTTGTGTGCGCCATCCGTGCACCCTCTACCTCAGCTCGCCTCAGTTGCAGCCTGGCCAGCCCGTACAGCTCACACACTTACCTGATGCAATTATACATGCTGAGCCAACCCAGGCTGCCAGCCAGGTGGCTGACATGACCCCAGCTGGCTGGAGCGGCTGGGCCGAACCCCTGCAGCTCCAGTCGCTGCAGGCGCTGCAGCGCTGGCATCTGAAGAGGGACACAACAGGCGCGGCATGCTATCAAGCGGGCACACACATCAAGGGCACGCCTTGCATGCAAGCTACTGGACAGCTCGATTCAACAATGACGTCCAGGCCTCCCCTCCTTCCCCACCTGAGCCAGCAAGTCGTCGTAAACTGGTACTTCCGCCCACACTGCTTCGTCATGGGGGTATTCAAGCTGCAGCCAGGTCAGCGAGGGCGGCAGGGCCCTGGCGCCTGTCCCAAAGTGAACGGACAGACTTGACTGAAGCACCAGTCGCTCGAGCACTGGGAGCGCAGCCTGCAGCGGCGTCCCGACATCCAGGTAGCAGCCGTCACAGTGCAGGCACAGCACGCGCAGGCCGTGCAAAGCGTGCACCAGCACGGGGCTGGGCTGCAGCCTTGGGGTGCCAGCCATAGTCAGGTCCAGTACACTCAGCTGCCCCGCTGCTCCACAGGCCGCCACGGCCTGAAGCAGAGCGTTGAACGCTTCGTCCTGCTCCCTGAGCCGCTCAACCATGGCTCCCGGGAAAGGAAACCATAGAGACAGCGCCAGGCACCGTACGCTGGTGGTGGTGGTGGTGCGGCGTTGCAGCCAGGCAGCCAGGCTTGCAGTGCGCCCCACTGCTTCCTGACCCACAACTTCCAGCTCCAGGCTGTGCAGCAGCGGTGGGGCCACCACCAGCGCCGCAAAGCGCTTGCACACCAGGGCCAGCACGCGGTGCCTGCGGGGAGGAGGAGAGCCATGGGAGAGATGACATGAACCGCTGCCGACAGGTGCCGGCCTCCGCCCTCCGAGCACCATGGCCCACCTGTCCAGCAGACCGATGTGCGCGAACACAGCAAGCAGCTCATCGTCGCTCAGGCAGTCCAGGCTGGCTGAAGCATCGCCCCCCTCTGACGCTGGCTTGCCACGAGGCCACCAGCTGGGCAGCATGCGCTGCACAGGGTGCGAAGGAGTGCCTTTTGTGAATATGGCCTGAAACGGCTGATCTGGACTACCTGCACCACCAGAGCCGCACGTCCAGCCGTTGCCGCTGCCTCGCACCCTCTTTGCTGCCTCCGCCGCCGCGCCGCTGCCGCCGCCTGCCTGCAACCCCAGCCCTGCAGCCCACCTGAGCCAAGCCCACGCCCATCAGACCGCTGAGCAGCCAGACTAGCATCCAGAGCAGCCCGAAGAGGAGGGGAGCCGTGGGTCCAGCCTCCCAGCCCCAGGCCAGCGCCGCCTTGCCACAGTTCAAGGCCTCTTTCAGCATCTCCTCTCTTTGCTGAACAAGCCCAAGAAGCTGGGGCGGCAGTGTTGTAGCGCCGCCGCCGCCCATGCGCCGCCTCGCCTGCTGGCGGCAAGGGAGGCATGGCAAGGCATGTGCGCTGTGCTGCGCTCTGCAAGGCACTGCAAGGCAGCCGGCAGAGGCTCGGGGGCTTCTTGCCATGGCCGCATGCATGTTTCGGGTAAAACTCCGCATGGATGGCATGCTGGCTGGAGCTGGCTACACCGGTGCACCCCTGCCGCCTTTTTTTGAGCCATTGGTGACAGTTAGTGACAGAAGATGGAGAGGGGGACTCTGCAGATTGTTGTGCCAACAGCGCCTGCTGCGGAACGGCCAGCAGTGAAGCCGTGCGGGCACCCCGCCGGGGGGGCCGGCGGCCCGCGGCCGCCGACATGCTTCGCGCTCGCAGCTCAGCCCGGCCTGCCTGAACATGATTGCCTGATCAGCAACCAACTGATTTCACAATGGCGGGAGAGCGGCTGGAGCATCACATGCCGAACTGGCTGTTGCCCTGCCTCGGGCCGGTGCCTCGGGCGGCGCGCCCATCGGCCGTGCCAAGCGCCGGCAGGAGGCCGCTTTCTCAGGTCCACGCCCGCAGGCCGCAGTGGTAAACCGCTGCTCGCTCTGAGAAGTTTGTGAGCCTACTGAGAGTCGAAAGGAGAGTCGGGGCACCCACGAACGCAAGGGAGCAGCCCCTGACTGGCTGGAGCTGCCCAGGCAGGCGCCAGCCGGTGCCGAGGTTGCTTCAGGTTCGCTGCATTCGATGCAAGCAGCGCTGCTTGCGTTCCAGGACCGTGCAGGCCACTGCTGGCTTCGCCGCCGCCGCCGCCGCCACCACTGCCGCTGTCGCTGCGCCGTTGCCGTTTTCAAAGCCGCCCTCCTGCTCACACCTGCAGCCCACATCATGGCAAGCCCGCCTCACATCCCCGGCCTTCCACCGCTGCACTCTGCCATCGCCGTTGGGGACGCCACTGCGGCAGCAGCACTGCTCGCCAGCGACCGAGCCGCGGCAAGCAGCCACGATGGCCTGGGTGTGTCTGCCCTCAGTCTGGCCGCCTACCTCGGCCATGCCGACATTGTCAGCCTGCTGCTGGCGGCAGGCGCATCGCCCATGCAGCCTGATGGCACTGGATCGCTGCCGCTCCATCGAGCTGCCGCCCGCAGCAAGGTAGGACGAAGGGGGGGGACTGGAGATGTCTTTGGTGGGGGACACAACACAAAGGGAGCATGTTAATGGGAAGCGCGGCTCGTGCGACACCTCATCTTGCCATCCTCTTGTGCAGGCGGCGGCGGTGCGGCTGCTGCTGGCCGCGGCACCTGAGGCAGCCCTGGTGCCCGACGCAGTGGGCCATCTGCCCAGCCATTACGCAGCGAACATGAGGGGAGGGGAGGCGCAGGCAGGCGGCTTGGAAGCGCTGGAGTTGCTGTGTCAGGCGGCACCAGCAAGCCTGCTCACGCACATAGCCAACGAGCATGGCGGGCTGCCGCTGCACTGCGCAGTGGCGGTGGCCAACCGGGCAGCAGTTGAGCTGCTGGTGAAGCTTGCACCTGCGGCAGCCATGGTCCGCTCGCACCCTCAGCTGGGACCCGCAGGGCTTCTGCCGCTCTCTGCAGCACTGGGCTTGGCGGCAGCTGCCTGCCGGCTCAAGTGGCCTCGCGGCGGGCCGCCCTTGACAGCCTACCTGGAAGCCGCTCGGCCGCTGCTTGGCGCCATGCCGCCGGAGGCAGCGCTGCCGATTCTGGGGCAGAGAGGTCAGCTGGCACTGCCGCTGGTTGCTGACCTGGCGGCACGCTGGCCGCTGGCCCGGGAGCTTTGGCAGCAGGTGCCGTCTCCCTGCCCCGGCCTGGGCCGCGCTCTGCCCGCTGTGCTTGCACGGTCCGAGGCGGAGGCTGCACAGCTGGTGGCGCGCCTGCCGGCAGCCGACCGCCATCGACTGCACACGTTTGCACTCAGCCTGCAGCGGCGGCAGCAGCAGCTGAGGGTGTGCTTGCCTGCCCCTCTTGTCCACCGAATCCTGGCGCTGCTTGACGCCTGAGCGTGTGAGGGTTTGTTGTTATTCAAGGAATGCCATGGCATGGTAGTTGGTGATGCATGCTATGTAACATTCGCCCATGAAGATGACGATACAGAGGTGGTGCTTGTGAACAATAGTGGATGTGAACAGCTGTTCGAGCCCAAAATAGTGTGGCGTGCGGCGAGAGCCAGTGCGGCAGAGAAGCGGAGGGATGGTTGAGTTTGGGGCTGAGGTGGCCAGGGCAGCGAGTGGGCGGCGGCGCCGGCAATAAAATCTGGGTGGGGCAAAAGCAGTAGAAAACAGCAGCGTTTTTTTCCGTTTCTGCAAGCCGGGCTGCTCAGGCAACCAACGCAAGGCGGGTTAAGGCGGCGGGACATCGGACCGGCAAGCGCCAGCCAACTGGGGATTTCACCAGGCTCTGCGGCGATCAGAAGTCCTTGAACACTCCGGTGGAGATGTAGCGGCTGTTGCGGTTGGCCGAGGGCGTGTTTTGCGCCGCGTCAAAGTTGGATGCATCAGCGGGGCCGTTGACCTGCAGCAGGGCGGGTGTGCAGCGGGGCAGGCGGCGTACGGGTGAGTGCAGCTGGGGACTGGAAGGAGCACGATTCACTGTGGCGCCAAGTAGCAGTTGTGCAGATGGCAGCTCACAACAGTTCGTGGCCCTGCCTGCCCTCTGCCACTTTTGAGCGGCTGCCACGCCTGCCTCACGACAGCTGCCACGCCTGCCTCACTACAGCTGCCCCTGCTGCCTCGATACAGCTGCCTCCCCCTGTGCCCCTGCTGCTGGCCCAGAACAGCTCGTACAAGAGCGGCAGCAGCGCACCTTGGGGACGTACGGCGCCTTCATCTTGCGCTGCGTCAGCGCGTCCCAGTCAAAGCCCCTGCGCAACGAGTGGCACACAGGCAACCCAGTTGGGTGAACTGCCTGCCGTTGTGCATCCCTCGCGCCATCATTCGCGGCGCCACATCACATCATGCCCGTGGCCATCACTTGCCCCCAACAAACACATAGCCATCACTTCCCCACCCCAAACCCTGCTCAGGCTCACTTGAACCAGGGGTGCTGCTTGACCTCGGTGGCGCCGCCGCTGGTGCAGCCCAGGCGGCGGCCCGTGGAGCGCACCAGCAGGCGCTTCACCAGGTCACGCAGCTCCTGTGAAGAGGGGCAATGGCAGGGGCAGACGATTGTCGGTGGTCGAAGTGGTGAGGGAATGGTACCAGCAGCCGCTTTGCCGAGATGGCACCCAGCCATCCCGGCAAGCCCCGCCCGCAGCATGCGAGAATTGATGGCAGGAAGGTGCCCACCCTACCCACCCCACCCACCCACACTCCCTCTGCCCNGCTGTCCAACCACCCCCGAGCCCACCTTTGAAAAGTGAGCGGGGAACTTGAAGTCAGTGGAGCAGATGGCGCGAAACATGGCCACTCGGTCCTCCTGCAGCTCCCCACAAGCAGGACATGCGCTACAAGTGAGCTGCTGGCATGGCTGCTGCCCCAGTGGCTGCGCCAGATCGGCAGTTGCCCAGCCAACTAGCTGGCTAGCAGCTGCCTCACGCCAACAGGTCCTGCTGCTGCTGCTCCACGCCGATACGTACTGCGCTGGCCTTGCCATCCGCTGCCTTCCCGCCACACAGCCCTTGCAGCCCACCTGGTAGAAAGGCGGGTAGCCGGCCACCATCTCGTAGATGAGCACGCCCACCGCCCACCTGCGGGCGGCAGCAGGGCAGGCAGGACAGAGTGGCACGCCTGGCCTGGCCTGTCGCAGCAGCTGTGCTACTCCGCTCGCCCATTTGAGGGCGCTGTGGCCTCTGCTTCCGCTTGGCGCTGTCGGCAGCAACCGGCCGCAGCGCTGCTTTAACGCATCCACCCCATGCCACTCCCTCCGCAGCAGCACCCCTGATCCAAAAAGGCACCCACCAGTCCACCGCCCTGCTGTGCCCGCTCTGCGTGACCAGCTCGGGCGCCAGGTACTCGGGGGTGCCGCACAGCGTGTATGTCTTGCCGTTCTGCATTGGGGGAATATTGCCAGGCGTGTGAGCCCTTGTGCACTCATGAGCAGACGCTGCCCGCCCGTTTGTTGTCTGCCTGCCGCAGCTGCGGCCACAAGGGCAGCAGGCGCGCCAGGCCCCCAGCCAACTCGCCGGCGGGATTTTCTTGGCGAACCCAAAGTCTGTGATCTTGAGGTAGCCCTGGGTGTCGATCAGCAGGTTCTCGGGCTTCAGGTCGCTGCAACCAAAGTGTGAACATGCGGACAGGTGCACTGAGTCTACGGGCCGGGGTAAGGTCACACAATGTATCGGTGAGCAGGTTCTAAGGTCGCTGCACAGTCGACGGGGGAGAAGGTGGGCGTTGGAGAGGTGAGGTATGGTGGCGACATCGACGGAATGCCTCCTTGCCGCTGCATTTTGCCTGTTCATGCAGCGCCCAAGCATCATGCTGCCAGGCGGTGCCGCAGTCGTGCACGCACTTCAGCTCCCGATACACAGCGTGGGCACAGCAGCTATCATGCTCACCGCCAGGCAATGCCGCTGCTGTGACCCCAGCAGCATGCCAACCCTTAGCCACCAAGTAATGTGCTGTCCGTACCAATTCACCGCCAAGCGATGCCAGGCAATGCCGCTGCTGTGTCCCCAGCAGCGTGCCAACCCTAAGCCACCGAGACATGCGCTGCCCGTCTCAACTCACCGCCCGGCGATGCCAGTTTGATGGTGGTGGGGAGGGCTGCAAACTCTCATGCCAGCGGTCATGCATGTACTCCAGGCCCAGCAAACCAACCACATAGCCCAGCACCACTTGCGCCAGAGTGAAATCCGCGCTGCGACTGCTCACCGCCAGGCAATGCCGCGGTCGTGCATGTACTCGAGGCCCAGCACCACGCAGCCGGCGTAGAAGCGGGCCTCGTCCTCGGACAGCGGGGACTCGCGACCCTGTGGGGATTGGGGCCAGGCGAGCAGTCGCACGGGGTGAGAGCTGTCCATGGCAGGGTGGGGCGTAGAAGCGCGCCTCATCTTGGCTCAGTGGGGACCTGCTTCTGCCTTCGGGAAGTGGAGGAGCGGCACGCGTTGCATCTGCCTCCATTCCACCTGCCGCCCCAACATGTGCCTGGCTGCTGTGCTGCTGCCGCCTTGCAATGCGAGGTGCCGCACGGTGCCGCAAGGCCACCAGCCTTGCTGGTCAGCACCCCAAAGCTTGCCTGCAGGTAGGTGAAGAACTCTCCGCCCTGCACCAGCTCCATCACCATGTACAGGCTGTGGCTGTCCTGCGGGTGGGGTAAAATGGATGGCGGGAAGCAAAGGCGCGGTCAGTGCCGGCAGGCTCGTCCGTGCTGCGCTGTTGAGGGGCGCTTGCAGGCAGGGCGGCCGCGTGCAGGGGCCGCAAGAAGCCTGAGTGCACAAGCAGATGCTGCACTTATATTGCACTTGGCTTGCCTGGAAGGCGGACACCAGGTTGACGAGGAAGGGGGAGTCAAACTCGGCCATCACCGCCTTCTCGCGCTTGATGTGCTCCTGTGACAAGCACGAAACGATGAGGAGTGAAAGGTGACAAAAAGGGGGAGTGAAGGTGACCACGCAAGTGATTTCAGGGCGCAACCTGCTTGTTGCGCTGCTGCCACAAGGCGCCGCACACTGTGGCGCACCCCAACGCTGCCACACCTGGTTGCTGGCTGGCCTGAAGCAGGCATGCACTGCGCAGGGGCTGCCTCCCACCGCCGCGCACCTGCAGCCCCGTCTGCACCACGTGCCCCTTGCTGAGCGCCTTGAGAGCGTAGTACTTGCCGTCGTACTGCACACTCACACAGGGGCAGTACATTGCGCGCAGGATCAACTTTTTGAGGGGGAGTGTGACCAGGCTGGAAGCGGTGTGCCCAACAGTGCTGCCACGCGCAGGTTCGTCCGCACCGCAGTGGCGGCAGGCGCCACATGTGCTGCTGTACAGCAGATCTGCAACCATCGAGCTCGCACCTGCACCAGCGTGACTTTGCCAAAGGCGCCGGCGCCCAGGCAGGCCACGTGTTTGAGGTCCTCCAGCTTCAGCGCCTGCAAATGGACAGGGCAACAGAAGCGGGGGGCTCGTGGTGGGCAGCCGCACAGCAACGCACAACGTGGCGTCACTTGCCGCTCGTGCTTCCGAGACGAACACAAACGGATTGAGCTGCACAGGTGCCACCTGGTATGTTTGTTGCGGCCGCAGCTGACATGTGATCCAACATCCCTCCTGTTGAGCCCACACAGCCAGTAACCCACCTTGCTGATCTTGGAAGTGGGCGTGTCGTAAGCCACAGCCTGGCTCTCCAGCAGCTCTTGCAGCGGGCCCAGCAGGCTGGTGAAGTCATCGCGGCCCAGCGCCAGCAGGCGAACGTCTGCGGAAGCATGGAAGGTGGTTGCCTTTGGTAGTGTGCCTGCGACGTGCAGCGCAGCAGTGCCTGCATCCACCCGTGTGCCAAGCGGAGGAACGCCCACCACCTGCCCACCCACCACCCACCGGCCGCCTGCCCACCCACCGACCACCGTCCATTCCACCTGCCCACCCACCCGTGGCGGCCTGCACGGTGGCGGCCCGAGGCTCGTTCTTCAGCAGGGCACGCTCGCCAAAGTAGGCGGTGGGTCCCAGGCGAGCCAGCTCCTGCAGTAATGAATGGCGGGGAGAGAGGATGGGCAGGTAGATCGAAATTCCGGGGGACACTGTGCACAGGCATCAGTCAATGGCCCGCCTTGGCATGCCAGCAGCACTGTTTGTGCACGCACGTCACAACCGCAGCGTGCACAGCACCCACCAGCAAGCCCAACAGAGGTCGCACCTTGCCATCGTCTGCCACCACCACGCAGGAGCCCTCCTCAATAATGTAAAAGGTGTCTCCAGGCTCGCCCTTCTTGATTACTCCCTCGCCGGCGGCCTTTGTCACGGATTTGAAGGCCGTGCACAGCGCCAGGCGCTGCTGCGACGTCAGTGGCGCCAGCAGCGGCACCTGCGGGTGGGATTAGAGGGGGCCGTGCGAGCATGAAGCGGCCGCAAACGCGGGCAGCAGGCAGAGGCCGTGCAGCATCAGGGCAGGCAGCACACATGGGCGAAAACCGAGCTGGGTGGCCTTTGACCAAAAGGGTAAAAACTGAGGAACGCGTGCCGAAATCAGCCTTACCTTGCGCAGCGCCTCAAAGCGCCACATGTTCCTGATCTCAGCCAGCGAGCCAAGGTGGCGGTCAAAGTCGGCGCGGGTGCAGCACAGCACCTTGGCGGCGGTGGTGGCGCGCACGGTGGCGGCGCTGCATGGGGGCAACAGGCCAGAACGCAACAGGCAGCCATTGATACCCGGCTGCTGGCGGCGCGGTTTCAAGCTACCCCAGCTTTGGAGTGTGCCAGTTGCAGAGGCACTCCGAGTCACCCAGTCTCCAGTCTTACTCTGCTCATACCATCCAGCGCTCACCGCGGCTTGTTCTCCAGCAGGGCCAGCTCGCCAAAGCACTGGCCCTTGCCGCACTTGGCCAGCTCGCGGTTGTTGCCGTCCACCACGCTGCAGGATGGGCAGGCCGGTCGGCGACAGCTGGCAACAGGTGGCGAGTGTGTGGGAGGCACCTCCCAGCCTTGCGGCCAACTCGCGCTGCGATTTGCCAGCTCAAGCAATGCCCGCCCGCCCGTGGGCACCCTCAGCGACCATGCAGAGGGTGTCGGGCCACCTCCTGCACCTCCGGCCCCAACCCGCCGTTGGAAGCACCCACCTGAAAAAGCCCTCCTCAACGATGTAGAAGGTGTCGCCCTCCTCGCCCTTGCGGAACACCTCCTGCCCGCTGGCGTACTCGCGGTTGGACATGCAGCCCGCCAGCTGGAACAGCTGCTGCTCCGACAGGTTGGACAGGATGGGCACCTGCGCAGGGCACCCGGGCAGACAGAGTGCAGCAGGGCAGTGAGTCAATGCGGCCAACCAGCTGGAACGGGATGGGCTGGCGACAGGATGGGCGCCTGCAACGCAAGGAGAGGTGCAGGGCAGGGTGCGCAGCGAAACAGGCAAGTCTGATGTGTGGCCCTGTGACCCTGCATATTTCAAGGGAGCCTACAGCCGCGATTGGGTTGCTGAAGCACAACTGGGCATCCCGTCAACGCTTGAAGAGCGTCCTCTGCCCCACAGCCGCACCTTGCGCAGCGTCTCGTAGCGCCACACATCCTCGATGGGGCCCAGCAGCTCGTTAAAGGCCTTGCGGCCCAGCGCGTAGCACACCACATAGCCGTCGGCTGCAGAATGGGGTTGAGTTGAAAACACGGCCTATTCAAACGGCAGCCCAGCAGGCTGACACACCACAAAGCCGTCGGCTGAAGGTAGACAGGATCACGCCAATCCATCCAGGGCAGCCGTTGCAGCAGCGGCAGGCGTGGCAGCGGCGGCGGCAACAGCGACAGGCGTGGCAGCGGCGGCGGCAGCGGCAGCTCATGCACACAGCGCACCGGTGGCGGAGGCGGCGCGGGATTCGGCGTTGATCAGCGCCCGCTCTCCAAAGTAGGCCTCGTCAGTGAGACGGGCCAGCTCCTTGTCGTCCTTGGTGAGCACAACTGCAGGTAGGGATGAGATGAGGAGCCAGCAGTGTGACTGCGCAGCTGCAGCGGGCTTTGTGAGCCAGGCGAGCCAGCTCATTGCCAGCTCAATGGCGTCCTGGGTGAGCACAACTGCCAGGGGCATGATGCAAGGACAGCGCTTAGCCTGGCGCCATGCCATAGGGAGTCGGTAGCGCAGGCTCGTACGCGTGTAATTTGTCACACAATAGCAATATTTGTGTGGCATGGCCAGCGGCCAGCTCACCCGTGCCCTCGCGGATGATGTAGAACTTGTCGCCCGCCTCGCCCTGGGCAAATATGGGCTGCCCCGCCTGGAACTCCACCATCTCCAGTCCCTCCGCCACCACCGACTTGTGCTCCTGCAGTTTTAACCGAGTAAGTACCACAAGATAAAAGGTTCGTGCATGGCGAGCCGGCACAACCCCAGTAGCAGCGGTGGTAACTGCTACGCCCAGGCAGCGGGACGTGTTGCACGGTCAGCCCTCAGCAGGGACAGCCACGTATGCCAGCCCAGCGCGCGACACCATCAGCAGTGAGAAGTAGCCTTTGTGAACGGGTAGCATCAGCAGTCCAGCATCAGCAGCAGGAGCGCACCGGTGCCAGCACCGCCAGCAGAGGCACGCGCTCCACCAGACGACGCCTCTCGGCAGCAATCTGCAGGGAGGAGTGCAAGGGAGGCAAATCAAAGGCTTGGGGGTGCAAGGGGATGCCGTGCTTCATACCGCGAGAGCTGCCACGCTGGGCGGTACCTGAGCCTGCAGCTGCGGCGCCATGCAAAGCCGCTGCACCAGCTGCCGCCACAACCACATGCCAGGGGCAGTCAGCTGCTCTACTGCCAGCCTCAACGGAACCGCTTCTTCACCCCCGCTACAGCACACGCTTCCCCAGAGCACCCACATTCTGCTGGTCGGTGCGCTTGATGGCGGTGTACACCGCACGCTCCATCACCCACAGCTTGCTGTCCGCAGCCGCCACCACGGTGGCAGCGCGAGGCGCAGAGTAGAGCAGGGCCAGCTCGCCGAAGGAGCTGCATGTACACAGGTTGAAATGTAGGGAGCTCAGTAACCCCCAACGGAAGCAGGTCGGGGTGGGCTGCAGGTGCAAGTGTGGAGCGCCCAGCTCACATCGAAGCTGTGCACCTTGCGGGGGTAGCTGCCCCTCCCCGGATCAACTGCAACTGTAGCCTTGCATGCTGCAACCCCAGCATATGACTCCCACGCCGGGCTGGCAGGCGTGCACCCTCACAGGCCCTCGCAGCTTCAATGCAAAAGCACGCCACAGGCCCTCCTGCCCCAGCCGCCCCACCTGCCGGGTTGGTAGGTGTGCACCTTTCGCTCCTCGCCCCACTCCTCCTTGTGGATGCGCACGTCGGCGGAGCCGCGCTCCAGCACGTAGAAGGTGGAGGCATCCGTGTCGCCCTGCAGGGGATCATGCGAGACACAGGACCTGGTGCATCAGCAAAGGCACGTGATGCGCACGGCGGTAGAGCCGTACTCCAGCGCATACCAAGTGGAGGCATCGGTGTCGCCGTGTGTGTTTAGATGGGACAAATATGAAGTGCTGAATCTGAGCTTGCCAAGTTCCTGCTCATGACTGATGTGCACAACAAACGACACACAACAACACAGATTGACCCAGCCTCTTGACCGCGAGCCCCCCTGCCTGCCGCCCACCCCACCTGCTTGATGACGACTTCACCCGCCTTGACCATCTTGGGCTTCATGCTGCGGATGATGGCCTGCGGACAGGGAGGGGCAGTGTCAGCAAGTGCACCCACTTATAGCCACGCCAGGAGCACGCACGCCTGCCGCCCAGGGAGCCAGAGAGGCAGGCAGCGGAGACGGGGCGAGAGCAACTGCTGCCGACCAAGCATGGATGCCACTGCCGCCGGCATGTCACCGGCATGCATCCCATCGGCACGGGCTGCAGGCACTCCTACCTCCATTGCACACCAGCCTGCCAGCAGTGTCAACAAGAGGGCCAGCAAAGCTGGCAGCAAGCAACAGCGCTTGCCTGCTTGGCGGGCAGCGACAGCTGCTCAAACAGCAGGCAGCCCTCGATGGCCTTGGCTGCACAGTGGAGAGGGTGGCACGCCGGACTAGGCATGCTGCGTGCATGGCATGCTGCACCGATCAAGCTCGCAGACAGGCCGCTTTTGCGGGCCATGCGCCACAGCAGCTGCACCTCCGCTGCCACATGACCCGCAATTCCCACGCACTGCCCCCACCCATCCCTGGTCCCAGCACGTGTTGCCCCAAGCAGCACCCCACCCTCCTCAGATGCCGCCCCCACCTATCAGGCGCTCCGCATACTCGGTCTTGGGAATGACCGGGATCTCAATGTCTGCTGCGCTGGAAATGGCCTCCGCCGCCACGGCAATGCGCTTGCGCATCTGGTGCATCTTGGCGGCGTCGGGCCGGGGCGGCCCACTGGGTGCTGGCGCGGGCGCCACCTGCGCGGCACTGGCGCCCGCCTGCACGTGCAGCGCGCTGCCGGGAGTGCCGGGCTTGGAGGGCGGCTTGGCGGGCGTGCCCGGCCGGGCGGCAGCGGAGCCGCCGCCGCCGCCCAGCTCCTCCTGCGGCGTGCCGAGGCAGTTGCCCATGGCGGCCGCTGCTGCTGGTTGCTGCGCAGAGGAAGGGCCAGGGGAGGCTGGCGTTAGGCAGGACGGGCAGCAAGGCGAAAGTCAACCCATGGGCCGAGCAGCAGGGCTTCCCTGCTTGGATGCCATGCACACGTCTCACCTCACTGGACTGATCCCGAGTGCCGGAAGGGGGCGGGGGTGCCGGTGCTGTGCAGCCGGCGCGACGGCCAAGTCGACCAGTCGAATCCCGCGCGCTTGCAGCGCTTTCGCAGTGCTCGTGGGTTTGGTACAATCGTGCAGAACAGCCTGGGACCGCAGAACACCACTACACCAGCCCCCTGAGCGAATGCAACGTGTCCGCCAGCTCGGACAACGCAGAGGGAAGGATTGTCCCGGCGCCTCTTCGTCCCATCGCACCTGATCACCGGTTGCAAGTCTGCGAAAGCACTGCACGATGAGGGCGGCGCTCCAGGCCGCGCTCAGGCGGCGCTTGCCGGCGGCTGAGGCCCTGGGCCGCCAGCTCCGCTCCTTCAGCGCTCAGGCATCTCGGTGGGTTTGCTTGCAGATCGCGCGCAGCCTCACTGGGCCACGCCCCGCGCCTCCCGCACCGTCGGTGGCTTGCTGCCCGCTCCTGAAATCGCCCCGCCCCGCCCACAACATGCAGGGCCGCCACAGAGTCTGCTGCCAGCAGCCAGCGCCGCGCAGCTTCGGGTTACATTGCCGCCGCCACTGCCGCCGCCGCCGCCGCCACCTACGGCTTTGCTGCCCAGCCGCTGACGGCGCACGCCGAGGCGCCTTGGAAGGCAGAGAAGGGCAAGGGCGGCGACATCGCGGTGAGGGGTGGATCAGGGGTCGGTCAGCACCCAGCTGCACAACCTACCAGGCGGCCGACCGCTGCCGCTTCTGGATACATTTTGCCCGTGCCGCCGCCGCCGCCTGTCGCCGGCAGGGGCGCCCGCCTGCTGCCAGCCGCTGAGGCTGGGCCCCCATGGCACGGGGTTCTGCGCAATCCAGTCACTGGCTCCCTGCCTTGGCCCTCGCTCCTGACGTGTTGCTGCAGCCGGAGGACCGGTACGAGCGGCCGGCGGCGGTGGCGGGGCGCCTGCCCAGGGAGATCACTGTGTACCAGTACGACGTGTGCCCCTTCTGCTGCAAGGTCAAGGCCTTCCTGGACTACCACAAGGTGGGCAGGCGGCTCTGCCGGGTCTGCCTCTTTGTGGGCCGCCTGCACTGGATGTGTGCTGGTGCAGCCGCGCGCCGCTGGCCACTTCCTATTGATGTGGGCTGGCTTGACACTTGCTCTTGCCTGGGATCGACACGTCATGCTCGCTACTTGCTCTATTTGTGCCTGCCATGTGCGCCCGCTGTCACTCGCCATGTGCGCCCGTTGCGCAGATCCCGTACCGCTGCGTGGAGGTCAACCCGCTGACCAAGGCGGAGATCAAGTGGAGCGAGTACAAAAAGGTGCCCGTCATCCTCATCGACGGCGAGCAGGCAAGCAGGGTGGTCTGCCGGAGGTGCTGCCGTTGCTGCTGCAATGCGCCGGCGGCTGCTTCTGGGGTTGCTGCTGCTGCTGTTGCGGCTGCTGCTGTTGCCGCTGCCGCTGCCGCTGCTGCTGTTGCTGCTGCCGCCGCTGTACGCCCTGCTGGCTGTAGCAAGGTGGCTTGCCCTGCCTTGAACCACCCACCAGTTTGCTTACCGCGCCTCCTGCTGTTGCGCTGGCTGCCTCCATCCCCGCCAGGTTAACGACAGCAGCGCTATCATCAGCCGGCTAGCAGCGGAGATCGAGGCTGGGGCGCTCAGCGGCAGCAAGGCCAAGCAGCAGTCGGGCGGCAAGGACGAGGGTGAGAGCGGCGGCCTGCTGGCTGCCCTCTTCGGCGGCAGCAGCAAGGCCAAGCAGCAGGCGGCGGGCGGCAGGGCGGCGAATTCGCTTGCACCCGCCAGCGTTGCGGAGGAGGAGAAGTGGCGGCGCTGGGTGGACGACTGGTTTGTCAAGGTGGGCTGGGGTTGAACTTGGAGATGGGAGGGTTGGCATCCGTTGGGGAGGAGCTTGCAGGTTCAGGGTCCCAGCGCGCTGCACTCGGCGGACAGAAGCACTGAGAGCCAGAGTGGACAGAACAGCCGCCGGCTTCACACTGCTGCAGGTCACCCACCGCGTACATCTGTCTGCCTTGCAACCGCGTGGTTGTGTGATGCACACGTGCACCCACTCCGCTGGCACTCCAACTCCTACTCCCACAGGTCATCACCGTGAACATCTATCGCAACATGCGCGAGTCGTTCCAGACCTTTGACTACATCAGCGAGCGCGGCAACTTTGGGTGGGCGGCGCGTGAGGCGGGTGAGCGGTCTGGCAACCGGAGGGCTGGACGAGCAGCCGGGTTGTGAGTGCGCCTCGCTTTGGCTGGGCGCGCGGTTGGAGGGGCCAACACGGGCAGGCAGTGGGCTGGGTTACAAGCCAGCCTCACTCTCATCCGCCACCCGCCAACTGTGCAGCGCACGTGTGCGGTGCCGCCTGGTGTGGTGCGTCAACGGCCCCTGCTCTGCTCATCTCTCCAGCATCCCATGAAACCTTGTCTTCTGCCCTTGCTGTCGCAGCGCGTGTGTGCGGCGCCACGCTCATGTGGGGCATCAGCGGCCGGCTGAAGAAGAAGTACGGCGTGGAGGGCGACGTGCGGCAGGTGCTGTACGAGGTGAGGCACTCGCTCGGAAGCTGAGGCACTCGCTGGGAAGCAACGCCCCCCATTTGATCCGATTCGACCATGTGGATGGGGATGCTGCGTGCCGCTGAGTGGAGCGCTTTCTTGCTGGTGCTGCCTGTGCAGCTGCTGCTCACGGCTAGCGGGCCTGCTTGCGTCTGAACCTCTGCCCGCCTGCCCCGCCAGTCTCACCCATTCCCCTGTGTCAAATCACAACACCACCATCACACCCCGTGTCCCTCAGTCCGCCAACGACTGGGTGGCGGCGCTCAAGGGGCGGCCATTCCTGGGCGGCGACAAGCCAGACCTTGCGGACTTGGCGGTCTTTGGCGTGGTGCGGGCGGTGACTGGCACCGACACCTTCAACGACCTCATGCAGGTGGGCTGCTGCTTGGTTGGCGCCGTTCTGCTGCTGGGCCGCTGCTGCTGGTGCTGCCGGCGTGCTTTGCTGCTGGCCTGGGTGCCACATGCTGCCACGTGGTGGTAACACCCGGCTGGCCCTCAATGTAGCGCATCTGCGGGCACAGCCTGTTGCCCACTCAATCAAACGTCGAGGGTGCCTTCCTCCCTTGTTGATCCTTCACCCCCCACAGAACTCCCAGATTGGCAGCTGGTACGAGCGCATGTTCACCGCAGTGGGCGACTCCTCCCGTATCAACGACAGTTAGGCGGCTTGATGCTGCAGCCTGGCGCTTGGTGTGCAGATGCTCCGTGCGCTGACTGCACTTCGCCGGCGGCAGTAGGGCATGAGTAACGGCAGACAGCAGCGGCAGGCCGAGGTTCGCAGCCAGCAATGTTGTATCCCGGACTGCCGCCAACTGGTTGGAGCGGGGTATCCCGAACCATCCCGCCGCCTGCATGCCCTCCTCCGTGTACCCCCATTTTTGTTGCATCTTCATTGCATGCGAATTTTTTGCTGATGCTGCACCTGTGAGTCTCCCTTGGTGAACGTGTGGAGATGGCGGAGGAGGCGACCGGCCAAAAGCGCCCAGGCCGGGGAATTCCCAGGGCTGAGGCGGGCCGGAACAGGCGCATCATCATCTGACTGGCCGCTCCAGTTACGCCCCAAACCCCTCCTCCACGCTCCAAATCGCACAAGGGCTGCAGCTGGCACTCGAGAGAGTTGCTGGGCGAGGGCCACTGTGCCTGCTGCCCTCCGCCCGCACCTTGGGAGCTGGCAGGGCGACTGCCCCGCAGCCATGCCGCTGCAGGGCCTGCCGGAGCCTCTTTCAGCACCTGCAGCCGCCACCAAGGCAGGAGGGCTGGAGCTGGAGGGCGGAGCGGACGGCGAGCAGCCCGCCAATGACGGGTGCGCGGGCAGGGCGGCGCTCGCACCTTTGCCCGTTGCTGCAGCCGATCCAGCACCTCTGCTAACATCGAAATGCCGCCCCGCTCGCCCGCAGGTTCACTATCAAGGCGGCCCACTCCCGCGACGCGGTCGTGGTGCACCTGAGCGTGGCAGCGGGCCCAGCCGCCGGCGGGCAGCCGCAGGGCAGTGGTCTGGCCGTGCAGCAGCGGGCCGTCAAGGGTGGCGCGCCACCGCCCGCCGCCGCCGCCGNCAGCGGGTGCCACGCGCCCAGTCCCCGCCCCGCGAGGCTACCGCTCGCTGGTGCAGTTTGGCCAGATCAACGAGGTGTACCGCAGCAAGTGAGCGGAAGGGTTGGCCTGCCAGCAGCTGCCTGCCGGCAGCGGCGAGGGCCCGCCCGCCCGGCAGTTACGCCGATGCTTGGCCGCGCGCGCACGCTTTGGTTGCCACGGTGCCGGCAGTCACCCCACCCTCCGCAGTTTGTTGCACTTGCATTGCTGATTGCGACTTCCGCCGTGGCTTGCAGGCAGTCGAGTGTGTACAAGGGTGTGTGCCTGGCCAGTGGCGCCCCCGTCATTCTGAAGCGGTACAGCAAGGCCAAGATGGACGCCAAGGCGGACCACAAGATGCGGCGGGAGGTGCGCAGGCGCAGGGTTTGGGCCGCCTTCCGACAGCCGCTGCTTGGTTACGTCAGCAGCTGCCTGCGTCGCGCGCTGCACCGGCGCCGGGCTATGCAGGCGCAGCTGCTGCTGCTCCTTCCGCCCTGCCGCTGCTCACCCTGCTCCGCCTGCCTGGGTACCTGCCCCCCTCCCCCAGATCGCGCTGATGTACCAGCTGCGAGGGCTGGCAGGGGTCACCCAGATCCTGGGCCACTTTGAGGACAATCGGTGAGGCTGGGAGCCAGACTGCCAGGCAGACTGGCTTGCAGGCCAGCCAGCCAGCAAACACCGCTGTTGCCGAGGCTCCGACCGCCGTTTTGGGCAGCAGGTGGATGTGGCGATGCCGCTCGCCCCTGCGATCTCGACTGCTAGAGCCCCCTTCCACGCATGGCTGCCGCCTGCCGCCCAAGCCACCCAGGGACCATCTGCCTGCCCTCCCGCCCCACCCCGCTGCAGCTACGTGCACATCGTGATGGAGTGGGCTCCAGGCGGCGACCTGTACCAGCGCTGCACGCAGCAGTGGGCGCTGGGTCAGCCGCCCGACGAGCACTGGGTGTGCACCAAGGTGAGCGCTGCTGGGGTTGTGTGGGGTGCTGTTTCGGCTGATGGCTCTCTGCGCGCCTATCTGGGCAGGCTGGTGGCTGCAGCAGCTGCCCTGCCCTCCCCACCCCTCAGCGCTATCGCCCTTCAGCCCCCCTGCCAACCTCCCCGCCTGTCCCATCAACTACAGGTGGTGGCCCCGCTGCTGCGGACGCTGCGCATCCTGCATGAGGCAGATGTGGTGCACCGCGACATCAAGCCCGAAAACCTGTTTCTCTCCACCGACGGTGGGCGCCCCTGTTGCCGGTTTGCTGCTGTTGCTGCTCTGCTGTTGGTTCGGCGTGAGGTTGCCGTCACCTGGCTGCCAATCCCTGCCAGTAGCCAACTTCCTTAAGCACCCTCGCATGCACCCACCCTTCCACCCGTGCCCTTGGTGCCCTTCTCCCTGCCCCACAGACGAGCTGCTGGTGGGCGACTTTGGGCTGGCCATCCAGCAGCGGCAGGAGCTGCCCTTCCTGCGGGCTGGCACCCTGGACTACATGAGCCCCGAGGTGAGGCTCGCCAGTGTTTGGTGCTCTGTGCTGTCCACCCTGTCAAGGTGCTGCGCAACCCGGTGAGGGAGATAGATGCTGGACCAGTCGGTATCATGCTATCGCTCGATACATGGCCTGCCGGGTGCTGCCACTAACGACACCTTGCCATTTGTACTGCCTTGCTTCAGGTGCTGCGCAACCCAGTGAGCGAGGAGCTGGACGAGTGCTCGACCCTCACGGCCGCCGAGCTGCGCCGCCGCGGCTTTGAGCCCTACAACCAGCAGGTGGGCGGGTGGGTGGGGGCAGGGGGCAGGACGGGGGGCAGTGTGCAGGACAGGGGCCACGCAAGGAGGAGGGGGCGAGCAAGCGGTTTTGCCTTGCGGGGCGGGCAGTTGGTGCGAATGCTGGTCCTCTTGCCCCTTGTTGCGCTTTGTGCCTGGCGCTGCCTCCCGCCCCGTTTCGTCCCTGCGGAATCCACCATCATTTGCAGGCGGATCCAGATGGGGTAGGAGTGCTGGTCTATGAACACGTGGTGCACATGCTGGCCTGCCACACTTGCTCACAGCCCCCCGGCCCCCAACCACTGGATCGTTCGTGCAGGTGGACGTGTGGGCGGTTGGAGTGCTGGCCTACGAGCTGATGATGGGCGGGGCCACTCCCTTCTTCAATGAGTGCACCGATCAGACGGCGCAGCTGATCCAGAAGGTGGGGAGGAGGAGGGAGGGCGGCCCAGCATGGGTGTAGTGGGTGGCAGGGTGTGGTGGGAGGGCGGCCCAGCATGGGAGGAAGGGTGGGTGGGTGGTGCACTAGCTGCGATTCTGCGGTGCGCCAGACAGAAGCCCAGCGCTAGCCTGCCGTCCCAACCCGAACCAGCGCGAGCCGCGCACCTGGCCCCTTCCTCCCCCGTGGCCGCAGTGCGACCTGCTGCCCACCTGCTTCCCACGCAACCAGATGTTCAGCCCCTGGGCCGACTTTGTGCGCACCATCCTGGTGCATGACCCCGCCCGCCGCCCCACCGCCGCCCAGCTGCTGACCCACAAGTGGATCCAGCAGCACGAGCGGCAGGCGGAGCACATGCGCCTCCGCCAGCCTTCCCTGCAGCCGCCACTGCGCACCCCAGTCAGCACCCTCAACCGCACAGCCAGCATGCCTGACTTGACAGGGGCGCTGCCGCGGCCTGCCGCCCCGCCCGCCTCCCGGCTTGCGGCGCCGTTGCCTGCTAAGCCGCTGCCTCAAGCCGGCAGCGCCTGCTCAGTGCTGGATGGGTTTTCCAGCCGCAGCAGCCTGGCCACAGCCACCACCTCGGCCAGCCCCCTGGGCAGCGCGCGCAGCACGTCTGGCACCGCTGTGCCCGCTACACCTGCTGCGCCTGCTGCCGGCAGCACCAGCATTCCTGATGTGGACATGCTGCCGGCGGGCCTTCCGCCCTCGCCGTTTGTGGCTGCCCTGCCGCCGGCACCGCCGCGAGGGATTGAGGCAGCCCTGGCAGCAGAGGCAGCGCGAGTTGCAGCGCTGTACAGCAGCCGCAGCGCGCCACAGCAGGCCGGCGGCAGCGTGCGCAGCGGCCCCAGCGCGGGCAGTCGGCCAGCCGATGCCATGCCTGCCCCTGCTCCCAAGCCCGCCGGTGCGGTGGGCCGGGTGGTGGCCGCCATGCGGCGGCAAACCAAGACGATGCTGAACAAGGTGCGGTGGCCGCGCGCCACTCGCGAGGGCAGCCGGAGCGGCACGCAGCGCAGCCGCTCCAACAGCCTCAGGTCAGTGGCCAGCTGCGGCAGCGACCGCGACCGCAGCCGCGGCAACAGCATCATCTCAGTGGGCAGCGGCCCGGGCGAGCGCTCCCGCTCTAGCAGCCTGTTTGCGCCCAACTCCGAGCGTGGGACACGCAACAGCATAGACCAGCGTAACAGCATCGACCGCCCCTGACGGCCAGGCTCGGCAGCAAATAAGAAACTAACATCCAATAAGTTATCTCTTGAGGGAATAAAGCAGCAGCGGCTGCGCCTGCTAAGCATCACCTACCCCGATTCGCAGCACGATTTGTTCTCCATCTCTCCCCGGATGATTTTGGTGGCACGCTCCCATCCTCTCTTCACCATTATTCTCTCTCTCCTCTCTCTCCGTCTCTCTCTCTGCCCGCACCGCACCGCCGCCACAGATTCTTCATCGGTGCCTGCCATGGCCCAGCCTACGTGTGCCACCCATCCACTCATCTTGGACGGTCAATGTGGCAGCCCGACCCACTCCAGCTCATTCGTCCCACCCCGAGCGCTGCAATGGCGCCTCGGTGTCATCCCTGCAACAAACAAGCACGCACGCTTTTCGGGGCGCAAAAAGCTCCAAGCGGGGGGATGACTCGGCTAGGCTCAGTTTGGACACAGATAGGTTCAAGCACGACCTCTGTAACATCTCTGCACCTCAAATCGGGGGGGAGGCTGATGTCGAAGCGCGCAACGGCAGGGGGGTGGTGACGGCGGCAGGGCATGAACATGCACATGGTCTCCAGCCAAAGCATGCACGATCTCGAAGTCCAGCACCACTGTGCAGCAACCAAGCTCATGCAGACTAGCAGCGGCCCGCGGCCTGCTCGTCCTCTGTGAGCCTGCTCAGCTCCTCCTTTTTCTCTGCACTTCTCCAGGCTCTTCAGCAACCCAGCAGCAGCTGCTGGGCAGCAGTCCGACCCCAGGGTACCTTCGAGCGAACGCGTTCACAGCGGGGCACTTGTTCAGGGCGCCCCTACGTTCGAGCACAATCATCAATCCTCTGCGACCATGCCACACAAGCTCACTGTCATCGTGGCCGCCCTGCTGGCCCTGCACGCCGCCGCCACCGCGGCGCGCCTGCCGCCGCCGCCGCCGGCCAACCCTGCCGCTGCTCCGCACCCTGTGGAGCGGCGGTCGCTCATTTCTGGCGGCTCGGCCGCGCCCGAGAACCGCTACCCCTACATGTGCGCCTTGGGCAGGGCCTCCAAGAGCGCAGACACAGTGGAGAACAAGCTCCAGGTGAGGCGGCTCAACAAGCGCTTGGTGTGGAGGATGGCATTGCCGAAGCAGCAGCAGCAACCTTCAGCGCCAAGCCTTAAAGTTGCCACAGGTTGGTTAAGTTCTGAGCGCCCGGTTGAACGCCATCGAGGCCTCAGCAGGCCTTGCCAGAGCACCGGCGGCGCTGCCGCCCAGCCTTCGCCCAACCTTCACCTGTGCCCCCTCGCCTTCCTCCCTCCAAGCGCAGGGCTGCGGCGCC
>RRZL01000011.1:303674-353268 GCA_006782975.1 Chlorella sp. Dachan | reverse complement strand
GGGCTGCTGCTATGCTGTGCACTTGCCAAGAGGGTGCCATTTGGCCCTCAAGGGCCTTCGAGGGCCTTTAACGAGTGCCTCACTCTGGGCGGACCCCCCGCCCCTGCCCACCCGACCCCCACACGCAGGTGGGCATCGTGTCTGGCGGCGCCGGCAAGTGCGGCGGCAACTCGCTGCCGGGCGTCTTCACAAAAGTGCCTACCTACTACAACTGGATCCAGGAGGGGCTGCAGTCGGTGCAGCAGGGCAAGGGGCTGCCTGGCGGCCAGCCGCTGCCGGGCGCACCCGCAGCGCAGGGCCAACAGCAGGCGGCCAGCGGCGCCAGCGACGGCAGCACGTTTGCGCAGCAGGCGGGCCGGGGGGCAGTGCCCGCATCAAACGGCGGGCGGCGCCTGCTGCGGGCCAACGAGCGCACCCTCTGACGGGGACGGCTAGGACAGCTGATGAATGTGTGTCACACGCATTCACATGCGTGCGCACGGTGCGCACGCATGCGCTTTGCCGCGCGGTGAACGGCACATGCTATTTGTGCTTGCAGGCCAGCAAATCAATCTGTATATACTGCTACCGACTGGATCCGATGCTTGTTTTGTAATGATGTAGTAGACGACGGCTGACGAAGCGGGCCGCCGGGGAGGCTTGTTAAGGCACCGTGCCGCGGGTCCCTAGGATACCAGCACATTGGCAGCCGCACTTTGGGCAGATTGGAGGTTGAGGCACGCCGCGAGCCCCCTTCCAACGACGACTCCAGGCCGCAGCTTCCACGAGTGGCCATGAGTGCCTGCTTCCTGGAAGGGATTGAAGGTGACACAAGGGGATTGAGACACGGCGCCGGACCAGCGGAGCGGCGGCGGCAGCTGGCAGGACGGGCTGGACTTTCAGGACGCCGATTCGCCCCGTCGGGCGGGGCCTCCATATTGCATATCGGCCACTCCGGCAACGTTTGGGGCTGTTTGGAAGGTCGAGCCGCCGGCCGGAGGCACAAGGGAAGCTGCCGATTATGAGGTGGCGGCTCATGCTGGGACCTTAAGGGCGCCGCTCGGGCTCCTGGCCTGCAATACCTCTTTCCATCCGTCCTCAATCGCTTTCAAGCTGCTTGCACGCTCACCCGTGATGGCGCCGCGCTGCGGGCTGCTGCTCGCCCTCTGCCTTGCAGGTGTGTTTGCCGCCTCTGCTGCAACGCTGATGTGTGCTGGGACACCATGCAGGGGGTGCCGGGTGCGGGTGCAAGCGGGAGGGCTGTCCCCCCGCCGGACCTGCTGCCAAGCTCGCCGCGCAGCCGCCGCCGCCCCAATTTGCAACTAGCAACATGGTTGCACCGTTTGAAGGCCTCAGAAGAGCCAGCCGCTTGGGTCACGTAGGCAGCTCCCTGCCGCTCGGGAGCTGCGCCCGCTACAGGATAGCATGCCCCCCCACCCCCTCCCCCCCCCTCTCCACTTGCTGGCTGAGGCCCCTGGCATGCTTCTGGAGTTGTATAAGCGCGTTGCCAGCTGTTTGCCCTCGGACCCGGCCCCGTCGCGTCCAACCTGGGGCTCCGCCAACCGCCGCCGTCCCCGCCTGCCACCCTTGCACGCAGTCCTGGTCACCCACGCCGCCGCCTGGACCAGGCCCGGCGGCTGCTACGCCCCTAATTGCCAGACCTGCCTGGCCGGCAGGCCCTACCAATGCTCCATCTGTGAGCCCGCTGCTGCCGCCACATGCTGCGTGGGTGATGGGCAGACACAGTGGCGCATGTCGGACCTGCATGAGTTTGTCCCAATTGCCGTCCTTGCCCCGCCTTGCCCACCTTGCCCACCCCGCCCCAACCCTCTTGCCAGGTAAGCTCGGCTACCAAAAGTCCTGGGGCAACACGTGCACCCCATGCACCTGGACGGGCCAGACAAAGCAAGCCTGCAAGACGTACGCGGTTGCCAACGCCTGCGCCTGCAAGGAATGGTGAGGCGGGCGGGGTGGACGGGCGGGGCCCTTGCTTGCAGGAGCGGGTGTCTGGTCCCAGGCGATGCACATGAGTACATGTTTACCGCTGCCCAGCAGGGGAGAGTGCCTCATAAGGCGGTCTGGGATGCGACTGCTATTGGTGCCGCCCCGCCCCTGCTGCAGTAACCCCGGCTATGGACCCACCCCCAACCTGCGCGGCCAGTGCCTGCCGGTCAGTAAGGGCAGCAGTCGCCACTGGATGTGCCCGCGATTAGGGTGCTGGCACTGGGCGCTCGTAATGAATCAGGCGTGCCACTTCCACTTCCCAATCCACACCCAACCCAACGCTGCCGCTTGCATGCACACATCCTTGCAGTGCGCCGTGAACGGCTGCTCCAGGTTCTCTGAAGGCTGCACCTGCAGCCAGTGCCGCATGGGGTACATGTCCAACGAAAGCGGCGGCTGCACCAAGGTGAGCATCGACGGTGATCGCTGCAGCAAGTTGAGGGGTGCGGCGGCCTGCTGAGCAGTCACGCGGAGAGCGGCGGTGCCCCGCTGCCGGTATCCTGCAACTCTTCGCCCTGGCTGCCCCCGCCTGCACCCCTGGCTGCCCACCGCCTGCCATACTGCCCCCTGTCCGCCTGCGTCTAGTGCACCGAGGCTGGTCAAACGCTGGCTGAGTGCGTCGCCTATGAGGCGGGGACTTGCACATGGTGAGCTGCGCACCGCCCTGGCCCCCAGAGAGTGGACAACCTTGCCGCTCCAAACAATGCAGCTGCCTTTTGTTCAAACTGCTCCCTCCCTCCCCACCATCCGTGCACCTGCAGCACTCGTTGCAAGTCGGGCTTCTCTCTGGATGTTGAAACCGGGTCGTGTGTTACGGTGAGTGAGGGGCATCGCCACGGGACGTGCCCCCTCAGCCAGGGTGGGTACGCAGCCCTTGTCCCCCCCAACGTAGCCTGCAACGGAGCTCCCCTGCGCTTTGCACCCCCCAAACCTCCCCTGCGAGCAGTGCTCCGAGGCCGGCCAGACCCTGGAGGAATGCAAGACGTTTGCCCTCAACACCTGCACGTGCACGGCCTGCCAACCAGGTGCGGTGCATGAGTGCAGCAGACGTAGGATAACAAATTTATGATAACAAGGTGGCCGGCCGCTCCAGCGGTGGGAAGCACAGGAACACCAATCTGAGTGCCTTGTTGGCAGCCTCCCTCCCATGCCCTCACTGCTTCCCGCCCACTGCCCCCACCCCTTCCCCGCAGGCTATGGGCCGGTGACCGACGGCGCCTGCTCCCCCTGTACCGACCCCATCCCCGGCGAGGAGTGCGCTGCATTTGGCACCGTTTCCCGCCAGCGGTCCGTCCCGGCCCTGGGCTCGTGCGCCTGCTCCGTCTGCGCTGCTGGATACGCCCGCGTCTACACAGGAGACTGCCTGCAGGTGGGCTGCCCCACAACCAGCTGGCTGGGGGCAGGGGGGCAGAGGGGGAGGTGGGCTGGCGGCACGCAGGTGCCCGCTTGCAGTTGGCTGCTGCGGAGGGACTGGTGCACCAGCTGGGCAAGCCAACCAAGCCCGAAAGTTACAACCTGCACCGCCTGCTTTGCCATACCCCCTCCCCTCCGCAGTGCACCACTGAGGGCCAGAACACCACGGCCTGCCTGGGCTTTGAGCGCAACAGCTGCCGCTGCACGCAGTGGTGAGTGGGGCGCTGCACGCCTGGTAACAACAAGTGCCACAGCGCAGCAGGCAGGGGAGCTCACTGCCTTTTTGGCACCTCCCTCCTGTGGGGCGGCCCGCACACTGCGCGCCGTTGGCTTGCCCGCCTTCCAAAGCTGGCTGCTCTGTCTGTAGCTTTGCAGCTGCTCAGCCTTCCTTGCGCATGCTGAACGCTCCGTGCCCCCCTGCTGCCCACAGCGCCCCCGGTTACGGCCCGCTCACTCGCGACAAGCGGTGCCCGCCCAACACCTGTGACAAAGATCACGATGCCACAGTCTGCAAGTGTGAGTTGCTGTTGCAGCCCCGGGCCTCTCAGTTTCCTGCGCGGCCAATGCATGGAGGCGGAGCAGCATGCTGTATGAAGCGCAGCCAGATCTGCACAGCTGCACCTCCCCCCTTCCCCGGTTGCCAGCGCCCGAGGGTTGCAACGTATGCACCTACATCTGCCTGCTGCCCCCATCCCGCCCTGCTGCAGCATACAAGTACGGCGTGCCCTGCTTCTGCACAGCTTGCAACCCCGGCTACGTGCTCAACAACGGAGCATGCGTGCCCTGGTGAGGGCCCTGCCGTCGCGCTGCGGCCGTGCATGTGCATGTGCATGTGCATGTGCATGTGCCGGTGTTGAGCAGCGCCCAGCTTGCCACGCGCGCCTCCCGCCATCTGGTCCGCCAACGCATGCTTGGCGCCTGTGTTTTTGTGAGCAACAAAGTGTAGCCCCGGCCAGCCCCATCGTAACCCACACCCATCGGCCCTGCCTCTTGCAGCACTGACCCTGCGCCGGGCACGGAGTGCATCACCTACTCACCGTACCCCGTCTGGGGCTGGTACAGCAAGGGCAGCTGCACCTGTGCCGTCTGCGCTCCAGGCTTCTCAAAGAACTACTATGGCGACTGCGTGGCGGTGAGTGCGCGCGTGTGCTCCGCGAGCCCAGCGGCGGCTAGCCCGGCGGCGGCCTCGCCCTGTTTGCAGCGTGCTGCTTGCAACCCAGACCCTGAGGCGGCGGCAGCGGCTAGCACAGCCGCTGATGAGGTGCATGGGGCCACGTTGCTCACAAGAAGCCGACCCTGTGCTGCAGTGCACTGGAACGCAAGCACCCACGAACTGCGCCGAGTATGTGGCCAACACATGCCGCTGCAAGCGTTGCAAGCCCGGCTTTGGCCCGCTCAACTGGCAAGGGCGTTGCCCGGCGGTAAGCCTGTCTTCCCAGCAGGACTTCCTACCAGTGCATGCATGGCTTGCAAAGCAGGTCTTCGCCGTTGTGCGGTGGCACAGCCATGCATGCTGTTTGGAGCAGCAGTGGTCGGTGCCTAACTCAGACCTCGCATGCTGACCTCTGTCCTGCAGTGCACCAACCCAACTGCAAGCGAGTGCACAGAGTACGCCGCCACTCCTGCACCAGGCCCCGGCAGTCTGGGCACCTGCAGCTGCCAGACGTGCGCGGCCAACTTCAAGCGCAATGCCAACACTGGCGACTGCGACGCGGTGAGGGTGGTGCAGGGCATGTGCGTGTGGTGCCGTGCAGCACGACGTGTGGCAGCAGATCAGCCGCACACATTTGTTGGCGCAGACTTAGGCGCCTGTGTTGTCCTGTGTCCAACAAGACCCTCTTGTCTCCCCACCTCGCTTCAGTGCACTGCCCCCGCCAACTGCGCGGCGCCGGAGGCCGACCTGTGCTCGGGCTGCAAGACTTGCCAGAACTCATTCTCGTTGAACGAAGCCACCAAGGCCTGCGAGGCGTGCACAGACAACCCCAACTGCGTCACGTTCGTGCCCAACAGTTGCGACTGCACGGCAACAGGCTGCAAGCCCGGCTTTGAGGGGGCCAAGTGCACCGAGGTGAGCCTGCCACAGGCGCTAGTTTGCATACCACAACACACCTGGCGCGACCCATTTCATTTAGCATCCAACCTGCCACTGGCTGTGCCCGGCTTGGCTCACCCTTAGTTCAAGCATTTCACGGCTGCTGCCCTCTTTCCCGCTGCAGTGCAAACCGGCCAACTGCGCCGCGGCCCTGCCCAATGCTTGTGAGGGCTGCCTCACCTGTGCCAACGGCTTCTCGCTCGATGATGCCACCAAGACGTGCGCTGAGTGCACAGACAACCCCAACTGCGTCACATTCCTGTCCAACAGTTGCGACTGCACGGCAACAGGCTGCAAGCCCGGCTTTGAGGGGGCCAAGTGCACCGAGGTGAGCCTGCCACAGGCGCTAGTTTGCATACCACAACACACCTGGCGCGACCCATTTCATTTAGCATCCAACCTGCCACTGGCTGTGCCCGGCTTGGCTCACCCTTAGTTCAAGCATCTCACGGCTGCTGCCCTCTTTCCCGCTGCAGTGCAAACCGGCAAACTGCGCCGCGCCCCTGCCCAATGCCTGCGACGGCTGCCTCACCTGTGCCAACGGCTACTCGCTCGATGCCACCACCAAGGCCTGCGCTGAATGCACAGAAACCCCCAACTGTGTCAAGTTTGTGCCCAACACATGCGACTGCGCGTCCGATGGCTGCGCGGCAGGCTTTAGGCTTGAGGGAACCAAGTGCACCCAGGTGAGGCGGGGCCTGGCAATGGTACAACACAGGTGCAGCACAGTTTCAATGCCACCCAACCTGGCACCGGCTCTCCCTGGCTCGGCTCACTCTTGGTTCATGCATCTCACGGCTGCTGCCCTGTTTTCCGCCGCAGTGCGACGCACCCACCAACTGCGCGGCACCTGACGACAATGTGTGCCTGGGCTGCATAACGTGCAACAACGGCTACTCGCTCGATGCCACCACCAAGGCCTGCGCCGAGTGCACAACCAACCCCAATTGCGTCACGTTCCTGGAGAATTCATGTGACTGCACGGAAACAGGCTGCGCGGCAGGCTACGAGGGAGCCCAGTGCACCAAGGTGAGCCTGCCACACATGCGCGAGTGCTGCTGCCCCCTGCACTTGCCTGGTGCAGCCAGGACGCGGCTCATTCACCTGCGCTTTCTGTCTGGCTGTGTCCATCACGCTGGCTGTGTCCCCTCCTCCTTTGCTCTCCCACAGTGTGAGCCGGCCAACTGCGCCGCGCCCCTGGAAAATGCTTGTGAGGGCTGCCTCACCTGTGCCAATGGCTTCTCGCTCGATGATGCCACCAAGACGTGCGCCGAGTGCACAGACAACCCCAACTGTGGCACGTTCCAAGAGAACCTCTGCTCTTGCACCACGTGCAAGGACGGCAGTGATGCCGACTGCGCGGCCTTTGACACGCCCTCGTGCTCTTGCACAACCTGCACCAGCGGGTGGGCTCCCGTCAACGGCATCTGCGCGGCTTGCACCGAGGGCCAGGACCCCGCCATATGCGAGTATGCCGAGAGCGCCGGCACGTCCTGCGTCTGCGTCTCTTGCCTGGATGCGGCCTACGAAGTTGTGAACGGCGCCTGCGTGCCGGTGCGTGGGGCAGTTGGGGTGTAGCTGGCTTGACGGTCTGCGGGCTGGGCTGTGCGGCAGAGCTTGAACCTGCAGCATGCTTGATGCAGAGGCTTGCGTGGTGGCCCATCCGCCCGAACTGTCTCTCCGCCAAACCATCCGGGCGCCGCCCCTGCCCTTTCCCCCTGCAGAAGCCCAGGCCCACCCTGACCGTGGCCACAAGCAGCAACTCCTTCGCAGTGACCGCCGGCGATGAGGTGTCGCTGACTGTCACCATCAGCAACGAGGGCGCTGTGGGCGTCACTGGCGTCACCTTCGATTTCACGCTCCCCACAGATACGACCTGGGTGGTGGAACCTGCTTCTGATTGCACCGTCGACGGCACCACCGGCGCCGGCACATGCACTCTTGGAGACCTGGCTGACGCGACACCTGCAACCGTCACCATCACCGGCAAGCCCGCAACCTCTGGCTCGCCGGCCATCAGCGGCACTGTGGCCGCCACAAATGTTGATGTGGCAGACTGCACCAACTGCAGTGTGGCTGTTGATATCACGGTGGGCTGAACAGCTCGTTAGCGCTCTCAGGCCGCCACTTCACACCGCCACAATGCCTGCCGCCACCTGGCACCTTGAATCTGCAAGTTTCCTTCTTATGCACTCACTTGGTTTTGCAATTGCATCCTGCATTCACCCCCTGCCTGCCCACGTGTACCTCAGCATCTCGCCACGCCTGCATGCTTCATCACAGCAACCCTCCCAACGCTCCCTCACAAGCCACTTTTTCAAACCCCCCTTCAATTCTAAGCAGCACATTTATGCCTGAGCTGCCGCATGGCGCATGCCGGGCTGCATTCTTTTTTGGTTGAAAAACATGGCGTCCGCTTCTTTTTGCGGTTGACATTTGCAGCCGCTTCTGCATGTAATGTCAAGTTCACCTGGAACATGAACAAGGTGGGGCGGCCCATTGGCGGTGGCGGCGGCGGCGACGTGGCGGCTGTGCTTCCATGTGTGTGGGCGCACGGCCAGCTGTGGGCGCAGATCCCACTCGCGTGCCGTACCTCTGTGCATTGGGCTGGTCAACGCCGGCTGCAGCTCGCTGGAGGACTGCGTCGGAGTGCGCTCCTCGAGCACCGAGGCCGGCACGTCTGGCCGGCTCGTCAGCTGCAACAGACACCATATCTAAAAGGTTGGGCGTCGCGCCAGGGCAATTCCACCTCTGCCCTACCCTCCCCCTTCACCGCCGCCGCCGCCGCCTGCTGCCATCGCTACCTGCCACTGCTGCCTGCTGCCCCCAGCGCCCCCAAAACCCACGGCCCCTTGCTGTCCCGCTGCCCTCCTCTCCCGCAGCAGCATGGCCGAGGCTGGGCAGCAGGCGGGGCACCTGCGCCTGGAGCGGCGGCACGCCAACCTGGCCTTTTCGAGCTGGCGCCTGTCCAGCACCCTGGTGCAGGCGCAGGGCAGCGTGGCCCTGCCGGCTCCTGTTGTGCCGCCCCAGGCAACTGACACGGATTACGTGACGGCCCGCCATGCAGCACTGCTCAATGGGCTGACGCAGCAGCCGTGCGGCTGCTACCTGTTTCTGGAAGGGCAGCAGGGCCCAGCGGGCGCAGCGGCGCTGCAGCTTTGCGCTGTGGAGCTTGGGGAGGGTGGCAAGCCGCCGCTGCTGCACCGCCTGGCGGGTGAGCCTGTTCATTGACAGCTGCCGCGTGCGGGTTGTTGCTCAGAGGCAGGGCTACACCCCCTGCCCGCCTGCTCAGCGCTGGCATTCCCTACGTGTTGCTCCCAAACCAGCATGGGTTCGTGCCTGCCCCAGCTGCAAACGGCTCGTGCGTCTGTTGGTTGGAGTGGCAGTGCTGAAGCCGACCTCATGCCCTGCCATGCAGGTGTGGCTGTGCCGCCCGCAGATGCACCGGCAGGTGGCCTGGAAGGGGGGCCCCTGCCGCCGTCTGTGGTGGAAGTGCAGGCGCCAGCGGCAGCAGGCGACGCGGCAGGCAGCCTGCTGCTGGTGTCCGGCGGCCACGGCGACGTGTCGCTTGTCGCCCCATTGGCAGGCGGCCAGCAGGGGGAGGGGGCAGCCCCAGCAGGCGGCGCCTTCCTGTCCCCGCCCGCCTTTCCGCTGCGCCCTGCTCCGCTGCTGCTGGGCGCCCGCCCGCTGCACCTGGCTGCGGCCTATGCGCTGCCTCCAGAGGCCTCTGGTGCAGCAGGCAGGGCAGCGGGCAGCACACTTGCCAGCGGAGAAGCGCAGCTGTGCGCCATTGTGTGGGTGGCGCGCCACCGCAGCGGGCGGCACCCCTCCTGCTGCGAGGTGTACGCTGTGCACATGGCGGCGGCAACCCACCCCGCGCCTGCGCTGCGGGTGCTGGGCATGCAGCTGCTCAAGGTGGGCGCTGCTGGCGGCTGCACTGCGCTGGACCGGCTGGATCATCGATCCAGCCAAGTGCCCTGGCTTGACAGCGTCTTGTTAGGATGCAAAGGCATGGCGCTGCACCTGTGCTGGTTGCTGGCCACCTGTCTGCCTGCCTGCTAACCCAACCCCAACCATCCGATGTCTGCACTGTGCTTCTGTGCTTCTCGCCAGACATCCGACCTGCCGCCGCACGGAGTGCTGGTCAACCCCGCCACTGGCGGCGTACTGCTGGCCCTGCAGCCGCCCTCGGCAGGTGCAGCGGAGGACGAGGCGGCAGCGCAGCGCGCGGCCGCTGAGGCTGCAGGGCGCGGTGGTGCCAGTGCTGGGCCGGCAGCCATGGATGGGGACGATGCAGAGGACGAAATTAGCCCGCGCACGCTGCAGGCGGCAGTGGCCCGCCTGGCGGCCTTCACCTCTGAAGAGACGGTTGGTGAGTTGGAGGGACAGGGCATTGTGAAATGTGGAGGGGAGCTGGACGGCTTCCACCGTCCAGTGTGGCTCATAAGCATGCGCTGGTGGGCGAGGTTCCTGCCCGTTGGTCTGCTTGGGTGGCCTGCTGCTGCCCGCACTCAGCCATCCTTTGGGATGCGTGCGCCTGCTCCGCACCTTTGTTTAAGGCCCGCTGCCTACTCTGCTCCCTGCAGGCCCGCTGCCCCACCAGCAGTACGCCGATCTGTACCGGGAGGCGGGGGCCGATGGTGTGGGGGCCATGGGCTCTGAACCCACCTGCAGCCTGTACACCTTTGCGCTAGCAGCGGCCGAGAGCAGCGGGCAGGCAGCGCAGCAGGGCCAGCAGCCGGGAGCGGCAGGGCGGCCTGGTGCGCAGCCGCTGCTGCGCCTGGTGCACACGCTGTCCTGCCAGCCGCACAAGCTGCTGACGTGCCACCTGGAGCAGGCAGCGGCGGGTGCGCAGGAGCCGCCCACACCAGACACACATCTGGGTAGCGGCAGTGCTGTGGGTGCCAGCTCCACCGCCGCAGCTGCCTCAGGCAGCGGAGGCGGCAGTGGCGGCAGCCAGCCCAGCCCCCGCCTGCTGCTGGGCCTGACTGATGATGTGGATTGTGCGGTTGTGGCCATTGGCTGCACCAGTCCTGAGGCAGCAGGCGCTGGTGGCGGCGAGGGTGCGGCAGGACCTGAGGAGGCGGCGGCAGGGTTTGTCATCCAGCATGTGGCCTCAGTGCCGGCCCTCTCCTATGTGGCAGCAGGTGCGGCGGGCGGCAGCGACTTTGGTATGGCGCAGCAGCTGCCGTGGTGCTGCGGGCGTTAGCTGCTGGAGGCTGATGCTCAGGTACCTGTGATGCTGTATGTCACGCTACACGTGCCCTTGGCATGAAGTCTCGTCTTCCACCCTCCCCTTGCAGGCAAGGTGCAGCGCAAGTTCCTGCTGCTGGCGCCGCCGGGTGGCGACATTGGGGCGGCGCTAGTGGAGGCCAGCAAGTACTGCTGTGAGTTGGGAGATGGGGAAAACGATGGGGAAAAGTAAAGCGCTTCTGGGCCAGAGATGGTGATGCAGAGATGATACAGAGATGGTGATATGGCTCTTTGTGATGCCTGTCACTTAATCACAATCGACTGTATGCTGCCGGGTGCAGATGTGTACCGCACCACCGGGCCGCGCCAGGAGTATGGGGAGCACCAGGTGGGTTTGAAGGCTGGGCTGAGGCTGCGCCTGGCTGAGCTGCTGGATGCGGCTTAAATGAGTGGGTGCTAGCGCACTGACTTGCAAGGGGGGGCCTCGATGCATATCCCCTGCAGCCCTACGTAGCAGTTGGCCGCTCCAAATTTACCTTCAACTACTTACTTCAACTTACCTCAAATTTACCTTCAATTTTTCCTTCAACTGAATGGCAGGTGGTGGACATGGAGCTGCCAGATGCCGGCGGCCGGGGAGCGCTGGGCGCTGTGCTGGCGGGCTCCCGCGCCGGCGCCTGCCGCCTGCTGGTGCTGGCTCGGGAAGGCCTGTGTGTCATGGACATGTAGCCCGTCTGGCGTTGCTGTGTGAGCAGCTGTGGCGTGTTGGTTGAAGGAGCCTGCTGGCACAAGCATGTGGGGATGCCCGCCTGCCTGCTGTTTGAGCGTTGAAGCATTGTTGTTGCATGCGTGTAATTGCAGTGCAGCAGGGTCCAATTTTGTCTATAAAAGGAAACACAAGGCAGGCAGGCAGATGTGCATTACGGACCGGCAATCAGCAGAGTCGGGCAATGTGGCCGTTTGTCAAGGCGGGCATGACTGCACAAGCGCCACACGCAGGCCGCATCTAGGCTCGGCTCCTCAAAGGGCCGCCCGTGCCATGCGCAGGGGTGCACCCATCAGAGCGGAGCGTCGCAGCCCGGCCGGCACGGCGGCACGGGGCGCCGTGCGNCGCGCGCGCGCCGGCAGGGCCGCCTGTGCCCGCGGCTGTGCGTGCACTGCCACCTCCTTCTTGCTCTTGCCCGACCCTTTGCCATTGGAGAGCGCCTTGCCGTTGCCGTTGTGGCCGGCCGAGGCGCCGGCAGGCACGCTGACGCCGTTGGTGGCAGCGGTTGTCGGCTGGTCGGCGGCCGGCCCCGCAATCTCCTCTGTGTAGGCCGCCTGCTGCCACGACTTGTCCTTGCTGTTGCGCTGGCCCGCGTAGGCACGGCCTGTGAGAGAAAGAGGAAAAAATGAGGGCAGGCAATGGGACAACAGGAATGGGGGGCGGCTGGCATGCTGATGCTGTGCACGAGCCAGGCTGTGGGCGCGCAGTGCATATCCAAATTTGGATTGGACTTTAAAGCCTGAGCGTGCGGGCTTGCCCAGAATAACCAGCTGTCAGCCCTAGCAGCCCTTTTTCGGCTGCGCCCACTCCTAAAGCACAGCTATGCACAGTGCTGTGGCACTCACCGACTTCCGACAGCACTTGGAAGCCGGTGACAGCAGGGTACAGCTTCTTGGGGCCCTGGGCAGGTGCAGCGGGAGAGGGCGGGACATTCAGTGCTGGACAGGAGAAGGGCTGTAACCACAAGGCCCGCAGTTCAGAGTTCACAGCTCCGGGCAGCCCTCGTCAGGCACAGCAGTGGAGGTAGGAGCAGCAGCACCAGAAGAGCAGCAGCAGCAGCCGGCCGCCGCCGCAGCAGCACTCGCAGCCGCAGTAGGCGCAGCAGCCCACCTGCACCGCTGCAGACAGCTTTTGAATGAAGAAGTACGGCATGGAGTAGCGAGGGCCCTGCGGGAAGAGACAGGAGGCAGGACGCGAGGAAGGGGATGCATGAGGGGGCTGGGATGCAAGTCGTGTAAGGGACACGGTCGATGGGCGCAGCTGCCAACCAACAAGCGCCACATCTCAACTCTGCTAGACAGATGCTGCTGGGCTGCCCTCTACTAGATAAGAGGTAGATAGGTGCCTAGAGGCTAGAGTAGGCCACTCATATCTACTAGGGCCTGGTGGCTCACCGTTGGGTCGCCCTTCTTAGGCGCCCGCACGCGGTGGTACGTGGACTTGAGCTCGCCTGCACATGGCGGCAGCCCGCAAAACAACTGAATAGGGGATACAACAGCTGCTCCCTGAGTTAGCTGCCCTCCGATGAAGTCATCAGTCATGAGCGGCTTTGGCCGCTGCTGCGGTTGCCCACCCTCAAGCGCCGCGCAGTAGCCGTGCGAAAACTCCCCCGCTCACCGTCCGTCCAGCGCATCAGCACGTCTCCGATGTTTACGGTGAAGCAGCCGGGCCTGAGAGAGGAGGGACGGGGCGAGGAGGGAGGATGGGCGGAGTGTCTCCGACAGGGTGGGCTGGGTGGGTCAGCTCAACACACACACAGCAGGCACTGGATCAAGCTCAGCATGAAATCGCCAGCATGGGTATAAATTGGCCAGCAGTCCCTACAGTGCCCAGCTTGCGACACCAGCACTTCACCAGAGAGAGCAACAGCCAGCCAGCTTTGCCCACAGAGGCCGCCGCCCGCCACTCACTTGGGATCCACAGGCGTCCACTCCTTGGCCACTGGCACCTTGTCCCAGCTGCACAGAAAGTGTATTTCCGTCTATTCAGACAGGTGTTAGGCCAGCCAGCCAGCCAGCCACCACCGTGCAGCGGAGGGGCGACAGCCATTGGGTGGCGGGAGAGGACATGCCAGGCATGGCCGCTGGCGGTGCCACGAGCAGGGGTCATCCCCTGTAGCGCAATCGCGGACCGCATGTCAGCGCTGCCGCTGGCGCTGCTGCCGCAGGAGCGAACAATCATGGGTTCTCATGCCCACCCCGAAAACTGATCTCACATGTTGGACAGCTCCTGTGCAATGTCATTTTCCGTCTCACGGCCAGGTGCCACCTCCAGCCCGGGCTCGCCTGCAGCGGGTCGGACGGAGGGCACTGCAGGTCAGCTTGCACAGCACAGCGGCAGCAGTACAGCAGGCAGTCGGCAGTCCGCAGCTGTCAGAAGTCTAAAGGGCCCCCTCTTCTTGCAGGACTCTCTGTAGTGCCGCTGGCTCCCTTCAAAAAACCAGCCAGCGCCAGTGAGCGCACCCTCCTTCTGGAACAGAATGGTCAGCACATCCCTGCAGCGGCACAGGCGTGGCCAAGGTTGGATTGTCGACAGAAGGCGGGCATGGGTGGCGCGGTGGGCGGCCCAGCATGCACAGCAGCAGCGCAGCAACCAGGCTGCAAGTAGCGCATGGGTGCATGGGAGCGATGCTCACACACCGTCACGCAAACGGGGGCCGAACTGCTTGCCGACAGCTGCCGGCTAGCGTGCCGGAGGCAACCCATGGTCAGAGGCGCACCCGTCGGCATGGGCATGCAGGCGTGGGGGCAGCTTCTCCCCTCGCTCCACCTTGGCCAGCTCCTCCTCGGTGAGGCCAGGGTCTGAAGCAGGGCAGGGTGCAGCATGGGCAGCTGAGGCATGGCGTGCCATGCATTGCATGGGGTCTTAAGCAGGGCAGGGTGTGCTCCAGCGCCTTGAGCGCTGGGGCTAGCAGACACAAGCAGGCCTGGGGCCCCTGAAGCCCCCCCCTGCCCTGGTCCGATAGGGCCCTCAAAGCAGGGTATGTAACAGGAGAGGGTGCAGCGAAGTGCAGGCCGGGGCGGTGCAGCAGGAGCAGTGCTAGGCAGGCACTGCCCGCTGGGCACTGACCAAACAAACGACTCACAGTGGTTCCAGGCCAAGAAGGAGGCGGACTCGCCGCTGTCAAACTCAAACGCCTGCAGCGAGGGAAAGGGGGAGGCAGGGGGGAAATGGGGCTCAGGCAGAGGGAGGCCGGGGGAAAACGGGGCTGGGGGAGGCCGCGGCGCACTGGCATGACTGCACCCGGTGCGGGTCCAGGCACGTTGTGTGGCAGCTGTCGCTGGCCGCACCTCGTAGATCTCTTTCTCGTCACGGCCCAAGCCAATCCACAGCGCGCGGAGCACCTGGAGCGCAGGGGACACCAGTGCAAGAAGCGATGGGGTGAGGGTTCCCGGCCAGGCAGATTGTCGCCCTGCTGGGCCTGAGTGTCAGCGCCCCTCCACACCCTCACAATGCTTGCAGCTGCAGCCAGCGCTTCCCTCCCCGCGAGTTGCGTTACCACTGCAGCTCCAGGCCGCGCCACGTTTGGGCTGACGTGAAATGGTAACACAACCCAACCACTGGTACATAGCATGTATCGACCCAATTCCTCCCGCACCTTGATTGACAGCTCGTGCGCGTGGCGCTGCCAGCTGAGCGACCCGTCCTTGAACTCCTGGCCTGCGGTGCAAAGGGCACAGCAGGCGACGTCCAGTGGTGCGGCGTCCAGGCTGCAGCAGCATCAAATGGCCGGATGAAGCCCGCGAGCTTTAATGTCAAACACCCTGCCTCTCTGCCTCACCGCGCTGCCTGGAGGCGAGGGCCGCTCCCCCACCCTGGCTGCTGCAAACCCCTGCTGCCCACCCTGCTGCACTCTACTTACCCAGCTCCAGAGGCCAGTACTCGCCCTTCAGCTCCTGCGCCTTCCAGTCATAGCCACCCAGGCCCCTGAGTGGGGCAGGGGAAGGCAGGGTGGCCAACGGTCAGGGTGGTAATGGGCACGCCAGGCGCCGCGCGGAGCACCGCGCCTGCATCAGCGCCAGTTGGATGCGTCACCTATAGCGGACCGTTTGCCCCGTGCCCCACTCACCAGCGGCCGATGCTGAACCACTCCCACAAGCGGGTGCCTGCAGGACAGCGGCAGCGGGGTTGACTACACGATTTGGCAACACCTGGCATCGCGGCTGTTGCCGCACAGGGTGCAACATATGGGGACAGCAGCAGCACTCGTGTGCTGGAAAGGGAGCGAGCCGTGCCCAACAGCTGGTGCCCTCGGCTGGCGGCATGCGGGCCAACAGGCTGTCTTCAACACTGGAGTCAGCCCCGGCACGCGGCATGCATCGCCTTGCTTGCAGTGGGACCGGTGGGAAGGCAATCTGGCCCACTTCAAATGTTACAGTCCACGGAGCCAGCCAGGGACTCATGGAGCATGTTCAAACCCGGCCAGCCTACCCGTCACGCTCTGGATGTCGTCCAGCCCGCGCCAGCCCAGGTAGGTGTCGGGATCGAATGGGTACTTGCCCTTGACAGCCTGCAGGGCACAGAAAACCCCATCAGCACTGTTGGTGACAGGAGTAACCGCTGCACAGCCGCCCAGATGCACCCCTGGGAGGAAGCGGAGACCGAGTGAAACGTGGGTCGGGAGCGGCATGTGCGGCGCAGAGCGGGGTCCCCAGGCGGCCTGGGACCACCAACCAGTTCGGGCCAGCGGCACTGCAACTGGCAGCCAGCTGCAGGCGCCAGCCGCCGCTCACGTCGGGCTGGTCCAGAATCTTTCGGCCCATGGCAAAGGCTGCATCGATTTCCTCCTGCGGAATGCCGTGGCCTGCAGCACGATGGGTTGGGCAGCAAGGACTGGTAGCTTGCAGGGCAGTGGCTTTCAGGAGAGCAGGCCAGGCTGGAAGCGGGCAGTGCTTGCTGGCGGCGGCACGGCGGCAGCGAATTGCAGGCGGCGCGACGCGTCCATGCCGGCAAACACGGCCGAGCCGCGCCGGCAAAGCTGCGCGTCTCAATCGCCGTCCATTGCGCCGCTTGCACACCTGTCAGGTAGAAGAACCCTGCAGGGGAGAAGCAGGCAGGCACCATGGTTGCAGCAAGCTGGTGTTGAGAGCGCAGAGCCCCACAGGCCAATTGGTGCTTGCAAGCACCCTCGCACCGATGTCACGGGCTGCGGCGGTCAGCTGGGGAGCAATTTCAGAGTGCAGCCGCTGCTCATAGTCGTGCAGGCTGACGGTCACAATGGGGCGAGGCATGGTGGGTGGCTTGGTGAGGGGGGCACAACTTGTAAAAACAACAGGGACGGCGCGCCGCGGCGAGGAAGACAGCAGCTGTTGCCCGTACCACTTGCATGCAAGGGATTATAAACCCTTCTGCTGTGTGCACCAGCAGAAGCTGCATCCTTCTGTCATTTGCACCAGCAGAATCTATGCTGGACCCTGCAGCTGGCAAGGTATGCTGCCCATCTGCAGCACACCTGCGACCAGCCGGGCAGCTGCATCATCGCTACCGCCGCCGCAGCCCCTGCCGCCGCCACCGCCGGTGCCGCCCGCCTTGCGGATGTCCGCTGCCCCGACAGCTCCGATCAGCTGGCACAGTACAGAAGGAGCATCTTGCGCTGGTTACGCAGCTCTGCAGGCAGTGCCAGCACTGAACACACCCCCCAGGTTACTACAGCTCTCCGCGCGCAGCGATCGCACTACTCGAATCAATCCAAAGCCTTGCCCGGCACTTGACAGCGCGCCGCAGCCATGTCAGGTGAGATGCGCACTCGTGCCGTCGCAGCTTGCAAGGCTCCGCCCTTGTACAGCTTTCGTTGCACGCACAGGATGCATCAGGAATCTGAGGCCGCTAGACAGGGCCGGATGCACAGCCTACTGCCGCCACTGGCCGCTCCCGCCGCTGCCGCTTTGCAGTGTGGCATTGCTGTGCAGCATTCCTGGCTGCTGGTGCCGGGGGCCACATGATTTGCTGACAAGCAGTTCGAACCGCCTCCGTTCTCCTTTCTGGACCAGCCGCCCTCGCTGCCCCGCAATGCGCCACGCCCCTCCGGGTGGCCATCGCTGGTCGCCGCCCTGCCACCCGCCGCATCCTGACCGTGTCTGCGGCGCTGCTGAAGCGGTGAGCACCAACCAAGTGGTGCAGGAACCTTGCCATGCTCTTCACCGCACACCTGCGTGCACATTGCATATGCTGTGCGCCCTTCCACCATCACGCACTTGCAACTATGGGCTGCACCACAGTAACCAACACCGCCTGAGCCCAACACCGCAGGTATGTGATCGTGCGGGACATCCCCCAAATTGGGGAGAAGTCACTCGGGGAGCTAGGCAGCATCAGGCAAGTGGCGTTGCAGTGTCTCTGCTGGTCACTGCACCTGCGGCAGCCCTGTCCTGCTGGCGGTGTGGCCCATTCGGCAGCCGGTCATCACATGGTTAAACAGACGGATGAACATTCAGCCTGTCAGCTATAGCCCCTGCCGCCCCTGACTTGTTCAGCCACCTAAGCCACCGCCCACCCCACCCACCCATCCACCCGCCCATCCTGCACCCGCCGCCCCACATGCAGCGCGGCATCCAACGCTGCCCTGGCTCAGGCTGGGCAGGAGCGCGTGACGTGGCAGCACAGCTACGTGGTCGATGGGAAGACCTTTTGTGGTGAGTTGTTGCCCAGGCGTAGCAAGCCCTGGGCGCAACAAGCGCAGCAGAGCACCACTGCCACGTCCACTCAAATGCTGCGCCAAGTGGACAGGGCCCAGTCTAGGGAGAACCACAACCGAACAGCCAGGAATGACTGCAGAATGAATTATACAGAATAAAGACTGCACCTCCGCGTGCCCTCCCTCCCCGGCGCACTGCAGTGTACTTGGCTGAGGATGAGGGCGCCATTCATGAGCATGCCAAGATTGGCGGGTGAGCGCCGCTGCAGAGCTGGGGATGCAGGGTACAGGCAGGCGCTGCGGCGGCCGCACGCGCAACGCTTCCATGCAAGCCACACCCTTGCTCCGTTGCTGTGGCAGTCGCCACCTCATGCCCGCTGCTCTACCATCACCACTCCCTTCCGTCCTCTGCCCAAATGGTGCACCCATCTTGCCTGCAGCTTCCCTGTCACCTCCATCCACGAGGTGAAGAGCGTGATCGACCCAACCACAGCGCAGCACTGCCCATGCGCCAAGCCCAGCAACGGCACTGCCAAGGCGGGCGCAACGGCGTGAGGGGACGCAGCTGCAAGCCTTGAGAAATCGTCCGAATTTGTTTGTTGCACTGTGCCTGCTGAACGTCGGTGCTGCTCGGATGCACACTGTAATGGTTAAGAACTGGCACTGCCGTGGCGGTTTCAGGCCTGCCTCCACAACCTCAAGGCCACAGCCTCCAGCAGCTAGGCAGGAGGGAGTTGGGCGGCACCCTGCTGCCATCGATGCCAGCAAGTGGCGTCCTGCTGCTTTGCCTCCACGTGCCACACGCCAACTTATCCTCCCACAGGCTCTCCAGAGCGTTTGCGCGCTCAAACTGATCCGTGCAGAGCGTGGCAGGCCAGGGGAGTCCAGCAGGCACATTGACGCCAATGCGCACGGTAGCTGCTTCATCAACGCTGTGAGCAGTCCCGTTCCAGCAGAGATGCGGTTTACACTGCCCACAATTCGGCAAAAGGCCCTATGGGATCTTAGCACACCAGTTAAAAAACAATCACAAGCTAGATACATGCAAGAGTTTGTGAGGGACACACCAACTGTGGAGGTAGTGCCCCCTTGGCCCGTTGTGAATTGCTGCGCCGCTGGCGGCCGCGCACGTGCCGCCTCAGATCCCGCAGCCATATGATGTCACACCGTTGGGCCGGCTGGCTGCCGCCTTGGCCTTGGCGGCGGTCAGGGCCACGTTGTGAGGGAAGAAGGCGGCGTAGTCGTGGTTCTGAGCACATGGAGAGGAGGGCAGGGGGGAGCAGGGTGGGCGGCGGAGGAATCAGCAGGACACGCTGCGTGGGCTGCAGCCGCATGCACCGCTCCTGCTCCCGCCAGGAAAGCGCCATCCTGCACATGCACATGCACCCCTGCATCCGCACACAGCTTCTAACCCAGTCAGCACGTGCACACCCACACACAGCACGCACCTTGAGAAAGATGAACCAGCCATGGACGGCGCCCTCTCCGGGGGTCACCCACTCGCGCAGACCGTTGGTTGAGCCAGCCTTGATGTCGGCAATCAGCTGCTCGTGGAACGAGTCTGTGGCAGGGAGGCGTGGGCGGGGTGGTAAAGCGTGAGGGTGGGGGTGAGGGAGGGGCGGGGCTGTCGGGCATTCTTGCAAAGGCGGCACAAGCACATCAGCCGCTCCCCGCGCTCTGAGCACCAAAGTGGTCCCCACTGGTTGGGGTGAAGGACCGGCTACAGAGAACAGAACAACCAGCCAGTTGGCGGATCGCCGCGATGCACACTCACACTGCTGGCCCCAGATGTGGTTGGTGCGGCGCTTGACGCCGTCGAAGTCGTGGAGCACCCATTCCTGCAGGGAGGGCGAGCAAGGGGCGGGCGGGCGGCGGCTGGTGACGTGCCACATGCCAAGCTTGTGCCCGTGTGTGCAGTGCAGCTGCTGCTGGCGCTGGCAATCCTCACAAATCCTCACTCCAGCGTACCCCCGCAGGCCATAGGTGGACACTCTACCCGCAGATCCCCCGCCCCCCTGCCCACCTCCTGCGCCGCCAGATCCCGCAGCTGCTCTGCCGCGGAAGGCAGAGCGATGGAGCCCTTGACAACATCCTTCAGCCAGCGGGCCTCCAGTGCCACGGTGAGCACGTGCTGAACACAACGGGGAGCAGGGGCTGAAGTTGGAGCGGGAGCAGCAATGGGTCTGCGCTGAAGTTGGAGCGGGAGCAGCAGTGCGTCTGCACAGTCCCATGGCATTGCGTCTGATTGCGCGGGCGCACCTGCACGCTGGCGTGCAGGCCGGCATAGGCCAGGTTGGCCAGCTGCGGGGGCAGCACGTTGCGGTACAGCCACTGGTTGCCATCCTCCTTGTACCTGCAAGGGGCAGGTGGTAAGGACAGCCAGTGCAAGGGGTGTGAAGCATTGTGCCCAAGGGGGAGTCTTCAGAGTTGGCTTCCAACTCTGCATGCAAGAAGAGGGCAATCGCGCATGGATGGCACAGGGGCCCGGCCCACCAACCCGTCAACGAGTTGGATGCAATCGCGCTGTTGTGCGGCCCTGCCGGCGCCGGCTGCCTTGCGCGCGCTCACCCTGCCTTGGCCTGCAGCTCCTGCGGCAGAAGGTCTTTGACCGCCCAGCGCCCATTGTAGCCGGTGCCCAGCACAATGATGTCGGCCTGCTGGGGTTGGGGGACAGTGCAGGGCGTGGCCGCTCCGAATATCTGGAAGCAAGCGGTGGCGGCAAAGCCGACACATGTGCAAGAGCGGTGCAGACAGGCATGCAGACTGACCCGCGGCAGGCATTGGAGCAACTGCCTCACGCTGCAACCTCCTGCAGCCCACCCGTGATCTGGGAAGCTGCCAGCCCTGGAATGCTCCAGCACTGCGCTCCCAAGCACTGCCGCCAAACTCGTCGCCATCAGCACAGCTCACCTTGAGCCGGGTCCCGTTGTCCAGCTGCACGTGGCCATCGCCCAGCACCTCAGTCACCTGGCCGCCGCGGCCCAACAGGCGGCCGGAGGTGAAGGCCTCGGCCACGGCAGGGTCGTCCACAATGCCGGCAGTGTCATAGGACCCCTCCCAGATGTCGTACTTGGGCCGAATCTCCTCTGCAACAGGTGCCATGCATGTTGGTGGGTGGTTGCGTGTGAGAGGTGTGATTCTTGGCTGATGATGTTTTGCATGCTGGTGGCTTGGGGGGCAGGCAAGCAGCGGCAGATTTGCGTGAACAGAGCAGCAGGCAGTCAGGAACGCGGCGCAGCAGTCAGTGAATCAAGCGTCAGCGTCATCGGCAGGGGCGCCGCCACAAGGTGGAGCGCACCTGGGGCGGCGATCAGCGGGGGCACAGCCTCTCTGAAGTAGTTCCAGATAGCACGCTTGAAGGGCAGCAGGAACTTGTGCAGCTGCTTCTTGATGACCGAGTCAGCATAGTACGCGGGCTGCAGGTACGCTGCAAAGCGAGTGTAGCTGCGGAGAGGAGAACCAACAAGCGGCGAAGTGGGCGGTGCTATCGGGAATCCAGGGAGGGCTGCAGATGGCAGCGGCTCAGTCCATGTTGGCAGTTCTTGAGTTGGTGCCATCACGCGGAGGTGCGGCCATCCATGCGGCTTGAAGCCGGCCCTGCTGCTTACACAGGCGTTGCTAGCAGGAGCTCCAGCCAACTCGCACAACAAGAAGCAGTGCATGCCTCACCCGAAGAACTCGTAGGGAATGGAACCGAACACCCAGCGCTGCATGGAGGGATGTGACGGGAGTGGAGTGCCTTGCACACAAGACGCCGGGACGTGAGGGCGCGGCCGTGGCCATATCGAGGCAGTGCACTGTCGGTGCTTGACGGCACGCTCTGGCGCCCTTTTCTTTTGCAGCAGCCAGGCGTGCAGCGTGACTTACAGGGAACATGTATTTGCCGCCGCGGGCCACGATGGTAGTTTTGGCGGCGACCTGCACGAGGTGGGGCAGTGACGTTACAAGTGGGGATGGGGCAGCGATACTACAAGTGGGCAGTGTGTGGTGCAGGCACACTTGGGGTCCAGGAGCGGAGCTGTCACAGAACTGTTCTGCTCAGCAGCGAGCAGCGGTGAAGCCGAAAGCTTCTGCTTCGGTCAGGCGGTTCAAACAAGCCACCTGCCCAAGTGTGTGCGGCGGCCACACTCCCAACACTTCATGCACACCGGCTGCCTCAGCAAACTGGCCCTAGCCCCGCTGCTGTGGCAGCCGCCACTGCATGCCCACTGTACCATCAGCCCTTACGTCCTCTGCCCCACCTTGCTGGTGATGACGCCCACATCAATGGCAGTCTTGCCGGCGCCAATCACCACCACATCCTTGCCCTGCGGTGAACAAAAGGGGGGGCAGGGGCGGTGAAAAGCATCGGCGGCAAGGTGGCAAGGCGGTGGATGTAGGCAGTATGAGCTAGCTAGGATGCAGGCAGTGTGTGCTAGCAAGCTCTGCAGTACCCGGGCATGCATGCCCGCCCATCTCTCCCTGCTGCCGCTGCGCTGCCGCATGTTGTACACCTGATTGTCATGCAATGGACAAGTGCACCCGCGCCTACCTTGGCCAGCAGCAGCTTCTCGTCTGTGAAGTCACGTGCATCCACGATCCAGGTGCCACTGGCGGGCGGCTCCTCGCTCACGCGGCCGCGGGCCCAGTCAGGCACCCGGGGGTTGGAGTAGCTGCACGCAAGGGAGGAGGAACAGCGGGAGTGAGAGGGCTCGCTGTGGGCGTGGAGTGGGCGGGGCCATCAGGGGGGTCAGCTCAGGGGGCACCGGCCAGGGCAGCGCACAGGCGACAGGCGGGAGGCGCAACTCACAGGCCGGAGGCCACCACCACAAAGTCAAAGTGCTCTGTCTTGGAGGCGCTGCAGGAGAGCGGACGGAAGGCGGTCAGGTGACAGGTTCAGCCAAGTTAAGCTGATGCCAGCAGGGCTGGAGGGAGGTGAGGTGAGGTGCAGGGGCGGTTGCGCGGCAGCACCGCCGCCCTTCCTTGCAGGCATAAGGACCGGCTGCCTCTGCCGCTGCGCCATGGGCCTCACCTGCCGGGTGCCGCGTCAGCGTATTCGAGCGTCCAGCCGCTGGAGCCCTCCTTCTCGCCGACCGCCACAGGCTTGGGCGTGAGCGCCTTGACCGACACGCCAAACTGCAGGGGCGGTAGTGCCACGTGGCAAAAGGTGAGGGCAGGCGCCACCCAGCGGGGAGGTTGTGGCGCAGGCATGGGGTGCAAGCCGGGGCATGAGGCAAGTTTCTAGGAGCGGGTTGCCGTCGCCCTGCCCCGCAGAACCCGCAGTTCATCTGCCGGTGCCCTGGCTCCCCCACCTTAGCCTACTCTCACAGCTTAGCGGCAGCCCAACTCGTGATGCTTCATGCTTAAAGCCGCCTTCTCACCTTGATCAGCGGGTACAGGCCAGCATCGCGCGTGTATGAGCGGAAGTACTCCTGCACCTGTGGGTGGCAAAGAGGGGGCAGCAGCAGCGCAGCAGCGCGTAGGTTGGCAATCAGTGGGCTGGTGGAAGGGCGCTGGAGGGAATAGTGGTAAGGCTTGCAAGGCAGCGCTCGTTGGTGGGGGCAAGGCGCCGGGGGCGCCGCCTTCGGTTTCTTCAGGTTTTACCCAGAACACTCCGGGGCCCTGAGCAACGTCAGCAGTCAACGGCCCAGCACTATGCAGCCAGCACCATGGAGCCACATACCGGCCAGTCCACCCCCTTTGCGCAGCAGCACCACTCCACCCCCTGGCCCCCTGGTACCTCAGGGCCGGTGGGGTACTTGGGGTCTGCCAGTTTGGAGGTGTGCCACACGTAGCCGGGAATCTCGTAATGCCAGCGGTCCACCTGCAGCGCAAAACCTGCGCCAGACAAAGGGCTGCCGGTTGGGCAAGGCAGGGCGATTGCAGCGGCGGCGGCGGCGGCATCAACTGCCAATTATGCTTTGCCCAGTGAGTGCCCAAGCGCACCCGCGTAGTTTTTCTGCCACACGCCTCCCACGTCGCTCGTGCGCTCAAACACGGTCACGTTGAGCCCTGCAGTGCAGCATGGGGGCACAGCGCAAGCGGTTGTGCCGGCGGCTTCTGGCTGGTGCGGCGGCCGGCGGACACACTGCCGGCCGCTCAGTCAGCACAGCTAGTCACAGCTACGGCAGCGACCAGGCATGGTAATGTGGCATCTGACATTGCTGCCGTTCGGGTGTCTCAGCTCAGGCAGCAGGCCAGAGGCCCCTGGCATCGCTGATGCGTGCCGGCAATGCTGCCGATGCGCCGCCAGGCGCCGGCGACCGCGGCGGTGGCGCCCTCACCTGCATTTTTCAGCTCTGCAGCCACCAGCAGGCCGGTGGCGCCCGCGCCAATCACCGCAATGCTCGGCGCCATTGTGAGGAAGATGGTGCAGGGCAGGCCCAGCAGGCGGCAGCTGAATGCTGGTGTAAAGTGAGCGGCGGCGGCAGCTGCGGCAGGCGGCAGGCGACAAAGGAGAACGGCGCTCCCGATCACGGCGCGGTGCCATTTAGCTGTAGCAGGCCACGCAGCAGTGCCTGCATGTCGCGGCTCGCACAATTGGTCATCCGGGCAGCAAACAGTACCTGCAGGCACCGGTGGCACGTCTCGCGAGCGCTGCCATTCTCTTTGCCGATCTTAATTTGTGTTTGCAATCGCCATGGGTCAGGGTAGCAAGGGGTTGGTCGATGAGCAGGCCGAGCTGGCCGAGCTCAAGGCCCTCCTGCAGCGCTCCACCCTCTTTGCGGAGACCAACCCCCATATTCATGTGGTGCCGAGCACCGCCAAGTGAGCCGCTGTTGCGCTGTCGCCTTGCCAGGCCGCCCGATGATGTGCCTGCTCGCCTGGCCGTCGCCGCCGGTGCCGCCCGGCTGCAGCTCCCGCGCCTCACCCCCTTCATGTCGCCATCCCTCCCTACAGCCCTGGAATAGCCATGTTCTTCTCCTACGGCCTCGTGGCGATCTCGCTGACGGTGAGGGACCCGCCTGTGGGATGGGAGCCGTCACCGCCGGCCGCGCTCTGCCGGCACATGCGCATGCGCGCCGCCAGCGGAATCTCACCCCCCCTCCGAAGCACCTCCTGCGGTGCAGGCCATCTTCACCGGCTGGATCGAGGGCTCAGCCATCCAGAGCGTCTGTGAGCACCGAGGCTTGGCGGGTTGGCTGGACGCGCAGACCGATCGCATGCACAACAAGGCTCAGCCCACACAGCACGTCCCACCCATCAGTTCCTTTGGGCGCCTGTAGCTAACCTGCATGTGATTTCCTTGGTCCTGTTGCGCAGACGCCTACTCGTTCTGGTTTGCCGGCGGGGTGAGTGCCCGCCTTTGACGCGTACCTGCGGTTGCGGCAAATTGCACCGTCCGGCTTGCCGCCGCTGGCTGGTTGCACGTTTCTCAAGCCGCCGCCTGGCCTGCCTCTGCATGCATGTGAACGCGCCTGCCCACCGCCGCCCTTCTGGCATGTACACATGCTCACAATTGCGCATCGGCACGCTGCTCAAGGAGGGTTCCCCTGCCCGGCCCTCCAACCCTTCAGCACCCGCCCCTCTGCCACCACCCCTCGTCCGCTCCCAACAGTCCATGGTGGTTGGCGCAATCCTCGAGTTCCAGCGGAAGAACGTTTTTGCGACCACCATGGGCCTGGTAAGGTTGCTATGGGCCTGCCGTGCTGTACAGCCGCTGCTATAGCTACGCTTGGATCTACCGCCATTGCCGATGCCGCCCTCTCTCTCTCTCCTCGGCCATCACTTTGTTGCCCGCAACCCCTGACCTATTCGCAGACGTTCGGATGGTTCTTCATTGGATTTGCATTTGAGGTGAGAGCGCAAGTGTGGATCGGTTGCCGTTCTGGATAGGCTCGCGCTGTGTGTGTGCACGACACGCCGACAGTGTGAACAGCGAGGCCTGAATCGCACTGTGTCGGCGATGGGTGTGCAGCCATCCAGCCAGCCACAGCCACAGGCAAATGCGCACTCAAGCGTCTCTCCTGCCCTCCCCTGCGGCTTCCTTGAAGAAAAAACCCTACCCCCTCCCATCCAGGGCTTTTTGGTGTCCTGGGGCCTGTGGCAGCCCTCCCCCGCTGGCACACAGATCACAATGGGCGTGTGGGGCGTCCTGGCCTTCATCTTCTTCCTCCAGGCAAGCTAGCAGCTGCTCGCGCACCAGTCCCATGGCACAGGCTGCCCCGGCTGCCTGGCATGTGCCTTGTGCACAGCATGGGCGGGCGATTGCTGCAGCCATGGCGCCCGGTCTGCCGGGTCCGTCTGCCAGCATGTGCATGTCCCACCACACCAGCGTTGCGCCTGTACTGACTGGTTCGCCTGCCTCACCCCTTGCTTCGCCTGCAGTCGCTGGTGGCCAACTTTGTCCTCTCCCTGCTGTTCATCACCACTGCCATCCTCTTCTGGTGCATTGCGGCCCAGCAGTCCCACCCGTCCGCCGTCAAGGGCGTCGGCTGGTTCGGCTTCTTCGTCGGCTGCCTCTCCATCTGTGCGCCATGGACCTGTTCGGGCTTGCCTGCTGAGAGCTGGGGGGATGCAGGAGGGCCCGTGCAGGGGGGCGCGTGCAGGGATTGAATTTGCTGCCACGACTGACCTGCGCCATGCAGTTGGGATGCCATGCTATAATTGACTGCATTTGGCTGCTGACAAGCTGGTGGTCTGCCGCCTTGGTCATTGCAGACGCCGGCGCCGCCGTGTTCTTCATCGAGACGTACGGCCGGGTGCGTGTGTTTGTGGACTCGCTCACATGCTCCTTGAACCCGACGCTGACCGAGGGTGGGGTGCACCGCCCCACCCCTGCACTGCTCTAGAGTGTGCACACTGGGGCAACATTGGCTGCCGCTTGTAGCCCTAGGGGGTGTGGTGCACAGTGAGCCGCCCAGCCTGTCCCTCCTCCCCGCGCTTACGCCTGCCCCTGCTGTTGCCCCTGCCATCCTCGCTGGCCCGCAGGAGATCCTGCCGTTGGGCGCCTACAACTGGGAGAGTGTGAGGAAGCGGGGCGTCAAGTTCGGCCCCAAGGGCACCAAGCGGTTCGCCAGCGAGCGCAGCTCGCAGGAGGTGTGAAGAGATGGCGGCAGCGCTACTGGCCTCAGAACGGCAGCAGCGGCGCCAGCGGCGCTAGAAGCGCTAGCATGCGGGCCTGCCCTCTTGAACTGCTTGGTAGACACGCAAGAAAGGGAGGCATGGTCTTTGAGCATTACAGGCGTGTAAGATTAGCCTCAGAACGCGTGGCAGGATGAGGAGCGCACATCAGCATGGCGTCGGCGCCGCCAGCGGGGCGACCGGTGCAGAGGACATGATGGGCGCTTTCTTGCCCGTGCAGCCATTCCGTCCGCTTGCTGCTACGCATCCATGTCGTGCACAGCGGTCGCAGCTGCTCCTGTAGGCGGCCAGGCTTGCGGCCGGGCTAGCCAGCGAGCAGCAGCTGCGCCGGGCGCTGCCATTCAACGGTCAAGCCGACGCGCAAGCGTTCCAAGCGGCGCGGCGACCTGCCAGCGGCGATGCCCGCCGCCGCCGGTGCAACGGCAGCAGTGGCGGCGGCGGCAGAGCGGCCTTGGCCAGCATGTCTCTCCCTGGGTGCCGCAAGCAGCTGCGGGTGGTGCAGGCAGCAGCAGCGGCAGCCTTGTGACGTTTATAGAGGTGCAGCAGATAGCCCGGCTGCGGTGAGCATGAACCAACAGCAGCTGCACCGCTGCCTTGCCTGCCGCCGGCCGCTGCTTTGCCGGCCTTGCGTGCACATTACAAGCTTCACTTGAGTCTTCAGCTACCTGCCACCACTGTGATTTGGCTTGCAGGGGGCTGGAGATCAGCCTGAAGACGCTGGGTCCCGCCTACCGCATCGTTTGCCGCGATGCAGCCGCCCCTGACAGCAGCAGGAGCTCCAGCGGCAACCTGCGGCGGCGCAGCAGTGCTGAGCTTGCCGCAGAGGAGGCAGCGGCAGGTGTAGGCGGCAGCGGGCGGGTGCTCGCGGTGACCTCCGGCTTTCTGGTCCCACCGCTGCGCCTCATGCACTGCGACACGCTGCAGGTGCGCATGCAGGCTGTGCGGAGTTGGCCAAGCCCGAGGTTGTTGTTTCAGCCGCCTGCCATGGGCTTCTGTCACCTGCCATGCCTCCCATGCCGCCATGCCGTGCGCAACGCATCATGTGCCATGCCATGCATGCCCTGCTGCCGCCCCGCGTGGCATGTGCCGCGCCGCGCGTTACAGTGTGCATCTGCCACCCTGCTGTCCGCCGTGTCCTCATCTGCTGCCCCGTTCCGGTGAATGCAGGTGTTCACCCGTGGGCTGCGGGGCGAGGAGGGCTCCCGGGCGCGGGGCGGCGTGCTGGGCCTGGGCCTGCTCATGGGGGCAGCCACCTTTGCCTTTGGGCTGGCGGCAGGGTGCACCAAAGCAGAAATCCTGGCCATCAACGGTGAGCACGGGGTGCGGTATTCCTGCTGGCTGTCTGCACCGTGATCCGCCGCTGTCATGTGTCAAGAGCCTTCAGGCAGTTCACATGCCACAACCTCGAGCCACCAGCCCTTCACCCGCCCTCCCACACCTACCGAACCCCACCCCGCCCCGCAGATGACGATGCGTGGCACGAGCGCCTAGTCTCCTACTACTCCCGATTCGGCTTCAAGCCAGTCCGGGTGGTGCGTGGCGACTCGCTTGCAGACCTGCCCCATATGCTGGTGTGGGGCGGTGCCGGCACGGTGAGGAGGAGCGCTGTTGCAGCCTGGAGTTGTGGTGTGGCTGGGGGGGAGGTGCCGGGGCCGCTGCGCATGCATGCCACGTTGAAGGCATGGGCGTGACCGCCGTCACGAGATTGTTACAAGTCCTCAGCTGCTGTGCCTCCTCATCCCCTGCGTACCCAACAGCGTATGGACGCTGACGTGGAAGACATGCTGCGGCGGTGGAGCACGGCTGTGCGGCGCAACACAGCAGCAGCAGCTGCGGGCGCCGAGCCAGCGGCGGCAAGCAGCACAGCAGGGGGTAGCGGTGTGCTAGCGGCGGATGACAGTGCTGCTGCATGACATCCACTTGACAAGCTCAGATTCTCACGTACTTAAATACTCACAAGGATATCACAGCACATGGTCTCGTCAATTTGCGCCGCACGGTGCGCGGGGGCCAGAAGCGTTGAGCGTCCACATCAGCGCTTTGGATGCGGAGAACCCTAAGGCAGACGCTGCCTCCGTTGTTGCACCTGCTTTGCCGCCCCTCTCAACCATTCGATGGACGAGCAGAAGCCCATGGCTCACGAGCTGGACCAGGCGGCCCTGCTGCAACTCATTGCCCGGGGCACCGAGGCCCAGAGCCAGACCATGCCAGCTGTGCAGGGGATGGTGGACACAATGCGGCCCCTGATCGAGAACCTGCAGGAGGAGCGGCACAAGCAGCGGGCCACCACGCAGCAGCTCATCGCTGAGAGCCAGCAGACCCGCGAGGAACTGCGGCAGAGCCGTGCGCTCCAGGCCAAGCTGCTGGAAGCGCTGCAGGTGGGTCCGAGGCCGCAGCCGCAGCCGCCGCAAGCGGCGCCTGCGTGCAACTGCGTTCCAGCACAGGCTGGTGCAGCCCAGCCTCTGCTCCAGGTTACCAGGGGGGTGTGTCAGGCAGCCATCACGTGCGTTGTCTGTTTGCAATGCCAAGGCAGCCTGCATGCCGCTTTGAGAAGCCCAACAGGCACTTGCTCACCCGCACTCCCACCGCTATCCCCTGCCCCCAGGCACGGCAGGCCCCCGCCCAGCACGCCCCCAGCCAAGCAGACAACGCGCTGGGCGCTGCGGGCCACATGCCCGCACCCGCTGCCTCTGGCGGCGCCATGCACGCACCCGCCGCCGGCGGTGCCGCTGCTGCTGCCGCTGGCGACGCCGCAGCTGAGGAGGACGGTGCGGCGGTTGTGCTGCCTGGCGAAGGCATCGTCAAGTACCGGTAAGCAGCCTCAGTTGGGCTTGGGTGGCCCTGGGCTTCAGATGGGAGGGCCCCCCGCTTCATACAGTCACAGGCTGGAAAGCGTCGTGCTCTCCCAGCACATGGACGGCCATGCCACCAGCCCCGAGCCCACAAACTGACCTTGCCTGCTCCACTGCACGCTGACCTGCAGGCTGAAGAGCCAAGTGTTCTCCCACTACGTGGATGGCCAGCTGTACCGGGAGCCGCGCCTGCACCTGCGCACGCTGCGTCGCCTGGCCCCCACGCTGGCTGCCATGAAGAAGCCGGGCGGCAAGGTCAGCTGGGCGATGCTGAACCAGGGTAAGCAGGCCAGGGTGGGGAGGGAGGGGAGTCGGAAGCAGCCAGGCAAACTTGCAATCAGTTTTGTGGTGTGGGTCGGAAGGGGCGAGCCTGCTCCTGCCTGTATCCACTGATGTGGCTCACAGGCACGCTTGCCAAACCACCACCCATTTGTTCCCGACTTCCGCGCAGCGGGCATCCCCTTTGAGGAGTGGCCGGTCATGCTGAACAAGCGGGGAGACAGGGCCTGGATGACTTTGAGCCAGGCGCGCAAGATTGCCAACATCTGAAGTCGATGCAGCTGAGCCACTGCACCGGTTGGCCCCGCCGCCGCCTGAGCGCTGCTACCATGCAGTTGAGCCAGCGGCTGGTTGCTTCCCTGGCTTGCTCCAGCCAACAGTGCTGCCGCATGTTGCTTCTGTTTGGTTGCACCTCGGTCACTGTGCACACTGCGCCTGCCTTTCTGTTACCTCAGCCCTGCCTTGGTGGATGAGCGTCGAAACCAGGACTGTTTGCTTTCAATGCCTGTTAAGTAGCGTTCATGTGAAAGCTCTGGGCTGATGATGAACGCCCATGTTAAGGCACACGGAGCATCCACTGAGCGGCAGCCAACAACTTGCGCCGTGACAGGCTGGCAACAAGAAAGCAGTGCACAGGACTGCACAGCGAGACAAGGCACAAAGAGCATGAAGCTATAGCTAGAGGGCCGGCTGTATGCTACCAGAGCAGGCAAGCAGCGAGGAGAACAGTCTACTGTGCATTGGTTGTACTGCTCAGTGCCGCTCAGCTGGCACCTGCCCTGGCCGGCGGCGCCGCCATCTTGACTGCATACTTGGCATCCCAGCATGCGCAGCACAGCGGCTTGGACTTGGGGCGCACAATGAAGTGGGTGTTGTGCGTCATCACTCCCACCAGCACCAGCCGCTCCTCGCCCAGGCCCTGGCAGCAGGGCAGCTGCGGGCAGTGGGAAGGGCAGGATGGGCGCATAAAACAGCAGCCAAGGCGCCCAGGCGAAGGCATGCGAGCCAGCAAGCACCACTGCAGTGCGCCACTAGTATGCTTTGGGAGGCCAGAAATCCATGCGACAGCCGTGCCCACCTTGCCGCTGCACTTGACGATGCTGGCCGTGACCGCCGGCAGGCATCCACGCTGTAGCAGCAGTGGGGCCAGCTGCACTAGCCGCTGGACGCACCACCGCACATCCCCGGTGGCAGGTGCGGGCTGGGGCTGGGAGGCAGCGGCGGCTGCTGCCGCCGTCAGGAGGCCAACGTGCGCCAGTGCTGAGTCCCGGGCGTCGCTGCTGCGGTACTGGCCTGCCCCAAAGCTCTGCCCGCCGTCGCTTTGGCGCAGCGGTGGGATGAAGGAGTTGCTGCCGCTGGAGATGGCCGCTTGGATGCCCAGCAAGCTCTCCCTCACCACCTGTGCGAGCTGAGCGTTGTCCCACGCCTGCTCCGCCTCCGACAGCCGGCGCAGGGCCTCGCCGGGGCCCGGCCGGCCGTTGGGCACAGCCTGCGTAGCATGGTGGGGAGGGGAGCACAGGGGCGTGGCGTGGCGTGATGTGTGGCTGCACACAAGTACCTTCAATTGGGCAGGGCAACTCCTACACATGCACAGGCCGCAGCATGGTGCACCAGCCAGCACGGCACAGCATGGCACAGCATGCGGGCAGCACAGCACAGCATGGCACGGCGCAGCATGCCGGCACCACAGCGCAGCATGGCAGATCACAGCCCAGCGCACCTCGCCGCGGTTCAGGTGGGCGCACGCGTTGCAGGCTGTCCTGGAGGACAGGCGTGGGCCTTGGACGCCAGCCACGTACAGCTGCAGTAACAGGCATGGTGGTGGCAAGGAGGCAAGACGGGCATGAGGTTGACACGGGCGGAGCTCGCGCCGCCAGCATAGCAAACCTGGACCAGGCTGAATGGGCATGGCATGCACATCGGCCAATGCCTGTGCTGCTCGGCTGCTGCATGCTCTCCGTTCCGTTGGCAGAACTCACCAAGCCAGGCAGGCCCTCCACGTGTCGCGCCAGGCAGCTGGGGTTGCCGCCGGCGTGGGGGCAGCAGCGCAGCAGGGTCTCTGATGACCCGTGTGGGTCCAGCACTGCCGGCAGCTGGCTGCTGCCGCCCCGCCCCCGCCCGGCGGCCACCAGCACAGGCAGCAGGCTGTGCAGCAGCTGGCTTGCCAGGCGCTCCATGGGGGCGCGCAGGGTGAGGCCGTTTGGGGCTGCCGCATCTGGCACCAGCTGCACACACGTGATGCTGGACAGCCGCACGCCGCTCCACTGCCCCACCTGCTGCAGCGCCGTCTGCAGCAGCTCAGCGCGGCCGGCAGCCTCGCTGTCCTCGCACTTGCAAAACTGCGGCCGCCGGTCAGGCCTGCACAGCACCTTGCGGAAGGTGCGCAGCGCTTGCAGCACCGGCGCTGCCGCCGCCTGCAGCTGCTGTGCCCGACTGCGTGGCACCACTGTGGCGGCACCATCGGCTGCTGTCGGAGCTGCCATGACGGAGGCTGGCACCGCTGCTGCACCAATGCCGGTTGCAGCGGCCGGCCCAGCTGCGGCGGCCCCGGGGGACTTGGGCCGGTCCGCTGCTGCTGCTGCTGCTCCGGCTTCCTCCTCTACCCCGCGCTTGCGCTTCTGCTGACGGGTCACTACCGCTGAGGGCTGCTGCTGGGGCTGCTGCTGCCGCTGCTGGGCAGGCGCCGCCGCAGCAGCGCTTGTCTCTGCTGCCGCTGCGGCCACACCTGCTACTGCCTCCTGGGCGCCTCGGCTGGGTGGCGCTGCCGTCTGCGGCAGCTGAGCTTCACCACCACCACCACCACCAGCAGCAGCAGCAACAGCAGCAGGGAACGCAGCTGCAGGCACATCCTGCAACAGACGCCTGCGCCGCCGCTGTCGTGTCCACGCATTCACCTCCTCCTCATTCTGTGCCTGCTGCTGCTGCTGCGGCGGCTGTGGCTGTGGCTGTGGCTGCGGCTGCTGCTGCGGTGGCGGCTGCTGCTGCTGCTGCGGCTGCTGCTGCGGTGGCGGCTGCTGCGGCTGCTGCGGCTGCTGCTGGCCCTTGCGCTGCCGCCCTTTCTGCCTCCGGTCTCGCTTGTCGTGCTGCCGCTGCTCCCTTCGCCTGCCCCGCTTGTGACGCTGCTGCTGCTGCTGCTGCTGCTGCTGCTGCTGCTGCTGCACCGCCTCTACTGGCTGTGGTGCGGTTGTCCCGGCTGGAGCCTGCCCTCCTCCTGGAGCAGACGCCTCCTGCCCCATTGCACCGCTGTCACTGGCCACCACAACCACTGAGCTGCTCTCATTCACAGTGCCGCCGCCGCCCTGGCTGCCGCAGGCTGCAAGCTGGGGCGCTGCCGCCGGCTGCTGCTCTGTGGCTGGAACTCCAGCCAGCAGCAGCAGTGGTGGCGGCAGCCCTGCTGCAGGGGCGGCAGCAGCGCCTTGCGCCGCGCCTTGCTCCGACTGCCCGTTGCCCAGGGCAGCCAGCTGCGCAGGGTTGAGCAGCTTTGCGGGCAGACCACCGCTAGCCGTCAGCTGCGCTGCCTGTTGCAAGCTCAGCACTGCCAACCCCTGCTCGCCAACCCACAGGCAGCCTGCCCCACCGGGCAAGCTGTCCGCCTCGCGCTGCAGCTGCTGCAGGGCTAGCACAGTGGGCCAGCAGGTCCGCTCAGTGGGCGCGTACCCAGAGCCAGCAGGCACCTCGAGAAATAGTACTCCCGTGCTGCCCATGTGCCAGGTGCGGAGCACTTGGCCTGCTGCGCCCACAGCGTGCACCCATACCCAGGCTGCAGGGGCGTCTGCTGCAGGCCCCAGCTCAGCCTGCACTGCCACTGCGCCAGGCGTTTCTTGCAGTCCCCGGGCTGCCGCCTTGCACAGCCGCTCTGCGACCTGCTGAGCCTCGTGGTGATCGGCGTCACCGCGCAGAAGCGAGGGCTGCCATGTTTGAAGCGTCTCGAAAGCCGAGGCGAGCTGCTTGAATTTCTCAGGGTCGCCGCCTGGCTTGTCGGGGTGCAGCTTCAGCGCCTGCAGCGAAGAAAATGCGGGTATTGACGGCCAGCGTGGCGGCGGCGGGGGCTCAGTGCGTTGGTCCTCGCTTCCGAATGGCAATTGAGTGTGCCCACCTTCTGCTTGTATGCCTTGGACACAGCAGAACGGTCGGCTGCCTTGTAGGCAGGCACCCCGACAGTGGCAGCGCATGCCGTGTGCTCTGGATAGTCCCAAGGGCCTGGTATGTTCATATGGTTCATGTCCGACGAGCAAGAATTGTCGGTGGAGGACCCCAGAACCTCCAGAAGGCATTGGAAAGGCCGGTGGTCATTCCAAGACCTTTTCATGGGTTGCACAAGAGGCCGCAGGCAATTGCACCCTTGCCTCTCCTCTCCAAGACAATGTCAGATGGACAGGCACCTTGGCAGCAGCAGGGCGGGCCACAGGGCGACGTCGCCGTCGACGGGGCGGCTTTGGAGGCCCTGCAGGCTGCTTCTGCATCCGTGCAGGCCAGCTTGAAGTCCGCAGAAGCAATTTGCGCAGCCCTGCACCCGATGGTGGACGCGCTGGTCAAGGCGCAAGAGCAGCGGCGTGCGGAGTGGGCCGCTGTGCAGCACGCCGGGGAACGGCTGGAGCAGTCGGTGGCGAGCCTGCAAGGTGTCCTGCCTCAGGCTGCGGACGCGGCTGGTGCAGCAGAGCAGGTAGGGCGCATCTGGGCCTTCGGCTCGAGGGACTGAACCGGATGGAGGGGCGGCGCTAACAGCAAGCCGAGAGAAGGGGAGCAGGCACTGGCCAGGGCAGGCCCCCTGAACCGCACCCAACCCATCTGCTCTGCTTCCAGGCCTCTCCTGAAGCAGTGATGGCAAGCCTGGTGGGCCAACATGCGGGCAGCAACGGTGGCAAGGCGCCTGACGCATCAGCCGTGGCTCAAGCAGCCCATGCACAGGTGTGAGGGTGGCATGCACGAGTGAAGCTGGCCCAGTGCATGGCGCATTGCAAGGTGGATCCATCCACCAATTGGCCCAACGGCAGGGCAGCGAGCGCGAGCTCCTCGGCCCTATGACGCACGCCTTTGTGCCCTACACTCTGCAGACGGTGGCTGCTGAGGCAGCACCAGGGGCTACAGCAGGGCCGCAGGCGGCTCGAAGCGCCCCCAAGCGCCGCCGGCCCATGCCTGCGCAGCCCGCAACAACCAAGCGACAGGCTCCCAAGCCTGGCAAGGCAAGCAGAGTGCAGGAAGGGCGCCCAACATGTGCAGATGGGGCTGGCACCGGGAGTAGCCAAGGAGGTTGTGATGTGCTGCCGTAGCGGCTCCTTTCCGCAGGTGCAGGCCCGCAAGTCATGCAGCACGCACAAGGCAGCGGTCAGGGTAGGCAAGGAGGAGGGCTGGGGGCTGGGCACGCTGACGATTGCTGCGGCGCTGTGCACTGAGAGAGCGTGTGAGCCTCTTGATTGAATGATGGGCAGCCAACCAAACCAACCTGCTGCCCGCAGCACAACTGGCGGTACGAGGACCAGCAGGCATACGATGCCTGGGCGGCGGCGCACCCTGCAGAGGCATCCATCGATGCGGTGGGCTGACCGGGCCACTTGCATGAGTGGCGTACGCAACGCGTTGGTACTTTGCAGCGGCCCCACACGATGCCTTGCCGCCGGATTGCTGCGCCCCGACGGCTGTCAGCTGCTGCTTGCAGGCCCCCGCCCACTGCTTGGCTCCACAGCCGACTCACGCAATGCCGGCCGCCTGCATTGCCCGTGCCCCCAGCAGGAGTGGGAGCCTGCGGATGTGGTGGCAACTGGCACCGCCTCCCAAGGGACCGTGTTCTTGGTGTCCTGGAAGGGCTGGTGAGGCGTGAAGACCGCATGGGCTGGCCCGCGCGCACTGCATGCAGTAGGTAGCGCAAGCTGGCTGTCTGGCCGGCGGGGCAACGGGCGGCTGTGGCCTGGTGGGCGAGGCAGCAGGGCTGCAATGGTGCGCAATGCAACATGTGCATCTTCAGCCGGCCCCTCCTGGCCTCACCGCCCAGGGAGGACGAGGCGGCCCTGCGCTCCTGGCACACGGCCGAGGATCTGCGGCGCTACAACTGGCCGCCCGCACTGCTGGAGCAGCGGGCAGCTGGCAAGCCCGACCGCGGCCTGGTGGCACGCATGTGAAGTGGCAGAAGGGGGCAGGTGGCGCGGGTGCCTCAGAACACAGCCCGTGTGCTGTGCAGCTGGTTGGACCAGCCGGGTGCGCTGTTGCTCACTTCCCACAGCTGTAAAATCATAGGCTGCAGCCAGCTTGAATTCTAGCAGCATCCAGCGATGGGCTGTGATGTGCACCTGCCGTTTGCGAGTTATTTACACCGCCCGGAGGCCTCAGGCCAGTTGGGGCAGGATGCATGAGTTGCAACAGGTGCAGGGAGGTACACGCCGGGAACCAGGCAGGGGCGCGGCAGCAGAGGGTAGCAGGGAGCAGCAGGAGCAGAGAAGCAGAGCAAAACAAGGGAGCGGCTGCGGCGAGCGGCGGGCCCAGCACAGACGGCCGCACGCCCGGCTGCAGAGCGCGAAACGCCCAAGACATCGGCCAGCCAGCCATGGGCTGCAAGTGCGCCATGAGCGCCAGCCATCAACCCGGCCAGGACGAGCGCCAGCCAGCCACGATGGCACTGTGCAGCCATCAGCGCAGGCGCCAGCTGCGCGGCCGAGTGCCAGCGCTACGGAGCGAGGCCTCAGTCGGAGCCCCACATCTCGCGCTCCGGCCGCTTGGCGTTGCCGTCCACCTTGTTGAACTGAAAAGGGAGGGGAGCAGCCCATGGCAGCTGGGATCAGGCCAGCTGTGAGCTGAGGGTGCCCGCCCTTTGCACGCCAACCACATGTTGCGGAGCACGGAGCGGTGCCGAGGCAGGCAGCTGCTGGTGCGGCAGGTGGACAGCACACCACACAAACGAGGTGCTGGGGGCACAGCGGCGGTTTAATTTGGGCGCACCCCCGCGCCGCAGCGCTGGCAGATGGCAAGAGCGTCAGCACCATCAATCAGTAGTAACACAGCAATGTAGCATGCGCACCTCTCCGATGCAGCCCTGGTAGATGGCAAAGGGCACCACAAACGCCCAGAGGCCGATGTTGGTCAGCGTCTTGGCGTCCCACCTGCGGCAGAGCGAGCAGCGCAGCATGCAGGGGTCAGAGATTGATTGAGCGGCAACTAGATGCCAGTCCCGGTCGGCGTGCGTGGCGTCGTACAAGTGATGCAGCGCGGCAGCCGCATGTGGCGTCGGCTGTTTGAGACGATCGTGTGCTGGCGGCGGCTCGACGTCACACGTGCGGCGCACAATGTGCAGCCAATTGTGCGCCCTTTTGAGCAATCGAGCCAGCAAGCGGGGCGGCACATGCCAACCAGCAAGCAACCCACTTAGGCGGCCGGGCAGCGGCGGCAGCACCCACCGGAACTCGTTCTCAATGTGCTCGCGGCGCACGCCCCACTCCTCCACATACTTGTTGGGCTTCACCGGCAGGTTGCCTGCGGCGGGAAGGGCAGCGATTCAGCGGCCGGGCGGCAGCGACTGCGCGGGCGGCAGCGGCACGGGGTGGCGGGGGAGGGGCGCCAAGCCCCCAACCCCCGGCGCAGCGCGACCCGCTTGCACTGCAACAGCTGCACATCGCCCATGAGGGGCGGCGGGCCCCGCAGCGCCCCGCTCACCCGCCGCGCGCTGCTGCTGCAGGGACGCCGCGCGCCCTTTGAGCTGCCGGCCGACAGCCTGGGCCGCCTGCCGGAGCGACATGGCCGCTGCCTGCTTGCTGCTGGGCGCTGGGCGGGGGCTCGGTCAAGGGCAGGGACGGGCGGAGGGGATGGCGACACGCGCAGCTGTTCCAGGAGCGGCGATCCAGCGCGATGCGGGCGCCTGGATGTTGGGTTGGGGCGGCGGCGGCAGGCCATGCGCAGCGGTGGCGGAGGGTGCGAGGGCGGAGCCTCAAGTCTTTTCTTTGCAGCAGCCCAGGTGTGGGCATCGGTGGCAATGTCCTGTGGCACACCTGTTCTGATAAGTTGCCCGCCCCCTGGCAGTGCAAGAGCTGCGGGCACCCCCAGCTGCCTGGTGCACTCAAAACGCTGCTCCAACGCTCGCGCGCGGCCATTACGGTGCAGCGGACGGAGCAGGAAGGCAGCTGGCAAGCAGAAAGGAAACAAAGAAACTAAGAGAAGAGCAAGAGGCAACAGTAGTTGGAACACGAGAAAACGAATTAAGCGGCCGCGAAGACCTGGGCGCAGATGGGCAGGCAGCAGGCGGCCTCCGGGGCGCCTCCTGCGGAGCACGTCAGCTGCATCCAGCGGCAACTCCTGCTCGTGCTGCCCGCTCCTGCCTGCTCGTGTCGATGCCGGCTCAGCTGGCGTGGGGCTTGGCCACCACGCTGTGCACGCTGGGGCTGGATGCCAGGCTGCCGCGGCCCGCCAGGATGGCCAGCCCAAACACGGCGGCCAGCACGCCCACCAGCAGCAGCGGCTTCTGGAGCAGGCCCAGGGAGGAGTGGGAGTAGGAGACCTGCACACAACTCGGGGAAGGAGAGGAAGCAGGGTCAGCGAAGGGCGGGGCAGCACAGGAGAGCACAGGAGTTTGCAGCGGGCTCAAGCAGGAGTGGGAACACGGCCGGCAGATCGCTGCGTGTCGCCACGCAGATGCTGCTGGCCGAATCAAACCAACCGGCTGGCAATCTATGACTCAGACTCAAGGAGGTCAGAAGAGCCCACCTGCAGCCCCTCCAGCTTCATCTCCTGCACCAGGTTGGACAGCCGCAGCACCACCACGGGCCTGCGGGCAGGGGGAGCCGGGGCGGCAGCGCTGCCGGCTTCGGCACGCCCAGCGGGCCGGCTTATTGCACGGCAGCAGCTGCGTTACAAGCACGAGGGCAGCGCATCAAGCGGGAGCACTCTCAGCAGGCTCACCGCCCCAGCACGTCCAGGTAGGTGAAGGTGGTGGCCTGCTCCAGCTGGAAGGGCAGGTCCAGGGACACCTTGGGGTCGCTGGCGCCTTCGGGCAGCACCACCTGTAACAGCATGCAGGGGAAGTTTTTCTCAAGTGCCAGGGAGGGAGGGGCAGGCAACATCAAGGGGTCGCTGGTGCCCTCGGGGAGCACCACCTGTAGCGCAAGGCAGGTGAGAGAAAGCAGGCAGGGGAAGTGTTCGACCGCCAGGAAGGGAGGGGGCAGGCAGCCTTGGGGTCGCTGGCGCCCTCGGGGAGTACCACCTGTAAAAGCATGCAGGGGGAGTATTCAATCGCCAGGGAGGGGGAGCAGGCAACATTAAGGGGGTTGCTGGCGCCCTCCGGGAGCACCACCTGTAGGGCAAGGCAGGTGAGAGCAGGCCGGGAAGCTCTCAAACGCCAGGGAAGGAGGGCAGGCAACATTGAGGGGGTCGCTGGCGCCCTCAGGGAGCACAAACCGCCTGCGGGGTAGGGTGAGGCGGACGCTGCCAAGCAGCGGGGCCCACAGGCCAGCCGTGCAGCAGCCAGGCCACGCATCCACCGTGCAATGAGGCATGCAAGTAGGGCCTGAGGAGCGCAGCCTCTGGACGCCGCCTCCCGCCGCTGGTGCCGCCGCCCACCAGGGTGCACATTCCCCCAGGTATGAAGCACATTCCCCCAAGTAGGGCGCATTCCCCCCAGTAGAGAGCACATTCCCCCAAGTAGGGCACACATTTCCCCACCTTGACGGTCAGCGAGTCCACCACCAGGTCGTCCAGGGCGGGGCCCACGGGGCCCGCAAACACCGAGCGCCCCGTCTTGGGCTCCTGCAGATCGCAAGCACAAGCAAAGATGGTAAGCACAGAATGAGAGGGGCATTGGGCGGGCGGGCGTTGTTCAGTGGGCATGAGGCACACACAGTGCTGGGCAGCAGCGTGCCTGGGCTGCCGACGGGGCATGAAAGCCGTGTGCAGCGGCATGGCGCACCATGGGCCCGGCAGCAACACAGCATGCTCAATGCCGCCACACAGCCAGCAGCCCTGCTGCATGACGGCCTTGGCGTGACGCGCACCTTGCCCACGGCGCCGCTGAGCGGCAGGGAGTAGCCAAAGGTGAAGGTGGAGGACCAGCCACCAAAGAGCGGGTAGCGCGGCACCAGCGTGACGCGCACCGCGTCGCTGCTGCGCCGCGTCTCTGCATGAAAGGAGAGGGAGGGCCAATGGGCAGCACTTGGGCGCCAGGTGCCAACACATGGGAGGGCGGAGCTGTGGCGCAGCAGGCATGGCTCGACGCGGCAACCAGCAGCGCACGATTGGAGTACCGCACGCCGCACCTGATGACGGGATGTTGCCTATGGTGACGCAGTACACCAGAGCAGCAGAGCGGGTTGCACCCCAAACCACAGCATTAGCTGTTAAACACCCAGGGGCAGAGACCCACCGGAAGAGGAGATGTTGCCGATGGCATCGCGGAAGTACAGGGAGCGCGCCTGGGGCGGCAGGGCGGCCCCAAACGCGGGGATGCCCGCCCTGGCAAACTGCGGGGAGGACAAACGGGAAGGCAAACGACAGGGTTGCTCATGCTGATGAATCTCAGCAGGGTTACTCTTCACCAATGCAAGCCCAGGTGCAGAGCGGCACAGCTCATGCGAACGAAAGCCAGACCTGTGTGCCATCGGATGCTGCCGCCAGCCATCCATCTGACCCCCCGCACCTGCTTGGGGTCGCGGGTTAGGTCCCAGCGCGACCACTCGCCCACCAGCTTGGCGCCCGCGTGCCGCTGCAGGCACAGGATTGGTGTGGTTGTGTGCTGCGCATCGCCAACTGGCAACCCAGCATGCAAGAGCTTGCCAGCAGCAGAGTCAAATACTCCGCTCTGCTCTGGCTCAACATCTGCAGCAGCACAAACAGCTGGTCAAGGCAAGGTATGCAGGTACAATGCCGTCAGGGCAAGGCAGGGTACGCACCACGTGGTACCGCTCCTCCACATACACGTTGCCCCAGTGGCTGATCTCAATCTCGCGCTCCACCTCCGCGGCCGCAAACGCCGCGTTGTTCTCATAGTGCACTGCAGCGGCGGTGGGGGGCATGCAACCAAGACAACATCAGCTGCTAGGGGGATGCCTCGATGGTTTGCCATGAGCAGTGCGTCGGGCCAGCACCAGCCAAAGACACGCGACCCTCCCAGCCCGCGCACCGCTGATCTGCTGGGCGGCCCAGGGCGCGGCATCGCTGTACGGCCCATAGCTGAGCGTGTTGCCGCTGCGCTTGTAGGGGGAGACGTCGGTGGCCGACTGCACGCTGCCGCCCACCTTGATCTGCAGCTGGGTTGCCGTGAGCAACGTGAGCCCGGCGCACACTCAGAGAGGAGTGGCGGGGTGCAAGCGCACCACCAACCCCTTGTCAGTTTGCTGAACGTTCAAGCCTGCAGCTGCGGCGGCTTGCAAGCCCTGCTCGGCCTGCAAGCCGCACTATCCAGTCAGCAGTGGCGGCTACTCGCCTCGGTGCTCTGCTTGGCCACCGTGTATGGAGAGGCCAGCTGGGCAGTGCCCTCAAACAGCACGTGCTGCGCGTCCCGCTGCCGCACCTGCACGGTGGCAAGCAGGCAGGTACGGAGGAGCAGCAGCAGGGTTGGCAGACATCCGCAGCTCTGGCAGCATGGCGTGGTGAACAGGGCAGCAGGCTCGCAGTCTGCGGGAGCGTACCCGTGTTGGCGCCACTTTGCCCCCATGCATGGCAACGGCACAGCCCACATTCCGCACCCAGCCCTGCGCAGCGCCCACCTCGGCCGGCTCTGGCCGCAGCACATGCGTGTAGGCTGCCAGTGCAGTCAGCTGGGCGCTGCCCTTCTTGGCCAGCGGCTTGGGCAGGGTGACCTCGCGGCAAGCCACGCCCGCGGGTGCTCCCGCCGGCGCCGCCACTGCCTTCCATGCCAGCTTGGGCGCGGCGGCATCCTTGACGGAGGCTGTCTCCCTGATCTGCAGGGAAGAGATGGGAGATGGGGCGAAGGCAAGGCAAGGATGTGACGCTCCACGGAGTGCAGTGGCGGAGGGTGCCGCCGCCGCCGCTGCATCAATCTGGCCGATCCCGTCCCTGCGGCGCAGCCCGAGATCGGGCCCCGTACCTCCAGGTAGGCCGCCCGGGCGAGGTTGCGGTCGCAGAGCAGCAGGGAGGGGGCGGCGTCAGGGCCGTCGTTCCGCAGGCTCAGCTGCAGCTGCTCGTGCACCACAAAGCCAGAAACATCGATCTGTAGCGGGGGCGGGCGACGATCAGATCGGGGCGCCAAAGGCGCGGGAGCAGGCCCGCGTTCGCTCAAGGCAGGCATGGCAGCGCACGGCGGGGCTCCCACCTGCCGCTTGGCATCCTCGATCACCAGCTGGGCCGACGCCCCGACCGCCAGCAGCAGCAGCGCCGCTGCCAGGCGCCTCATACTGCAGGCGACTGCCAGGCGCTTGGGGCGGTGCTCAAACGCAATGGTGGATCGGCGGGAGTGTTGTGCGAGCGGGCGATGGGGCTATGGGCAGCATGAGGCGACGGGCGGTGGCAGTACACAAATGATGGCTGGTGCCCGCCCGCAGAGGCCCTTGTTGACGCTACCGCGGTTTACACTCGACCTACAGCGACCTGTCAGCTTGTTCCACCGTCGCTGGAGAGACCGAGGCGCACTTGGAGGTTGGAGTGCGCCGCCTCTCGCCCCTACCCATGCCCCCTGCAGCCCAGGCCGCCTTCACGGTCGCGGCGCCAGTTCAAGCGGTGGCGCAGGCGCTGAAGGACGCGGCCTGCACTGCAGCCGCCGCTCCACCCGCCGCTCCACCCGCCGCCGCCTCAGGTGCCGTCGACATCCCTTTCCCTGCGTGCCTGCCTGCAAACCTCCCAGACTGTCTTTCACAGCACCCCGCCCCACCCACCGTTCATCCGCAGGCGCCACTGACGGCGATGGGGGCCACGTGACGCCCGAGGCCGCCGCCGCAGGCGGCAAGCCGTTCAGGGCCAACAAGGGGTGCCCCTGCCCCAACTGCCGCCCATCGCCTGCAGCAGGGGCAGCAGGCAGCACGCCCGCCAAGCCCACCAAGGGCGCCGGCAGCTATGGCACCAACGTCAAGCAGGGGGGCGGCGCCGGCGAGAGCGGCATGGTGTGGCAGCTGGGCAAGAGCGCGGCGCAGCAGGGGCGCAAGCAGCCGCAGCAGGCGCAGCAGCCGGGTGGCAAGGCGGCAGCGGCAGCGGCGCAGCAGCAGGGCAGCAAGGCGCAGCAGGGCAGCAAGGGCGGCAAGGGCGGCAAGCCGGCCTTTGACATGAAGGCCCTGCCCGGCAAGCCGCTCATGGCAGCACCCACCGGCAAGCAAGTGACAGAGGCCAAGGCGAGTGGGGTGGAGTCGAGGTTTGGTGTTAGTGGTGCATGCACCTGTGGTGGCTGGCACGTCAAACAGCTGGCCCCCGCCGCCTGCTGCCATCGCAACCCTGTTGGTTCCACGCCGCTTTCCTGTGCTGACGCCCTCGTGCTGAGGTTCTGTGGCTGACCACTCCCTGATGCAGCCGCAGCTCAAGAAGCCCAAGGAGAGCCTCAAGGTGCTCCAACGTGGAGGGAGGGGCAGACTCTATTCAAGGCACTTCAGCACAGCTTCTGGTGCTGCTGTCGAGCGCCGGCAGCTGATGCCGCCGCTTCTTTGACTGTACGTCCCGTGCATACAAAGCTGAACAAGTTGTGTGTCTGCTCCGCTCCTCTCTCCGGGCCCTGCTGCAGGTCAAGCTGCAGAAGTTCACGGTCAAGCTGGGCCTGGTGAAGCGGAAGAAGGAGTGAGGGCTGGCTGGCTGGACGAGGGGGCGGGCAGCATACGGTAGCGTGCGCCCCGTGGCCGGCAGCTGGTGCCGTTTTGAGGGGCGAGGGAGGGGCGCTGTGGGCCCCCTCGCAGCGCTGTGGGACCCCGTCCCATCCCGGCAGTGGCCGCAGCTGGGGCGCAGGCGGAACATGGGACGTCACCGCACAGATTGCCAGCACAAATCTTCGAGTCAGCCCAACCAAATATGTGCTTGCCTGTTGATGTTGAGTGACACTTTGTGACCACGCACGCTGCTTGAGGATGCTCTCGCTTCACACTACTGAGGGTTTATGGCACACCATGCAACAGTCGCGCTCAACGGGACCAGAAAGCAAGCAGGACAGGTCAATCAAATCCCTACTGAATCTGTGCAAGTACAAGTGCTCCTCGCTAGGCGTCGCTCAGTGGCACACCAGGCGGCAGCAGGCCGTGCCGGTCGCCGGGCTGCGGCGTGGGCCGGCGCCCCCTGCTGCCTGGGGCCACCCGGAGTGCCAGCAGCGATTGGATCTCCTGCAGCGTCTTGCCGCGCGTCTCGGGCACCACGGCAGCCACATACAGCCCTGCCGCGCCGGCCAGGCAGGCAAAGAGCAGGAAGGCAAAGGGGCCCAGCCAGGCGTGCAGGGACAGGAAGAGTGTGTCGGCCACCGCACCTGCAGGACAGTGCGGGGGATGGTCACCCTGATGAGAGGCACCAAGAGAGGGCGCTGGAGTGCCAGCGCAGCTGCCACGGCGCACAGCGGTGGCACCCCCCAAGAGCGGCTCTGCTGGAATGCATGCAGGCAGGCAGGTGCGTGCGGCCCCCAACCCTCCTACCTGTGAGGAAGAGCACGGCGGTGGCCGCTGAGGCTGCCGGCGACTTGGCGCTCATGCTGAACAGCTCCGCAAGCAGCACCCAGAACACCCCCGCCCAGGAGATGCTGCAGGGAAGGGGCGCGCAGTGGGCAGGTATCATTGGGGCCTGGTGACAAGCCAACATATACAACAAGCCAGACTGGAGACATGCTGCAGCAGGCAAGCTGCCCATGCACACGCGCGCACGTGCTGCTCCATCCCCTGCCTGTCCCGATGCCCACCTGAAAGCAAAGATGAAGGCGCACATGCCGGCGACGAGGAAGGCCTTGAGGGCGAGCCAGTCGGCGATGCACAGCGCGCCCAGCGCGGCGGCGCACCCCGCGCTGCCCCACACCAGCAGCGGGCGGCGGCCCAGCGAGTCGACGAGAAAGAAGGACAGCAGCACGCCCAGCATCTGCCAGGAGGGGAGGCGGGGGGGGGAGGGGATGGCGGGGTGAGGCAGTTCACATGGGCGGGAGGAGGGGATGGCGGGGTGAGGCAGTTTACATGGGCAGTTTGCGACCGCCCAGCGGCGATCGTCGTGAGGCAGAAGAAGCCAGCTTGTCGGCTGCAAATATCTCGGCGCAAAACCGCCCACTCGCCCACCTTGCTGCCGCCTACGGCTGACGTGAGCAGCGTGGCGGCGGTGTGGCTCTCAACACCCGCCCGCTGCAGCACCTGCGCGGACAGAGGCGGCCAGGCCGCGCATTCAGGCAGGAAGCTTCGGCACTCACTCACTACCTGCATAACAAGCCCAGGCCCTTCGCAACAATAATCACGCACCGCCGGCGCATAGTTGATGATGGAGGTGGAGGCAAAGGCTTGGTTGAAGAAGGCCAGCCATAGCGACATCTGCAGGGACGGGCGTGCACATTGGAGCATGCTGAGCAGTGCACCGGCGGCTGAAGCACTGCAACATGGATGCACGTTGGCACAACTGTAGGACACATCACGCCAGCCGTGACTTGCCCTGCCCCGCCGGCTCCATAGCTCCCGGCCGCCTGGCCTGCTGCTGCGCGCCCACCTGCAGCGCCTGGCGCTCGGGCCCAGTGGCCACCAGCCTTATGTCCAGCAGCATCTCCCGCAGCGTCGACCAAAAGCTGGGCTCCTTGCCGCCCCCGGCTGCTCCTCCAGCTGCCCCGTCCTGTGAGGAGCGGGCAGACCCAGTATCTCTGTCCCCTGCTGCCCACTGCCGCTGCCCTCCTGCGCCGCCCTCCTCTGCCAGCCGCCCCAGCTGCTGCCCGTTCAGCGAGCGCTGCTGCCGCAGGCCGGAGGCCAGCCGCTCAAGCTGCTGGCTGGCCGTCCGACTGCCCGTGCCCCATTCGCCCGCCAGGTAGGTGCCTTCACCTGCCTCCTCCTCCTCCTCCTGCTCCTCCCCTTCAGCACCTGCTGCTTCCACATCGCGTGGCGCTGCCCTGCTGCTTGGCCATGCACTCGTTGCCGGCCTGCCGGCACCGACTGATGACTGCAGCTCCAGCTCACTGTGCGCACGCTGCGCCTGCTGAGCCTCCTGTTGCGACTGCTCCAACAGCTGCAGGCTGGCCGCTGAGGATGTCCGGATGCGTGGCAGGTGCAGCGGCACCGCAAGCGGGCTCTCAGGCGCCGCCTGGTCGCTGGCGCCGCCGCCAGGCAGCAAGCTGCGCCGCTCTGTTGCTGCAGATGCACCCGGCACTGGTGCTGGTACTGCCGCCCCCGCCTCGGCTGCTGCCATCTGGTCAGCCGCGGGCCCTGCCGGCCCAAGCCCTGCTGCTGCTGCTGTTGCCGCTGCTGCTTCTAGGCTCTCCCCAGCCTCCTCTTCCTCCTCTGCTGGCCGTAGCCGCTGCCAGCTGCCCTTGCCATCACCGCTGCCCTCTGCACCCGCACGGCTGCTGCCCAGACCCACAGGCGAGCTGCTAATGGGCGCCAGCTTGGTGCGAGCTGCCTCCGCCCGGCGGCGGCGGCGCTGCGCATGCGCCTCCCGCCGTGCAGCAGCTGCGTCCCGATCCTTCTCCACGCTGCTCCACAGCTGCAGCAGCTCGTACTCCACTTCAGCCGTGGAGTGCTGCATGCCTGCAAGCCCAGACGAGAAGCAGAGGGGGCATCGCAGGGTGGAGGTGCCGGGTGGGAAAGCTGCCGTGTGTTTGCAGGTGTTGCAGCGGCGTAAACGTCATCTGCAAGCCGCTGACCTGCCCTACTAGGCGCACAGCGCAACATTCCACAACAGAACAGAACACTTCACAGCAGAACACTCGCCTGCCGGCAGGCTCTTGTGGGTGTACACCCTGTGAATCACCGCCAGGGCTTCGTCCAGCCGGCCGCGGATGACCAGCCAGCGTGGCGACTCGGGCAGCAGGCACATGGACACTGCCGCGAGAGTACAGGGTGGGGAGCAGGCGGCTCAGGCTCAGTCAAGACATGCCATGAGCAGTGATGGTGGTAACTACAGTAGCTGCATTCTCCTGAAGCCAGCTGCCGTGTGTCTGCCAAAAGGCCATGTCAACGGCAGCTGCTGCACTGGGCCCGCTGCAGCGGCGGCTCACATGAGAGCAGCAGTGCGGGCACCACGGGTGCCCCCACCATCCAGCGCCAGTTGGCCGGCAGGCCCTGCAGCATGGGCGTAGAGCAGAAGGAGGAGCGCCAGGTAAGCACATTGACGACCATGCACCACGTGGCACCTTGCCGTCACTCACAAGGGCCACAGCAACAGTAACACACGCTCCAACCTCGTAGGCACAGAAGCAGCAGCAGTCCGCACCTGGAAAGCGGCGTCGCCCAGCGAGGCGGCCAGCATGCCGGCACACAGCAGGATTTCATAGCTCTCGACCACCCGGCCGCGCACTGCAACAGCAGGGTGGCAGCAGGGACGGGTAGTGGGGCATGCAGACAGAGTAGAAGCAGCGACATGCCAGAGCCACAAACGAGTGAACACACAGTTCGGACACAAACATGTTTGGACTTTGGACACAAATTTACTGCCAAGCTCCGGTACCGCTGCTGAGCGCACCTCTGGCGGGCGCGACTTCGCCCAGGTACGCCGGTACCACGGCCGCTGAAATGCCAATGCCAATGCCCACAACAACACGGCCAGCGATGAGACCCCTGCAGGGCGTGAGAATGCAGTGAGTTGGGGTCGGAGCGGCTGCGTGCGACAAGGCTTGAGGCCAGGTTCGCATATTGAATGCGAATGCTGAATTGAGGCGTGCGGTCCCAGCTTCCCCCTACCCCCGACCCACTTCCCGGATGCACAACACCTGCCAGGGCAGTACAGCCGCAGCTGTAAAAGCAAGAGCTTGGAGGCCCGACCCTGGATGTGAAGCAACCTCCGCTCCAGCTCACCCCACTCCTAGAGCCAGTGCCATGATGAGCGGCCCCACAATGAAGAAGAGCGAGTCGATGCCGATGGCGGCCCGCCGCCCGTAGTGCAGCATCAGCGCGCCGCCCAGGAAGGTGCCGGGCTGCCGGCAGGGGAGAGAGGAGGAGGGCGGGCAGCTCAGCAGGGCGGCAGTCAAGCAGGCAGGCAGGACGGCAGGCAAGCAGGTCAACGTTTGGTTGAGCAGACAGACCGGCGGGCAGGCAACCAGGCCAGCAGGCAGACAGCCGACCGCTTGGACATGTGGGAGCAGGGAAGCAGGCAGGCAAGCCAGGCAGCCAGCCACACGAGGACGACATGACACACAGTTGCAAGAGGATGGCATGACATGTGCGCACCACGGCTCCAAACTTAGCGGCCGCCACAATCGCCTCTGCCGCCCAGTCGCCGATGCCCAGGGCATCCCGGATGTTGAGCAGCGCGCCGCCCTGGCCCAGGGGAGGTGGCAGCAGGCGGGTAGTGACAACGTGCAGGTAGGGTGACGACGTGCAGGGGTGGGTCTGGTGCCATGTACAGGGATGTGAGCAGGCAAGCGGGTGCCGAGAGCGGCTGGGGTCAGCAGCAAGCGAGCGGCGGCCGCGGTGCCGGCCACCATCCGTGTGGCCGGGTCGCACAGCGACACACTGGACAGTCCCAGCACGACTGTTGACTTGGTATCAACACCAGCAGCAGAGGACTCACAATGAGGCCCAGGTCATAGCTGCGGCAGGAGGGGAGGGGAGAGGGAAGTGGTTGGCGGGCATGGGGAGTCCATGGAAGCAGCGAGAGGACGGCAATGCAGCGCCCTGGCGGCTGCTCCCGCCGCCTCACCCGAACAGGAAGCCGGCGATGGACGCAAAGGCTGCCACCAGCCAGAGCATGGCGCCCAGCAAACAGCTGCCGCGGCGCCTGCCACACTTTGTGAGGCGGTGGCGGCGGGGCGGCGGTTCAAGTGCCTGGGCGCGCGTGCCCGCTGCTGGCGCGTGCTGGCTACACTGTGATGTTATGTGTACATGATATGGACAGCCAGCGGCGCGCTACAGCGGCTGGCAGGACCACTGGCGTCGGCAAGTCGGCGGGCAGTGCCGTGCTCGGGCTGGCCGCCCTGCAGCTGCTTGTAGGAGCACTGCCGGCGTACTTGGCGCCCACAATAACACACTGCGCAGCATGGGCAGCAGCAGCAATCAGCCGGGATGAGAGCACGTAGCCTGCTCTGGGGTCGCGGCAGGCATCCCACCCTACACTCCGAGCACCGTCGGTTTGCCAGCCAAGCCCCACACGCGCGCAGGCAGCCGGCGCGGCAGGTTTTGGCCTCTGGGACATGGGCGCGCAGCTGGCCGCCCCCGGCACCGCCAGCAGCAGTCTGCACCGCCAGCGCAGTGTCATGGGCGGCGCTCAGGCCGGGCGGGCTGCCGGCCCCAGCGGCGCGCGCCTAGCCGGCACGCAGG
>RRZL01000011.1:277412-301794 GCA_006782975.1 Chlorella sp. Dachan | reverse complement strand
GGTAGCGGCCTCGCGCTCCGCTGTGGCGCCAGGGCATGCGCAGAACCGGGCGTGCGGCGGGGCGGGGCCCCGGGCCGCCCAGCTGTCGCTGGAGCAGGAGATTGAGGCGCAGCGGCGGCGCGGCCTGTACAGCAGGTGGGGCCTCCGGCGGGCCACGGGGGAGGAGAGGGGCTGTTGCAAGCGTTGGCTAGCGGTTGACTGCAGGATGCTGGTGCAATCGCATTGTGGTTGTGCCCACTCCTTCTGGAGCGGTACCAAACTGAATCAATGACATGCCTGTGTGCAGCCTTGAGATGGAGGAGGAGCTGAAGAACCACTGGTTTGCGGTCGCATTTGTGTCCAAGCTGGGCGTGGTGAGCGGCAGGGCAGGGCAGGATGGCTGGGCAGGGGGCAGGGCGGGGGCGGTCGGGTGGCTGGCCGGGGAACGTTTGCTGTGCTCTGCTGGCCCGCTGGGTTGTGCAGGCACGCTTCCGTCTAGCTTCACATCTGCAACAGCCTTGCACCACCTGTTATCCTACCCGATCCCAATGCAGGACACCATGGTGCCCTTTGACCTGTTTGGCCAGGCCTGGGTGCTGTTCCGCGACCAGGACGGCAAGCCCGCCTGCATCCTGGATGAGTGCGCGCACCGCGCCTGCCCCCTCAGCGTGGGCCGTGTGGTGGACGGCCAGGCCGAGTGCCCATACGTGAGCCGGCGGGTTGGGCTAGCGCTTAGTGTGCTTATGGGTCCCCATGTCCTGCCTGGCCACTGGCTCACAGCAGCGACACCAGGTGCAGGCGCTCCAACCACGGCTCCGCCCCAACTGCCACTCCACACGCAGCACGGCTGGCGGTTCAACAGCAAGGGCGAGTGCACGAAGATGCCGTCCACGGTGCTGTGCCGCGGCGTGGCGGGTGCGCTGCCGAGCCCAGTTTGGGTGCCGTGCTCGTCGCGCTTGCTCTGCTGCTTGGTTGCAGTGCTGCATCGCGCATGACAGGATGCAATGCGGTACTTTTCCCCTGCCTCTCGCCACGTTCACACCGGCCCATCACCGCGCGCCCATGAACTGCCCTCTCAACCCGCTTCATCCCGCAGTGTCGGCGCTGCCGTGCGTGGAGCACGACGGCTTTGTGTGGGTGTGGCCGGGCTGGGAGGAGCCGACGCTGCCGCTGCCCACCTTCACGCGGCCGCCCCAGGGCTACCGCATCCACGCGGGTGGGTGCCGCCGTGGACATGTGGTGGACATCTGGCTGCCGCTCGCTGCTCTGCCGGTGTGTCCTCTGCATGCTCGATGAGCGTGCACGCCATGGGTCCAGTCGAGCCACCCAGGGCAGTCAAGGTGTGAGCCAGCACCTGCTGCCCGGCAAACGCACACGGCGGCACGTGTTGACTCCCGCAGCCCTGGCTGCCTGCTTACTCTGCAGAGATTGAAGTGGAGGTGCCTGTGGAGCACGGGCTGCTGGTTGAGAACCTGCTGGACCTGGCCCACGCGCCCTTCACCCACACCACCACCTTTGCGCGCGGCTGGCCGGTGAGGGTCACGCGCCTTGCGCAGCATGCGTGAGGTTGGCCTGCGTTGCAGCAAGCCCCGGCGCCACACCAAACAACAGCACAGCGCCGCACCAACCAACAGCACAGCGCCACCCCGCTCACCCCTGACCCACCCCTTGGTTTCGACGCGTGACTCATTGCAGGTGCCGGACGCTGTCAAGTTCCACGCCTCACGACTCATGGGCGGCAACTGGGACCCGTACCCCATTGAGATGTGGGTGCATCGTGCCGCCCCGTGTTGTGGCAGTTGTGGTGGTTGCATTGCCCCCCAGCGCGGTTGCGGCTGCTGTCCAGCGGCCCTGCTCTCGGGGGTTTGCCCCATGCCTCTGTCTAGGCCCGCCTCGCGCAAATGCGGATGTGCAACTTCAGCAACTCAGCGGTGCTGCTTGCCACAACCGCTCCTTTGCTTGCAGGTCCTTCAACCCGCCCTGCTGCACGCTGAGTCACGTGGGGCTGGCGCGCCCCGGCAAGGCCGGCGCGGTGAGCAGCAGGGAGCGCCTGCCCTGGCTGCTGCCGCATGCGCTGGTTGCTCCCTGCCTTGCTGGCACGGCGCTCCGCGCCAGACAGAGGCAGCAGCGGGCAGGATTGGCGTCCTGCACGACCCATGCGTGCAGCATGAGCAGCGCACGCCTCTGACCACGTGCCCCTGCCTCCACTACCCTCCCCGCAGGGCGCCACCCCCCAGGAGTGCCAGAACCACCTGCACCAGCTGCATGTGTGCCTGCCGGCGCGCGCCGGCCACACCCGCCTCCTCTATCGCATGTCCACCGACTTCCTCTGGTGCGTTCCAGTCGACGTCTTCTGGACGATCCTTTGTGTTCGGTGGCGTTTGGCTCGGCTCCTGGCCTGTCCTGCCAGCTGGCTTGCCGGTGTGTGGTGAATATGCGGGGGGGAATTGGAAACACGTTCTTGATGCACTTACACCACTTCCACTTGCCTCCCAACCCTGGCAGGTGGACGGAGTTCATCCCAGGCATCCAGCGCTTCTGGCGCCACATCGCGGGCCAGGTGCGCCTGCGCTGCCTCGAGCGCCCGTTGGCCGCTTGCAGTTTGGCGGCCGCACTTGTCTGCTCGCTGTGGCGCGGCCAGCCGCCTACACCTTGCTGCCGGAGTTTGTTGGAGGTTTGTTTAGGCCTCTGTCCCCACTGGTGTGCAGGTGCTGGGTGATGACCTTGTGCTATTAGAGGGCCGGCAGGGCCGGCACGTCCATTTAGCCTCACTGCCCTCCTCCTAACCCAATGCCAGCGCCTCCCTACTCTTCGCAGGTGCTGGGCGAGGACCTCGTCCTGGTGGTGGGCCAGCAGGACCGGCTGCTGCGGGGCGGCGACACGTGGCGCCACCCCGTGTCGTACGACAAGCTGGCCGTGCGCTACCGCCGCTGGCGCAACTCCCTGGCGTGAGTGCCCTGCGCCGCACCGAGCCCTGGCTGCTTGACTTGCTTGGGTTGCATGCTGCTTGCGCCGAGCCCGCCGTGAGCTGCATGCCCAGCACAAACCAGTGTGTGTACGTGTGCGCAGCGCCCAGCCTCAATCCCCGCTCCGCCGCCCCCACCGCCGTCCCGCAGGCTCAACGGCTCCCTGGCCGCGGCGCAGCAGCTGAGCAAGGACACAGCTGACGATGCCGCCGAGGCGGGGTCCCCCCTTGAGGCTGCTGCCGCTGCCCAGCACAGCGCCAGCCCCGCTGCCAAGAGCTCCAAGGGCGCAAATGGCGCCACCATCCTGACGCACGAGCCAGCCATCACCATGCGCAGCGGTGGGCGCCCAGGAAGGGAGCGTGTGGTTGCCCCCTTGCCGCCTGTTGGGCTGTACCTGCCGGCATGAATCCTGGCCCGCCCTGCTACCCTGCTACCACCCTGCGCCTCCGGCGACTCTCCCAAACCCCTCTGCGCCCCCTCTGCAGGCGAGATTTTTGAGCTGGAGAACGACGAGCATGTGTTTGTGGACCTCTCCTCCTCCTCTTCATGAGGGGAGCGCCTCCCAGCGAGAGTGACAGCCACCCACGCCTGGGCCTAGCAGCGCACGCTCCCGCGTGATCCATGAATGGCCAAGCCCCTTTGACTTGGCCTGAGTTGAGAGCGGGGCAGCACATGATGGCCGGCCCAGCTGGGTTGGGGGCTCCCCTGCCCATCTATGCATGCTCGGCACGGGTGGGCGGCGCCGGCCGCTAGGCCTCACACCCCGCCGCCAGCGCCGGCGCCACGCCACGCCCATTTGATAGCTACCAATCCACTCGAGAAAGGCCCCAACGCTCCCCTCACGTATTTGCCCTTTGTTTCATAATCGATGCCAGCACTGTGCCGCCGCAGGGCCGGCGGCGGCGCCTGCGGGCCCGCTTCCTGCGGGCTCCTCTGCTGTTGGCGGCTTGCCGCGCCCGCAGCGGCAGCGCACTCCCTCCCCTTCCCCACCTCACTTGCCCCTCGCCTCATTCCCCACCTCGCTTGTTGAGCGCATGCGCGCCTGCGGCGCCTGTGTACCCTCCCCGCCTCGCACTGTGCAATGAACGAGCCCGCCGCACCCATGTGCCCGCCTCGTTTTCCCCCTCCTATTGTTTTCCAATGGCCCGCCCACAGCAGGCCGCCAGTTTTGTGTTGTAACTTACAAGTCGCCCACCAGGTCCGGCGTGCGTGTGCTGAGGCGGCGGGCGCAGCGGCAGCAGCGGGCGGCCGCTGGCACTAGGTGACTCGCTGCGGCCCGGATCGCAACCTTTCTCGCTCCTGCCCGCCCTACCCCCCATCCTCCGCACCCCCACAGCCCGTGCAAGCCACCCCCAGAGAGCGCTCGGCCTCTCACCCTCGAACAAGCGATGGGAATCTTTGACCGGCTGCGGGGCAAGCGCGAGGACGCGGCGGCAGAGGTCAGCAGCGCGGAGGCAGCGGCGCAAGTGAGCCCCTCGCTCGACCTGACGGAGGCGGCGCCCTCGGCGCTCCCATCCACCTCCCAGCAACCGCAATTCGGCAAGCAGACCTTCGGCGCGGCGCCCAGCGAGCAGCTCTACAATCCTTATGAGGTGCGCCGCCATTCCGGCCTCCCTGGCGCCTGCAACCGCAAAACCCTACCTGGCAGGGTGTTGGGGGCGGCCTGCCCCGCGCAGGGGTGGCTCCATGCACCCGGCAAGCCGGGGCGGCCACCGGCCACACCGCCGCCGCCGCCGCCAGCTGCCAGCCGCCGCTGCTGTGGAGCAAGGCCAGCTCTGCTGGATGCGCCGAGCCGCTCGAGGGTTTGACCATTGCCTGCGGCAGAGCTGGTCTCTTAAACGCGACCTGGTTGCTGCCGCAGGGGCTAGGTGCAGCGCTGGACCGGCGGGACATGCGGGGGCCGGCGGCCTTCAAGGTGTCCAAGCAGGTGCGCCTCGCGCAGCTTGGTTGCGGTGTGCTGGGTATCAACAAGCGCCTTGCCTCGGCTGGCTGGGGCTCGTTTCCGTTGCGCGGGGCACTCCCTTGGCGCCTCGACCGCCTGCCCCCGGCTGAAGCGGCAGCAGGAGGTGTGTGTGCTTGCCTCCGCTGGCCATGTTCTGTGGAGGCGGCAGCAATAGATGTGCGGTGCCTGCCTCCCCCCGCCACGCCCGTCTGCAGCCCGAGTTCCTGTTCAGCGAGGAGGCGCTGGTGCACAAGCGCAGCTGGAGCGAGAACCTGACGTACTACACCGGCGTGGGCTACCTGGCAGGTGCGGCTCAGGCTGTATGCTGTGCCGCGGTGTGCTGTGTGCTGTGCCGCGGTGTGCTGGTGCCGCCGTCTGTTGTCGTGGCGGTCTTGCAGATAGGCTTTCCACCTCGCTCTCACCGGCAACTCCCAACCACACCCGTTGGTTGCAGGCGCGCTGCTGGGCGGCGGGCGCGGCGCGGCGCAGGCGCTGACTGCGCCCGTGGCGCTGGCAGGCGTGGAGTCCAGCCAGCGCCTGCGCGTCAACCAGCTGCTCAACACCAGCGGCAAGATGGGGCGCAGCGCAGGTAGGGGCCCAGAGTGCACTCGATAGGATTGCTGTCGCCTACTTGTGTTGTGCTCAGCAGCGGCGGCAAGAGGGGGTGCAGCCGAGAGGGTTGTGTGGTTGGCCGGGAGTGAGACAGTGTGCCTGCGGTGTGCATATCATCTCAGCAGTGGTGCTGCCGGATGTGCCAGCGTGGTGCTGCTCGCACAGTCTGGTCAGTTTTCCATGCACTCTGCTCATTCATGGTGCTGCCGTCCTGACCCGATCAGTGCTGCTGCTGCTTTCCCGCCGCGCAGGCAACGCGCTGGGCGTGCTGGGCCTGCTGTTTGCCTCGTTTGAGAGCTTTGCGGGCTACATGACCAACGGGCAGGTGCCAGATGAGGTGAGGCGGCCGCGGACCCGCAGGCGCTTGTGTGCAGAGCCACCAAGCCAACCATGCTTTAGTGACATTGTGTGGAATGTCTGTCTAAACCTCGCAACAGCGCTGCGCCTGCTGTGGCCAGCTGCCCCAACATCCCACCCACTTCTTCCACTGTTCGGCTCGTTTTGCAGGTCAACACCCTGGCAGCAGGCGCGGCGACCGGCATGCTGTACCGCTCGGTGCGCGGTCCGCGGCAGGCGGCGGCGGCCACGGTTGTGGGCACCGCTGGCGCTGCGCTGCTGCTGGCGGGCCGCAAGTTTGTCAATCCCGGCCTCTGAGCTGGCGGGCTGATGCTGATGAGCGTTTCTGCAGCAGCTTTTGGGAGGCAGCAGGTGGAAGGCTAAGCCTGCCTTTGCCTCCCTGCCCTTCACAGTCCATCCCGTATCCATTGTTCCACAGGCTGGGTTGCTAGCCAGTTGTCTTGTTAGCCTGGCCTCCCCCGTTCCCCTGACCTGCTCTGCGACGCTGCCCAGCCTGCTGGACAGCCAGCGGCTGGGTTGGGTCGATTCAATCTCTCCTGGTGCTCCCTCAGTTGTGCACTGCCCCACCCACTGCCCGCGAAACAAATGCGCTTGGTTTGACCTGCTCCACACCTCACCATTGATTGCTTGCACCGCGGCCGCATTGAGACTGCGCTACCTGTTGTCAACACGTTGTTGTTTGCGGAGAATGGCATGGATCAGATGGGCGACGGGCCGGGCCGCGCCGAGGGGAATGAGAGGCTACCGGTGGACGCCCGGCGCATACTTTCGGCCTGCCCAACCCTAAGCCTGCTGCCCTCTCCAGCCACCATGAACTTCGAGTGGGATGAGGACTTTGACAAGCGCCTGCTGGCCGGCTCAGGCATCGCCCTGGCGAGCTACGCCGTCGCTGGGGCGGCTGCGCCAGCCAAGCTGCACGAACTGTACATGGAGAGGGTAAGCCTTAGCAGCTGGAGGGGTTGCTGGCCATCCAAGGGCCCGCGGTGCGCGGCCGCCGCCGCTGCCGCCGCCGTCGCTCTTCGGCGTGGCGCGCGCACCCTTCTGGCACTCACCCCACTTTCCTACTCCTGCCCTCAAATGCTTGCAGACCGAGCTGTGCCACGAGCCCACCATTCGCTGTGAGCCATGCTGGGTTCCAGCCGGTTTGCTTGATTCCTCAACCTCGAAAGGGTAGGGAGTCGGCGGGACACCAGTCCGCCGCCCTCTGCTGCACACCGGGATGTATGTTTGTACACTACCCCTTCCATCAGGGTTTGGGCTGGCCATCGGCAATGCTGCGGCCCACCAGCTGGTCATCTCAGCCTCCGAGCCCAACACCAAAGTGCTGAAGAACGGGCTCAAGGTGGCGGGCGCCAGCTGGCTGGTGCGCTGGGGGCAGGGGCTTGAGGAAGGGCAGGGCTGCACCGCGGCATGATTGGAGCTGGAAAGGAAGGCACGGACGGCAGGCCATGGCACTGTCTGGATCATGGCACCTACCACGAGCTTGTTAAGCCTGCCATCCATGTAAAGACGCCGCCCCGCCACCTGCGCAGGTGTTTGCTGCGCACAACGCCTACCTCGCGCAGGTGAGCAGCCCGCACCTCAGGTTGGAAGGCGGGGCACGTCTGCTGCACCCGCCTTACTGCGCCGACCTCAGGTAACGCGCCAGCTCCCTGCGTGCTTGTTGATCAGCTGCCACCACATCTCCTCGTTCCCACAGGATAAGGTTAACAGGCCGGATGTTGGGTTCCCCTCGGCGGCTGCCCAGGCGAGTCCACCTTCGGACAGGCTGTGGCCCTGATTGTGATGCAACGTTTCCTTTCAACCCCTGCTCGGCTACCCCTCGCCTACCTACTGCCTTACCAGCATGCTCCTTGCCCCCCTTCCCTGCTGCAGGCCGCATTTGGAGCCCTGTGCCTGTGGCGCGGCTTTGCAAACGGCAACTGAGCAGCACTGGACGCTGCTCAGCACTGTGGTCCGTCTCGCCACGGCAGCTTGAGTTGCAGCCATCGCCTAGCACTGGCACCCCTGCTTCTGATCCCACGTAACGTTTGCAGCTGCCAGCGGGCAGCGCCAGCTTAACAACTGCATCAGGACATTGCCCCAGGAATGTTCCAACAAAACACCGTCACTTCTTCTTGGCCTTGCCGCCCTTCTTGCCGCCCTCCTTGGGCTCCTCCTGCACAGTGGGCGCAGGCCATTGCATGATGGTTTATTGAAGCTGCCCCCGCAAGTCGCCTTGATCCAGCAAGCTTCGTGCGACACTTGCAACCAGTGCACCAGTGAGAGCACCGCTCCAGGCGTCGGCGTGCCTGCCCCCATCCATGTACCCAACAGCCTCCGCACCTCTGGCGGCAGCGGCGAGTGCACACGGGCGGTCCAGTCCCTCATCGCCTGAGCTTCCTCTGGCTTCACAGGTGAGAAGCCCGGCAGCAGCTCCAGTGCGGCCTGAACCAGCGGAGCCAGGGGCTGCTGCCTCTGCTCCTGCTGCTCAGTTGCGCTCCCAGCAGCCAGGACAGGCGCAGCAGGCTGGGGCGCTGCGCCGGGCGCCGCCCCAGCGCCATTTCGCATGGCCGCCGCCAGCTGCTGCACGAAAGCCAGCAGCTGGCCGGCCGACAGGCCCTCACTCAGCTGGGCCAGCAGGGAGAGGTGGGCGCTGGCCTCCAGGCCCTCTCGCTGCAGAGGCAGAGGCGGGGAGCAGGAGAGCCGAGCGCACAATCAGCCTCGCACAGGAACAGCAGCAACAGCCAGCGGACGTGAACTGCACGGATCGGATTGCATGCAGGCCCATAATGTATGGCCAAAGATCGGCACCGGGGCCACCTGTCTCTTCCCACCGGCGCCTTTCACCTGCGCAAAGGCGCCCAGCAGCGCCAGGCGGCTGCCGTAGTCGGGCAGCGGCAGCTGGATGTAGCGCTGCACAAAGGTGCGGAGCGCCCGCTCGTCCTTCTTCACGCAGGCCTGCACATTGTTGGGGGGCAGAAGGCGCGCTGCGAGGTGGTGCGTGGTGCCTGCAATCGACCCAAGCAGGCTGTGGCTGGCACCCGTTATGGGCAGAAGGCGCGGCAGCCATCCAACAGAAGCTGGCAGGGAGCCGCCCACACACCTGGGGCTGGCTGGAGGTGCACAGCACCAGCACGCCGTCCTCGGGCTCCAAGCTTGCCACCTGTGCTTGCAAGACAAGCAGACGAGGCATGCTGTGTTTGCCTTTGCACGGTGAGGTGTGCTGGGCCAGTGCAAAGATGCCGTCAGCAGCCCGCAAGCTGCCCGCCACCCTCCCCCCTCCCCTCCCTCTCGTAACCACCCCACCTCCGCCAGCAGCTGCTTCTTGATGCGGTTGGGGGGCTCGCCGCCTGGAGGAGCCAGCGCCTTGGCCCGAGTCTTGTCGGAGATGAACACCTGGACAGGGGGAAACAGGCTGGGTGAGGGAGTGAACAATGGGCGACAGAGATGAACAACCAATGATGTGGGGGAGGGGAGATAGGAGGTTGGCCTGCTCGGACAGCCGCATTAGACACTGCTTCTGCCACCGCCCAGCCATCCTGCGAGGTTCAAGGCTATACAAAGGTTCACCTGGTCCACATCTTCCAGCAGCACCACCGAGGGCGCCAGCGCGCGTGCCGCCTTGAACACCTGCGCACGCAGGGCAGTGCACAGCGGCTGAGGGCGCAATGCAGGAGCGCGCGGATGCACCGCAAGCAGCCCTGAGCCGCGTGCGGCCCGCTGCCTCATAACAGGCTGGGGCAAACCAGTGCGAGCCAGCACTCGTTCCTCCCAGCTCTCCCCTTCCCCTCTCACCATGTGCACCATGGTAGCCGCCGCCTTGCCGGCATACTTGCAGGCGGTGGACGCTGGGCTCAGGTCAAACAGAGAGGCGCCCGCCTGGTGCGCCACCGCCGCCGCCAGCAGGCTCTTGCCGCTGCTGGGCGGGCCGTACAGCAGCACGGTGCGCGGCGCCGGCGCCCTACGGCAGTGGCAGCAGCGTCCAGATGCATCTGGTCAGCAGAGCAAGGCGGTGCGCCCGCACAACTCCCAATCCAAAGCTGGGACCGCCCCCAGCAACAGCCCCCCAGCCCCCAGCAGCAGCCCCACGGCATGCACATCAGAATTGCGTCCTCACTTGGAGAGCGCAGGGTGCGCTCCCAGCGGCAGGATGCAGGAGGCCACCACCGCCTGGCGCGCCTCTGCTAGCGAGGGCTCCGGGTACTCTTTCAGCTCCTCTGCCTCTGCCCCATCCCCCACCGCCTCGCCACCCTTGCCGCTGCTGCCTCCCTTGCCGCTGCTGCCTCCCTTGCCTGCTGCCGCCTTGCCGCCCGCCGCCGCCTTGCTGGCTGCCGCCGCAGCATTGGCCTTCTTGCCGCCGGTCTTGGACTTGATGGGCGGCTGCGGCGGCGGCTCCGCTTTGGGGATGTCTGCCAGCTTCAGCAGCCGGTCACCGCCCAGGAACTGGTCGACCGTGGCTGGAGCAGGGGAGCGTGCCAGCCCCGCGGCCGCCAGCTCAGCAAAGATGGACTCGATGGAGCGCCCCGCCTGCACACGGCAGGGAGGGTGTGGGGGGAAAGGCGGTGAGCTGGATCGCTGTGTGTGGTCGTTGAACGGGATGCAGACGCACACAGCCTGCAGGCAATGGCGCCTGCAAGCGCTCGGCTGCTGCCCCATGCTGTTGACCTCCCAACCCAACTGCGACGCTGCATTCCCAGCACCCATTAGGGCATACACACAACCCAGCGCCAACCCACCGTAAGGTCCTTGCCCTTCTTCTTCTTGGCTGGAGCCTCCCCTCCATCAGCTGCCGCCTTGCCGCCCTTGCCGCCTGCTTCGCCCTTCTTCTCGCCAGCTGCTGCAGCACCTGCCTTCTTCTTGCCCTCGCCCTTGCCGCTGTCGCCCTTTACGCCCTCCTTCTTGCCGCCCTGCTTGCCGCCCTTCTTGCCGCCCTTGCCGCCCTTCTTCTTGCGCCCCTCCCGCTCGGCCTTCAGCACGTCCTGCAACATCCAGCATCGGCAGAGCGGAAGACAGCCAGCAACTCAGTGAGCGAACGCTGTTCAGTAGTACGACCCGCGGTGTGCACACTACAGCAGGCCGCACATAGCAGCAAGCTTCCCATGTTGGCCTCAGGCACATTCAGCCCAGCTCAACCCCCACCTGCTCCCAACAACCGCCCTGCACACCCACCCGCCGGCCACCACCCTCCCCCCCTTGCCTTGATGCCCTGTATGAGGCGACGCATGTCGTCATCAGCCTCCAGCCGCACCTCCTCATGCACCACGGGCCGCACCTGCAGCAGAATTTGGCCACCGTTACATGCAACTCCGGCAGCTGCTCATTTGCGGTTGTGCCAGGGCTGCAGTTGCACCCGCACCGCTGGGCACAGGCTGGCACGGGCAGCCAGCGCAGCAGCACTGCAAGGCCTGGTGGATGAGTGACACTGTGCTGCTGCACTGCCCACCTCGACGGTGACCATGGCCTCATCATAGCGGTCCAGCAGGCCGGTGCCCTTGGGCACTGGCATGCCCTCCAGCTCCGGCGGCTCTGTGGCAGGGGCATTCAGGAAGCGGGATAAGAGCCTTGCGCACCATCAGCTGGTGTTGCAGAGCCTTGCACCAGGTCGGCACAGAGGTGGTGGGCGGCCACAGGCAGCAGCAGACCGGCGCCCAGCCAGCTTGCAGCAGCAGCAGCTGAATGCAGCACAGCGCAGCACAGCACAGCATGCCACTCACGCAGCGCGGCGGACGGGTCGCTGGGCTCGTACTCCTGCCACACATCCATGTACTGCTGCACCGCCGCCCGCAGCCCTTCCAGGAACGCTTGGCTGCACTTGGGCGCCTCCTCCACCGCTGCTGCCTTGCCCTTGCCGCCGCCCGGCTTGCCGCTGCTGGCCCCCTTGCCGGCCGCAGCACCCGCCTTGCCTGCCTTGGCGGCAACGGCAGCTGCCTCTTCGGCCGTAGGCTGCGGCGGCGGCGGGTGGATGATGTGCCGGCTGCCGCCCTTGTCCGCCGCAGGCAGGTCGGCATACTCGCCTGTCTCGGGGTTGCGGCTGGCCAGGAACCAGTCGTTGAGCTGTGAGGCAGGGGGCAGGGTGTGCAGGAACGGGCATACGCTCGGGCAGCAGGATGGGAGTGCATACCCCCAGGCGAGGTGCTGCCGTTTTGAGACACTTCGTGCACATGCTGCTGCTGAGCCGCCAGGTCTGCCATGCCAACCGCACCCAACCAGCACCACCCGGCCGCACCTTGTCGCGGATGCGCTCCTTCACGGCCCAGCCCTCGCGCTGGCGCACCCCCGCCTTGATGGCCACCAGGCCCTCGTCCAGCTCAGCCTGGCGGGCGGCCTGCGGGCAGGTGTGCAGGGCAGGACAAGGGTTGGTAGGGTTGCGTCGATGAGGCCAGAGTGACTTTGTGCGCGCCACTGACCGCTCCCACCGCCAGGCTAAGCACGGCAGCACAGAACTGAACCGAATCAACAGCATGCGCGCTCACTGCTGCAACATATGCAGGTCTTTACACCGACCAGCCCAACGGGACCTTCCCCTCCCCTCCCCCAACCCCTGTCCCACCCACCTGGCGCTGCTTGCGCTTCGCAACAACGGCTGCCAGCTTGCCCGCCAGCTCGGCGCTGCGCCCGCCGCCTGCCGGCGGCAGCATGCCCAGAAACTCCATCTCCGCTCGCCGGTGGGCCGCCACCTGGCGCCGCGCCAGCCAGCCGCGGCCCGCCGCCTGGATAGCCACCGCTGCCGCCGCTCGCCGCGCCTCCTCCTCCTGGCTGGGACTGGAGATTGCAGCGCTCTGCAGGCCGTCTTGCTCGCCGCTTGCTGGCTGCGTCTGCACGTCTTGCTGAGACCGCTGCTCCTGCGGCGCTTCACCCGCCGGGGCAGCTGCCGCGGGCTGGGAGCCCTGCTCCGCCTCCTCCTCATCCTCGCCGCTGTCCTCCTCCTCTGCAGCCTGCGCACCGCCAGGTGCGCCCTCTGCCCCCTGCTCTCCCGGCAGCGTGCCGCCGGCAGCAACGGCGGCAGCTAGAGCAGCGGCCGCCGCCTCGGCGCGTGCCGCCAGCGCCTCGACACGTGCCTCCCGGAAGTAGGCCGGCAACGGCAGCTCCAGGGCATCTGGCGTGAGGCTGAGAGCCACCAGCTGCTCCCCCAGCACCTCCCCTAGCACGTCCATGCCGCTGTTCAGGCCCGCCAGCCAGGCACGCAGCTCCAGCACCCGGCCGGCGCACGCGTCCAGCGTGCCGCGCAGGCAGGCACGCTTCTGCGGCTGCGCCACGCCATCGTGCGCGGCGCACAGCTTGCGCAGCGTCTGCACGTAGCGGATGTACAGCCGCGCCCAGTCCTCCAGGCTCTGTGGGTGTTGGGAAAGAGATCGGGTTGGAGGTGGCGCCATACGGCTGCAGGGGCGGCGGCACCGCGAGAGCCGGAGGCGGCAGGGCGGCGGGCACCCCACCTTGGGCGCAGCCGCTCGGTCCTCGGGGTGCTCCGCGTCCAGGAGGGCGACCAGCTCCGCCACGCCCTCCCGCCACAGCCCCTCGTAGTGCCTGCGGAGGGGAAGGGGAGGTCCGAGGGCGCGGTTGGCGGGGCAGGTGACGGCTTCCAATTGCCCATTCTCAGCCTAAATGTCCGCCTCGCCTGCTGGACATGGCTGCGGGTGGCCCGTCAGGCGGCGGGCATCGGCGCGAGGGTCAGCGGGCCCTCGTTTAGGGTGGCTGGCGGCTTGCAGATGACAGGAGTGCAGCTGGAAGCAAAGCTCAAGAACTGAAAACGGAACACATGTGCTTGAGCGGCGAATGGGCCCGCCGCCTGGCTGGCGGCGGCAGACGGCGGAGCGAAGGCGCAGCGCTGCCCCATGATCGCTTGGGCTCATGTCTGATCTATGACGGATGGGAACGAGCGCATGACGGTGTCCAGGCTGCGTAAGGGGAGTCGCATGGGATGCCTGGACAAGCACGTGCGCCGCCATCCCGCCAGGCTGCTGCCATCGCCACTTCCTTGGCCGGCGGAGCTCCGCCATGCGCTTGCTGTTGCGCCGCCCGCCCATCTCTGGCTGGCGCTTCGCGGAGCCTCGATACATGTAAGGCTAGCTGCTGGTTGAGATCAAGGCCGCACACTGTCCCCTCCCACATTTGGCTGTCGGGGGGAACAAGCAAGACCTAGGTGTTTGAAGCGGTGGCTGCGGCGGCGCCGCCAGTGAGCATGGCGCACCCGCGGGCCGCGCGCCCACCTGTTCCACCAAGCTCACAAAGCCACTGCAAGCGAGCGCCATGTTGTTCGCAGCCTCCAGCGCCCTGGCGCGGCTGCCCGTCCCAGCCCTTGCGGCAGGTCACTGCGGCGCACGATCCCGCGGCCTACCGACGCAGCACACCGCCCTGAGCACCGTGCCTGCACGGCACCTCCTGCAGCAGCGGCCGCACCCCGCCCGCCACCGCTGCCACACCGCCGCCGCCGGCGCCGCATGTAGGGACGCCCCGCCTGGCCGATCCGCTTCCAGCTAACTTCCTGTCTGTGTTCCCTGGAACGCACCAGCTCATGCTGCAGGCCCGGTGCTGGGCAGCATGGGCCTGCCCCATTGCGGCTGGTGCCTCACCCACCGCCTCCGTACTCCCCACATCGTGCTGCAGCCCCGGTGCAAGCGGTGCTGGGCAGCGCGGGCCTGCTGGTGGCGGGAGCAGCCCTGGGCGGCATCATGCTGGGGCTCATCATTGCCAAGGCGGCCTCCGACTTCTTCCGGCGCAAGGAGTTTTCCAGGTCCAAAGCCCTGGCCGAGAACGCGGTACTGCGTGCAAAGGTGAGGGCGTGTGGGCCGCCAGCAGCACTGCTGGAGCTGGGTCGACAACACACGCTGGCGAAATGGCACACGGCAAGGAGGGAGGGGCTGCCATGTGCTGGAGATGCAGCAGAAGCAGGGGAGTGCGCTTGTAGCCGATCCATGCCTTCCATTCAACCCCCAAACACGTGCATGGGCATCGCTCCCCAAACCTCAACCGCAGGTGGATGAGCTGCAGCAGATGGTCATGGTGAGCCTGCACAGCCGGCAGAATGGCAGCAGCAGTGGTTGCGCAGGCGCTGCTGCCAAAGCTCACCTCTTGCCGTGCTTTGACCGCTGAGGGGCGGCATGCTTTGCCACACTGCCTGCAGCGCTACGAGCCCCTGGCCTACAAAAGCATGCGGCTACGCTTCACCAAGGCGAGAACCGCACTGCCGTCAACAGTATTATTGACTGCGCTGCTTGCTGGCTGCAGCTTGTGGTGCAGCAGAGTAGCCAGCCAGGCAGGGAGGCAGGGTGCTTGCTGTAATGGCTGCCAGCTGGCGCGCACTTACGCGTGCTCACCTGCGCAGGGCGTGAACAAGACCGTCATTTTGAGCCTGGTGGACGAACTGCTGGCGCGCAAGGAAGTCAACATCTGGTGAGGGCAGGGCGGCCAAAAGGCCGTGTTGTCCAAATTTTGGCAGCCTCACACCATGCGCATGGATCTCAATGCAGCAGCCCGCCTTTTTTTTGTGTTATGAAGCACAGTTTGTGCCTCTGATACCACAAGCCTGCCAAAGCAGACGTTGCGGCTCGTGTCCTGGCGCAGGTGGCTGCCCGACAACATCGAGCGCATGCTATACTTTAATGTGAGGGCGGCTGCTGTGCAGGGAATGCATTTACTCAATCTAGGCGGGGCACGTTGTCACGAGGCTGGCCCACAACCGCGCTCCCCCACCGGCGCCACGCCATCTGCCACTCCAGCAGCCGCGTTTCCCTTTTGACCTGCCTCCACCCACGTGCTTCCAACCACCCGCCCTGCCACCCGCAGGTCATTTCCCTCATGCTGTCTGTGCTGGACGAGATTGTCGAGGGCATGAGCATGAACTTTGCGGGGGTAAGCCTCATTGGCGGCCCGGTGTGCTCGCGTGCCGCCGGTTTCCGCCCTTGAGGCGCCATCTGCTACTGGCTTTGAAGGCACAGTCCCAGCAGGCAGGTGCTTGTCGTGAGGCCGCCATGCTGTCCAGACGCTGCACTTCCCCCTAAAAACCAATGCCCTCCACCTTCCTTTTCTATCTCTGCAGCACAACGTGAAGCTCTCACTGACTTATTTGGACCTTGACGATGATGGGCAGCCAGCTGTGGGCAAGGGTGGCAGCAGCGGCAGCAGCCAGGCGGCGCAAGGCGGCTCGGCGACTAGGGCGCTGCCGGCTTCCTGAGGCGACTGACACACTGGCGACGTGTTGTTTGCTGTGGTTTATGACTTGGCTTCAAGTGTCGTTGCGCTGATCCACCCCACATGTGACGCGGCTGGGCTTGACACCCCGGTTCCTTGGTTGGACGTGGATAAGCTGGCGCCATTGTTGCCGTTGTTTCTTGTCCACAGCGCAGCTGCCCTGACGCATGTTCCCCCTCTCGACCTCCTGCCAGCCCCGGCCCCGCCTGTAATACATCGACTGTTCGTTCTTCTTCACCACACTGAGCTGACCTCTTGACTGTTGGTAGGTCAGGAGGCACACGGCTGGCTGGAGAGCACGCCGATTGCGCACTGCTATCCTGCCCCACCCTGCCCCACCGACGGCGGCAGCGCTGTTGTGCATGTTGAGCGGCAGAGGCAGATGGCGCTGCGCAATCTCCGAGCAGCTGAGCACCCCCCGCCACGCTCCCGCCGGGCTACGTGGAGGGAAGTTGCGATAGCCGCAGTGCGGATGTGATGAATGCTCAGCATCTTGAACAATAGCAGCAGCAGTGTGCGGACAGGCCATCTCTGTTGACAATCAACGAGCATCGCCTGCCCATGTGGCCTGCAAGCACGAGTTGCCGCCAGCTTGCCGCCGCTGCCGCTTCAACCGGGCAGGGTCGCAGGGCGCCCTGATCCCCCTATCCGTTCGCTGGCAGCCAGTAAGGATGGTTGGTTGCCTCCAGCGGGCCTCAGGGCCGCCGGGCATCAGGGCAGCAATATTTTCGACGCTCTGCCCGACGAGCTGCTGCTGGCCGTGTTCCAACTGGTCCCAGAGGTCACGCTGAAACCCCCAGATCTGGCGGCGGAGCTGACGGGCCGGTGAGCGCCCAGGGCGGCGCCACCGCCGCCTGCCGGCCGCCTGCCGCCTGCCGGCCGCCTGTGCAGCCCTCAGTTTTCATTCCCTCTGCACCCGCAGGGGGCGCTGGAGCACGTGTGCCGGCGCTGGTTCCAGATTGCCCTGCAGCTGCCGGCCAGCCTGTCCATAGACCTGTCCGAGTCGTGCAGCCTGGATTTGACTGAGGAGCAGATAATGGCGGACGTGGAGCAGCTGTTGCGGCACTGAGCTGCCGCCTCATTGCGGACCTGCACATTACTGGGTGCACATGTGTGCTGCCGTGCAAATGCCGGGCCGGCTGGCACGCGTGCTGTACCCAAATCTGCTCAGGTGGGTGCGGAGCTGTGCCCTGGCTACCCGTGCCTGCCTGCCTGTTTTTGCGTTTGTGGCCTTGCCATGCACAGGTGCTCAGACAAGCGTGCTGGCCGACCTCCTGCCCTGGTTTGCTCGCAGCTTGCACCTGGGCGGCGGAAGCCTGCCGCACTTTTCTTCGTTCCTGCCGCTGTGCCGCCGGCTGGAGGTGCTGGGCATGTGCCTGTCCGGCATGGGACACGAGGCTGAACAGCTGATCTGCACCCACCTGTGGTAAGGAGGTGTTGCCATGAACCCGGCTGCACTGCAAGCAGCAAGGCTGTGCCGCAAGCCGCACACCTGGGCAGGTGTGCCATGCGTTGATGTGGTGCCTGCAACTGAGCCCTGCACTTGCCTGCCCCAGCGCCTTGAGCACTGGGGCTAGCAGACACAAGCAGGCTTGGGGCCCCTGAAGCCCCCCCTGCCCCGGTCCGATAGGACCCTCTAAGAAGGGCATGTAACAGGAGCGAGCCTATCCACTCCTATCTGCGCAGTGCACTGGAGCAACCCCTGCAGCGGCTGGACCTGCACACCGACGCGTCCTGCGATGCGCTCATGGAGACGATCAGGCATGACATGCAGCCAGCAGCGGTGGTGCTGCACGCTGGCAGCCCAGACGCCCTGGTGTGGCTGCCGCAGCTGCAGCGCTGCACCATCCTGGTTTTAAGCGACGCGCAGCTGAGGACGCTGAGCCAGGGTCTGGATGTCCCAGGCGCACAGCAGATGCGCCAGCTGCACAGCCTTACACTTCACGATCGCCGGCCGATGGCAGCGCGCCTTGCATCCCCTCCTGCCCTCCCAGCGCTGGCGCACCTGCCAGCGCTGCGCAAGCTGGTGAGGCGGGGGTGGGCAGCCAGAGGTTGTGCGGTCTGCCTCATCGTGGTGCTTGGTGACTGTGCTAGGTTGCTATGCTCTGCCCGGTCATGCGGTCGAGGTTTTCATGCTCCTGCTGCCCTCTGCCCTGCCCACCAACTCCCTCACACCGCCTTGTGCTGTACAGGCGTGCCGTGGCAGTGCGCCAGAGGCGGCATGGAGCTGCCCTCACTTTACATCCCTGCTGGTCAACGGGGCGCCGCACATCAGCACTGCGGGAATGGAGGCTGCACAGTGCACCAGCCTGCGCCAGCTGCAGCTGGAGGGCTGCTGGCTGGAGGACGACACTTTCCCTGGCAGCCTGTGCTCAGCGCTGCGCCAGCTCAGCAGCCTGGCAGCCTTGCACTCAGGCCTGGACGGCCTGCCACGCGAGTTCTCGCTGCTCAGGTGGGCTCGCTTGATAGCTTTGATTGAGAATCTCGGTCAGTACGCAGCCAGGGGCTCGCACGGCTGGCAAGGCTCTGCCACGGCTCAGCGTTGCGCAACCCCTGCGAATTGGATTGCTTACCTGCACATCAGCCGCTCTGAAGAAGGCCGATGCCACTGCCGCATCTTGTCTCTGCAGCTCGCTGCGCCAGCTGGTCATCACAGAAGGCTCCATCGGCGCCGGCGCGCTGGAAGGTTTCCGCTGCCGGGCTGCGAGCTGGAGAGCCTGCCACATGGGCTCTACCTGTCCAGCCTGCGGAGGTGAGGAGAGCTGTTGGCAAGCTGGAGGGACTGCTTAAACAGATGTTGAGGTGGCAGCTTGCGGTGAGTGTTTGTGCGGTGCTGCCTCCAATGGATAGCACGGCAGTGCTGCTTGCTGCGAACAAGCAATGGCTGTTTTCGCACAATGGCGGCTGGTTGGTGCACCTGTTTCTGCAGCCTGGACGTGTCGGGCAGCAACCCCCTGCTGGCGCCCCCCATTCCTTTTGCGGCCACGGCAGCCAGCGGCCTGCAAGCGCTGCGGATCAACTGCAACGTGCTGGAGGCAGACGAGTGGTGGGCGGATGTGCAGTGGAAGCTGCACTGCTTCCCGGGCCTCAAGGTGCGCTCAGTCTGCTGCTACTATCGCCTGCAAGGGGTGCAGGCCCCCCGTGCATGCGGTGTGCCGTGCTGTGCCCTGTGCATTTATGGGAGCGGCCTTGATACACGAGTAGGGTGCTGGCGCGTCCATCACTTCCGCAGGCTGGCTAAACGTCTTTGCCTGCCAACCTACGTGCCCCCACGCTGCAGGTTCTGTGCTTGGACCTGTGCGGGTAGGATGCCGGGCACCCACAAGCGGAAGCGCTCGCGGAGCTGGTCCGCTCCGAGCTGCCCCGCTGCCAGCTGGAGCTGAATGGGCAGCTGGACTAATAACCAGATTACAGCGGCCTGGCCGTCTTTGAGTAACTCTGTTCCTTCCTGTCCTGAGAATAGCCTGCCTGGGGGCCTGAGGTTGCGTGCAGTGTAATGAGCGCACGCTCCCGTCACGTTGGCTGGGGAGGAGTTGGCCACGCAAGCTGCAGGGGCGCACCATCTGCATGCTGAGCTGTGATGTAACGAATGTCTGGCGTCTCCGTGCATAGCAGTGTGGCAGATGCGTTCACTTGACGAGGGTCTGCGATCGCTGTATGACCGCCGCCAGCTTGCCGCTGCGACCATTGAGCTGGCTGCATCGGGCAGGGCGCACTGATCGCCCCAGTCCGTTCCCTGGCATCAACCCAGCATTGCACGCTTCCTCGAGCCCTGCGGTTCTGCAAGCCGCCTTGGCCCCTGACACGCTGCATGTGGGTTAACGTGTTGACAGAGCAGGCTTGGGGGATGGGCAAAGATGGGGGATGGGCAAAGAAAGAACAGATTGCGGGGTTGCACACAGGTAGGTAGAGATTCGCAGAGCAGGACACCTGAGGAGGAATTAGGCTTGCACCTTGGTAGTGTGAGCTGGACGGTGCGTCTTAAGATTGTTAGCAGGTGTGAGGGTAAAACAATCTTGCTGGAGGGTGGGAGGGGAGTATGCAGTCAGGGACCAGGTTGCAGAGCGGAGCAGGATGGGGTGCAGTTCTTGTACAGTCAGTGGAAAAGGGTGGTGGTGGCAGCGGAAAGAGTCACCAGCCACCTGCGACGGTGGGCGGGCTGTGCCTTTGGCCAGGCATGGCATGGCACGCATGGCAAGGCGTGGCTGTGCATGGGCAAGCTCATGCCGGGAGCACCTTCCACACGACAGAGGCGCCAGGGTCAGTGGCGGCAAACAGGCCCAGCTCGTTGGCAGCGCACGCGCGAGGCGCACCCAGCCAGCGGCGAGACCAGAACCCGCGGGCCTCCTTGGATTCCAGCATGAAGGTGTTGGGGGCGGGGCCGGCGTGCAGCACCCAGCGGGTGGCGGGCCACTGGTTCCCTGGCCACAGCTCCACGCGCTGCCTGTCACCGTACCACAAGTTGCTGCTGGTGCCGATGTAGGCGCCGCAGCCGGTGCGTGCCACGCTCTGCAGGAAGATGGTTGTGCCCGGCACCAGCCGGCCGCCGTCAGCCGCCAACACGCGCCAGAGCTGCAGGCCGTTGCTTCCCACAGCGGGGGAGAGACGCACTGAGCGCAAGCAGGGGTCTGTCCACCCGTGTTGGGGCGTCCACCCATACGCATGCATGTTCTGCGGCGGGGCGCCGCCGCAGGTGCACAGCGCGGATGCAAAGCCTGTGTGTGTTGAGGGGAGCAGGATGGTGGCGCTGGCTCAGTGGCCATGTATGGGGTTATTTCCTGCAGCATGCAGGTCAAGGACAGCCTGCTGCTGAGCCTGCTGAGCGAAACATCAACCACACGGGTGGGCCAGTGTCTTGCATGCACCACAGGCTGTTGCTCTACTACCACATTGCACCACCCACACATTCGCGCTCTGCAGCCCACCCGCCCACCTCCAGAGGCGCAGCCCTCACGCCCCACGAGGTACAGGGCCGAGAAGCCGCTTGGACGCTCGGGCGGCGGTGGCGACTTGGCGGCGGGACTGCGGCAGGGCGGATTTGCAAGGCAGGGCATGCTGGCTTTGGCTGGGCATGCTGACGTTGACAAGCACGCATTGGCTGTCTAAGGGCAGCAGCGCAGCCAGCAGCGGCTGTGCGTAGCACAGCTGTCCAGGCATCACCTGGGAGGGGGCGGTGAGCGCCGGGGCAGTGGAGGAGGGCTGCAAAGGAGGGTTGCATTGGCCAGGGGCAGGCAAGAGGCATGGGTGACGGCTGCAGTAGTGAACGTGGCAACCCATGGCAGGGGGAACAGCTTGCGCTGTGCATGCGGCATCTCCCTCTCTCTCCCTCCTGTCTGTTTAGTGGCGCAGATCATGTTTTTCCCCCGGCCGTGTGGGCCACCCGTGGGCCTGTCATTGTATTGTTCGATTCAGACAGGTGTGAAGCCAGCCAGCCAGCCAGCCATGGTTGCGCGAGAGTGGCACGCAACATGCTGAACCTGTGCTGCACCACCACGATGACAGTCTTTGGACAAGCTGGATCGGTTTCAGCCCAGGCGCAGGGTCTCACCCGGGTGACGGAGGCTTGCGGGAGGGTGGAGGAGGGCGCTGGCTGCAGCAGGGGCCAGGTGCGTGTTGCACGTCAGTGCTGGTCAACATTGTGCGTGCGCCTGCTCAACGTCCTAGCCCCATGCCCTTCCAACCCCATTCGAGCGGAACATGGCGCCAGCACAACCATTCCAGCCTCAGCCGGCACAGGAACAGTGGCTTGCAGCAGCAGAACTGTAGCTTGCCTGGGCGGCCGCGGGGATGGGGGTGGCCGCGAGGCCGTCGGTGCGAGGGGAGGGGCACTGCAGCCAGAGCAAGAAGCGTGCGTTTGTTGAAACCTTGGAAGCAACCAATACATGGGCGATCAGCTTAGAAGTTAATATGGCTTGCCAGCGGCACGTTGATAGCGGCGTAATTGCTCAACACCTCTGTAGCCACAGGAGTTAAAAGCAGGGACAGCACAGCCTTTTCAGACTCAGCACTACCCACAGGAACACAGCACAGCAGCAGCAGCAGGGCTGCACCGCTTGCCTGGGTGGACGTTGGGAGGGCGGCGGAGGCCGTGGCGAAGGCGGGCGGGGGCTGCAGTCAAGAGGCAAAGCGACATTAATCGAACTTCAGAACAAGCAATCATTGCTACGAGGATGGCTGAAAGAACACAGCAGAGCTAGAGCCGGCACGCAGCATGGAGCCAGTTCAGCCCTTCCAGCCTCAGCAGCCGTAGGATGAATGCGGCGTTGCAGCACAGAGCTATGCAGCTTGCCTCGGCGGTGGTGGCCGTGGCGAGGGTGGCCGCGGGCTGGGGTTGCACAACAGGCAGGAGAAGGTGGAGAAACAGCATCAATGTGGGACAGGAACACTTGATTCGGACCCGGTGCCAAGCAACTAGGTGGCACACCCAGCTGTACAGCAGCAATACCTGGGTGGTGGAGGCGGCGAGGGCGAGGGTGGGGGTGGGCTGGGTCTGCGCAGGACAGGAACACTTGATTGGGACCCGGCGCAAAGCAATGCCACACAAGCAGGTGGCACACCCAGCTGTGCAACAGCAATACCTGGGTGGTGGTGGCGAGGGTGAGGGTGGTGGCGGGCTGGGGCTGCGCAACAGGCAGGAGGAGGGTGGAGGAGCAGCGTCAATTCAGGACAGGAACACTTGATTGAGACCTGGTGCGAAGCAATGCTACACAAGCAGGCGGCACACCCAGCTGCGCAGCAGCAATACCTGGGTGGCGGCGGCGACGGCGAGGGTGAGGGTGGCGGCGGCGACGGCGAGGGTGAGGGTGGCGGCGGGCTGGGGCTGCACAGCAGGCAGGGGTGCGGGCCGGGCCAATGAGGGACGAGAGCACACAGTTGGAAACCAGGTGCAAAAGCCACACAAGTGGGCCGCATCGCGACAGTGCAGCAGCCACACCTGGGTGGCGACGGCGAAGGGGGCGGTGGTGGGGAATACACAACCCTACACAATGACAGGAGGGCGAGAGGGAGCGGGTATGTCAGCGAGCGCTTTGGCTGCGTGCGGTCGCCCCCTCCAAGCGTGCGACCTCCCGAAAGACTCACTCTCCGAAAATCGAGTACTCAAAGTACCGGCTGCCAGTCGTGTAGTTCCAAGCAGCACCTGCAGGGGCCGGCGCACGAAGGGTTCCCTGGTACAGCCAGCAGGTTGTGGCGCAGCTTAAGCCAATTGGTGCCCTGCTGTCCAGCTGCGTGGCGGGCTGCCATGGTGACGGGTCGGCTGCGCTGCCGGCGACACCGCGGTGCACCGGACCCCCGCTGCCAGAGTCGCGAGGCACGCACCCGAGTCGGTCGATATCGTCTTGGCGACGTACGACCAGCCAGTGACTGCAGTTCCAACGGAGCCGCGCATCCGGCTTTTGGCCGATCCACTGGTCGTCTTTGCAAGAATAACCTGCGGCAGGCGGGCAGGTGGCCAGGTGCTGGGCCGGGTGGGGCGGTGGACAGGCTTGCAGGCTCTGCGGCTTTCCGCTGCAGGTGGGTCCCCCGCGCGAGGGGGCGCGCTGCCTTGACAGGGCGGCGGCAGCGTACGTATTGTGCGGCGGTGGGCAGCCGCCAGGGGGTCGCGGGCGTGACGTTGAAGTATGTGTCTCCAGTGTCGGAGAGAGAGTAGGTTGCGGCCGCCCCCAGCTGAGCGCCGGGGCCCTGAGACATCGCGTTGTACTCGTGCATGGTCACGCTGATCGTCGCGGGGCAGGTGGTGCAAGTCATCAGGAACTTGGCAGTGGTCAGGTCGGCCGCGGAGCCGGCCGTGAAGACGCCACCCATCCAGGTGCTGGTGGTCACATCTTGTTGTGCCGATCCAGTGATGGTCGCAAAATTGATAAACGCGGTTTCGGCGTTTGCTGTCGGCAGCAACACCAGCAGCAGGGTCGCCAGCACTCTGTACCCTGCACGGGGCCAGAAGGCATTAGGGAGGCCGGCAGCGGCCATCAGCGGCGCCCGCCGGCGGCGAGTCCATACCCAGCCGGCTGCAGCGCGCCCTGCCAGAGTTCAGCGGCTCTCGAGGCCCCCCAGGGCCCCAGGCCGGGACCCCAAGGGCGGTAAGGGAGAGGTAAACCACGGCTGGGCACACACGTGCGTTTGCCGCCCGCCCGTCCACGCGGGCTTCGGCCGTGAGGACCCCGTCATTCACCTGCCAGGAGCGCTGCAGCGCTCCGCGCTGGCTTCAGAGGGCCCCGGCCCCCCATCAAGCGCCGCTGGACAGGGGAGGGGAGTGCTCCCCTGCTCAATAAGGCCCTGACAGGAAGATCAATGGTTCCGCAGGGAGCCCGTAGGCACCGACGAACTGACAGATGGTTCCGCCGACGGCGCCAGGTCA
>RRZL01000011.1:261451-277143 GCA_006782975.1 Chlorella sp. Dachan | reverse complement strand
GCGGCAGCCACCCTGGGCCGTGGCCACCACAGCGGGCACACGCATTTGCCATATTGGTGGGTGGCAATACCGATGCCACCATCAAGCCGCCCTCTCTGGAGCCGTTCAGATGGCTGCGGGGCCTCACAACCCTGTGTCTGCGCAACTGCCAGTTGGAAGGTGGAAGAGATGGAAGATGATGCTTGCCGTGGCACCAACCGCCAACCGCCTGATGTGGCGGCCTCCGCAGCGAATGAGCATTCATGGGGGCAGACTCGCGGCGTACAGAACGCAGCTGGGCAGGGGCCGTTACCGTGTAGGGGTGTGTGAGTGATGAGCATGGGCAGGACATGCAGTAAGCAAGTTTGAGTGAAACGGGGAAGGCGGGGCTGTGTCCTGAGGATTGGCAGCCAACAGAAACTCAATTAAACATGAGGTGCCGCATGGTGAGTGACGCGTGCGTTGATGCATAGAAGAAAACTGCAGGATGGTGACGGTGGCGCCTTCGCACGGCACGGTCAACCAAGTTAGGTCCTCCAACAACAAAGGCTTTCAGGCGTATGTGTGTGACGCGAGGTGGTTCTTCTTGCGGTGCGGGGGTCCGTTCGGCCACGGCTGGCAGCAGCGACAGCGGGCACGGCCGCAGCTACTGCAACTAGCATTCTAGCTGTTTTCAGCAAAACTCCACGACAAACGAGGTCTGGGAGCCAACCACGCACCTGAGAGGCAGGAAATGGGGGCACTTCACGACGGGTGGGCAATCAGCGGCGCGGCAGGTCGTCACCAAGGACGGCTGCACGGCAGGGTGCAGCCCTCCAGGGATGCAGCAACTTACTCGTAGGTGCTGTCGAGGTCGTCAAACTGCAGGGCAGGAGGTGCCGATGACGTGCACATGTCAATGTGCAAGCAATCGCCTGTTGGCGCCACCTCCTGCCGCCTCACCCCCTGCCCCGCCACACCCGTCAGCTGTTAAACAAGCCCAAGCCAACCCTCTCTCCCAGGGCAGCACCTGCCAGCTGTAGGCATCGCTGCACATGCCCTTGAAGCTGCACACAAGGTGGAGGTGCCGGCGGAAGAGAAGTTTGGGTGCTTGAACTGGGTGGGTGCTTGGTACGGAGAAGCCGTTGCGGCAGCCCCGAGCACCCACCGCACCCCATGCCTATGCCCATCAGCTGCCTGTCCAGTCGGCAGCCAGGGCAAGCCAGCTCACATTTCGTGGTATTTCTTGCCCTTGTAGTTCTGTTCCATGAACTGGCGGTCAGCGGCTGGGCGCTGCCTGCAGCGCAAGCACCCAAGGAGGCAGATGCACATGCAGCGGGCACGTGGTTGGACACGGATGCAACCGAGGGCTTGCACGCAGCTGTAACAAACAAATCCGTTTAATTGCGGAACCTGGGTTACATGCACTCCAGCCGGCTGGTCGCAAGGAGGTGCAGCAGGACAGGGCTGTCACTCATTGAATGATGCCAGCCCAGCAGGGCCAACACGGGACGCACCATCCAGCGTCCCATGGGGTTGGGATGTTGGTGTCGTTGCTGCAGCAAACAGAGCAGGCAAGCTTGCTGACTTAGCGGCGCACAGCAGGGACTGGTGCAGACATCGCATGTGAGAGCTTGCCATGGCATGCATGTAGCAGGTGCTGCGTCTGCGCCCCGAATTCAGCACCGCTCAGACACTCCAGCTGACGCAGCGCAACTTGTGGTGTGAGCTCACCACATGTGCTGCTTGATGACCTCGTTGTTGGCGTTGCCATGCGGATCTGGCTTGTTCACTGTTGAGTGGGGTCCATAGTACCTGCCCACATGTGAGGTGAGGCGGCACATTGCTTACAAGCACTGCTGTGCGCAGGCGGCAGGTATGCTGCGCATGTGGCTAACTATTCTACACCAGCGCAGCACCCCTTGCTCTGCAGCAGCGCCTGCTGCTCTTGTGCAGCACGCCAGCTCTCCAACGGGTTCCCAGCAATGCAGGTGGCCGGATAGCAGCCATGAGGGGCGTGTCCAAGCATGCAAGAACTCCCTGACGTCACACACAGAGTCACTGACCACGTGATGTAGGGGGAGCAGCAGAAGCCGGTGGCTGTGATGGGCTGGGGCTTTTCGATGTTAAAGCCCAGGTTCGCACGGGTGGGCCTGCAGAAGGACAGGTAGCATCAACACTGGGGCTCAATCACGTTTTAGTTGGGTTCAAACAAAAACGATGCTGAAGCCCAGGTGCCCATGGTGGGGCCGCAAGACAGTGCAGGAGCGGCAAGGCAGCCGGCGTGAGGTCAGCAGGGTGTGCTCGGCTCAGCGCAGCACGACTTGCGGGAACGGCGCAGTTGACTTGATGCCGCCTGGCAGGGCGGGGCACACAAAGCTGCGGCGCACAGGGGCTTGCCCTGCCCTCCCCAGCCCTGGCGCCATGCCTCTGCTGCCGCTCACTTGGTGGCGGTGGTATGGTTGAGGGCCAGCGCCGCGGCTGCAGCCACGTAGTTGGGCTTCCAGGTGTTGGGCGCTGCACAACAGATGAGCGCTCTAAACTGGTCATGTCCCTACAGCAACGGGGCCAGCGGGCAGCCCTGGCGCACGCCAGACAGCGCTGCATGCATCATGCAACCCGCAGACCAGTGAGGTGCCGGAAGCAGACGCTTGTGCTTGAGGGACGCCCCACATCCTCTCACCTGTTGGTGGCTTGTTGATGAGCGCATCTTCATACCCGCCGTTTGCCCCCGGAGCGTCCAGCGCACAGTCGTAGGCGGGGTGGTTGGGAGCCATGCGATCATGCACGCAGCTGCACTGAGTGAGCGAGCGCTTGAGCGCATCGGTGCGCAGCTGTAGCATGTAATTCCTGTATGCGCAACAGTTGGATGGGGTGGTGGGCACACAGTGAGGCAGGTCGTGCAATGACGGGAGGGGCAGCAGTCGGAGATGCTGAGCTGGGGTGTGGACTAACCAGCAGCCGAGCGTGCCAGCAGCGGGACATGCATCAGCATCTCCGTCAAGCACTTCTCCAGTCAGCTCCATCGAATGAAACCAACCACTTGCTTGTAGGCGGCAATGTACTTGGAGCTTTTCTGCTCCTTCATCCTGTCAATCGCAGACTGCAGCAGGTGCAAAGTGCAGGCACAGGTGAGCAGCTGTTAGGCGTCACGTGAGGTGCACCACGTGGTGCAGCGCCGCCCCAGGCAGGTGTGCCAAGTGCCAGCAGCGCTATGGGATGGCGGGCGGTTCGCGGCTTGCGACGCAACGCAATTCGCTCTTCTGCTTTCAAAACGGACGCTGGCGGTGAATTTTGAGGTTGTGCATTTGGGCAGGCACTGCCAGGCACTGCCCCTGATGGCTCGCCGAAATGGACATGCAGCCAATCAGCCCGCCGATGTTGTTGTATAGGCGCAGCTCCGGCGGGCACTTGGCGATGTCGTAATCGCAGACTGCTCAGAGGCGAGGAGGTGGGGCGGGGCATGCCTGCTTGCGCACTGATCGTGGAGAGCTCAATCTCTGGGAGAGCTTGCGATTGCACCTGGAGTTGGAGCCCCGCTGACGGCGCTCCTGCCCTGCTGGTTCTCAAGGGACAGCCATTGCCCACCATCTCCAGGGCGCTGCTGGCATCAGGCTGCCCTTGGAGGGTGGGATCGAGCCCGCTCACCCGGGCTACCGCACGAGAAGCGCGTGACGTTTTTCTTGTCAGGCACAATGCCGTTCTCCACATACACGGCAATCGATTCCTGCAGCGCATGCGCATAAGGGTGGGTGCAGGCAAAGGAGCCAGCCAACAGCACCAAGCAAGGCATGCGGGGCCTGCGCCTGCCGCAGCGCAAGCAGTGCAGCTGTTGTGCGCTGCGGAGCTGTTGTGCAGCCACCCAGCTGCCAACAACAACGCAGAGCATGCACGCCCCTGAATGCCTCCACTCCCACTGGGCATGCTGGTGGGCACTTAACGCCATGCGGTTGCAGGCTTCTGCGCCCAGGCCCTGCCGTGCCAGCAGTGCAGCACGGTAAAACATGCCTACGCACCACATAACCATCCACCGCGCTCATGTCGTAATAGGCGAGCGCCTTGCCGTTGTTGGCCCCGCTGGTCTGGACGGCGAACGTGAACTCAACGAGGGGCTTAGGCGCCACCCCGCCGGTCTGCACCCACGCCGAAATGTTTTTGTTCTGCCACATGCACGACCTGCAACAGAACAGGGCAGGGCGGCGCAGGTGGCTGGTGTGGGGTGTGCAAGTGCTTGGGAGAGAGAGGCTCGAGGGCGGTGCCCATGACTCGGCACGCTGCCGCGTGGCCGAAGACACGGTCTTTGGGAGGCCAGCCAGCAAGGTCAAGGAACCGCTGACAGCGCGGCAGTGCGTTGTGCAGGGCGGCGGCAGGGCGGCGCACCCGTCGCGTGCTCCCCCAATGACGCGCTGCTTGTTGAGTATGTAGGGGTCGTTGCTCCAGCAGTCGCCAATGGCGCAGCTGCGGTGTTGGAGGGGGCAGGGCGTGTACGTACGTACGTAAGGCTTGAGGCGCTCTTGGTGACAAGCTCGTGAAGAGTGCCTCCACCTGGCGCTGGCTGGCCTAGCCTGGCTCACCGCCTGATGTCTCCGCAGCGGCCTGGGGGCTGCAGTCAGACATGCAAGTGCCAGAGCAGCAGGGCGCGCGCGTGCACAGAAGTAGAGGCATGGGCAGCAGCTACACTCGGAGTGCATGCGCACCTGAAGTCCTTGCTATCTGCGGGTGCCAGAGCAGGCAGCAGGGACAGTTGTGGGAGTGGCATGATGCTGCGGCCGCGCCGGCAACAGGCGAGCTGAGTTTTGATAGTGACCTGCCTGGCTGCCAGGCAGGCACGTCCCTGCACCGCACCAGCTGCTGTTGTTGCTCACCGTCCGGCATGCCAAACCCACGGTTCTTGTTGGTGCCGCAGCCTGTGCGTGGCCAGACCGTCTGCAAGAAGGCCCCCGGAACAGCATGTGCTGTTGTTTCGCTGTCAGGACCGACAAGTGCTCGGCCTCCAAGGCACGCGTGCATCTGAGCCGGCACACCGAGGCTGCATGCAGCTCATGCCATCCGGGAAATCCACGTGGAGAAGCATGCCCCCCTGCGCGCCTCACCATGCCGTTGATGCCGCCCCACTTGGCCACGTTGCTCAGGTCGATGACGGTATACGCCGGCGCATCGGATGCCGGGTTCTTGCCAGCGAAGCTAGCGAGCTGGAAGTTTGGGCCGCCGCTGGGGCCCAACGGCCACAGGCTCTTGTCGCTCGAGTCCGCAGGCCCAAACACATAGCCTGCGGCAGCGGCAGCGGCCAGCAGGTGAGTGCGAGGCCAGTCTGGCAGAAGAAGCAAGCCGGAGGGATCAATGCCCACTGTGTTCCACCCACCCCGCCGCAGCAGCCCTTCAGCGTTGAGTCATCAACACAGGTGCGGGCACGGGCACGCAGCCGCGCTTGCCTTGCGTTTTGGTGCCAACGGGTGCCAAGCGAGGAATGGCCCACTGACCGTTCTGCACATGGGATAGGATGCGCGGGCAGAGAGGCGGTCTTACCTTGCAGCAGCAAAGACTTGACCAGCAAATGTTGCCCGGGCAGCCCTACCTCCCCCCTCTGCCCCTGCCTGCCCCTGCTGCAGCCACCCAACCATGCACCAATGCAGAGCCCCACAGCACGCACCAGCGCGGGCCAGACCGGCTTGTTGCAGTAATTCGCCAGAATCAGCGAGGCCTTGCCGGCGGGGATCAGGCGGGAGGGGAAGCGCCTGGCGCGCTTCTGAGGGGCGGGGCCGCCAAACACTCCCGCCTGGCACTGCCCAACCGTCTGGCCCCGAGGAGAGACGCAGTGGGGCGCGGTGGCGGGGCAGGAGCAGGTGGCACCGCAGGCCTCGTTTGGGGAGCAGGCCTGCTTGGAAGAGGGGGAGCAGGTTGTGGTGGTGGGGTTGGGCCCTTTTGGGGGGGCTGGGTAGTTAAGTAGCCGCTCGTGGCTGGGGGCAGGTAGGTGCACAGGCGGGACAGCAGCATCTGCGTAGCAACCTGCTTGCCACATCACCAGCATACGAGCAAGGGCCCGTCTCGGCGCTGAGCAGTGAGAATGCTTCCATGCAGCGGCATGCATGCTTGCATAGTGGGCGCGCGCACAGCAGGCAGTCCAGAGCGCGCCTTGATGAGGGCGCCAGGGTTCCATGCCTGCCCATCCGCGGGGCAGGGCTTGCCAATCTGCAAGTGCGCGCCCGCCATCCACATGCCGCCCACGCACAGGCTTGCTTCAAAGGGGCTGGAGTAGAAGAGAGCATCCGGCTCCCAGCCGCTGCCGGCGGGCAGGGTGTGTGCAATCTCGTGAATGATCTGAGATTGGAGTGGATGGGAGATCAGGGGGGAACCAGGCAGCAGCGTTTGTGAGGGGATGGTTGGGGCGCAAGGGCATACGCAGCCCCTCAGTGCGCACTGAGCATCTGCGAGATGCGTGCACGGGATGGCTCGATGCGAGCACAGGTCAAGGGCCGGTGGTGTTGCAGCCCCCGCCTCCCAACTCCTGGCAGGCCCCGAGGTCGCCTTCAAGCTCGCCTGCTTGTGGATATGCATGGCCTCAAAGACGGCGAGGAAGTGGCGCATGTCGCCCTCTTCGGTGGAGGCCACCAGCTTGCCGCGGATGCGCAGGCGCTTCTGGGGGAGGGCAGTGGAGCCGCCGCGGCGGCCGGGGGTGGCCTGCATCCTGACCTGGCAGTCGGTGGACACCAGCACGATCGTATCGTGCTGCAGCTTGCGGTTCACCTCCTGCCATGGGCGGGGGATGTGGAGAAGGAGCAGCGTGGTGGGGGGATGCATGGCGTGAACGGAGGGGGCGCAGTGACATGCACGGCATGGCATGCACAACCGTTGCTCGGTACGGCTTGCAGACAAGCCAGCAGGGCTGTGTGAGGGGCGGAAAGGGGTGGACGGCACGCATGTAAGCAGCCAAGACGCCGCGTTGGCATTCGCTTCTTATTAAGAAGGTCTTAGTAAGACCCCCGGGGGGCTGCTGTGGCAGGGTGCGGTGCGCGCACCCGCACAAACGCGGAGCGGAAGGCGGCATCGGCGGTGGCGTAGAAGTCGGTGCAGCGCAGGTTGTTGGTTGCCAGCAGGTCCAGCTGGATCCAGGGCTCCCTGCGGGGGGCAGGTGGGGGTGGCAGGGGTTGACACCCGGTGGGGTGCTGAGGCTCTGCATGAGCGGCTGGATACCCGTCAAGGCCGCCCGGGGCGTGCCACACATAAGCCAGGCCCGTGCGCACCAGGAGCCGGGGGTGGAGCCCCATGGAATCAGCGCGCCCGCGGCGCCATGGCAGGCTGGTGCGCAGGAAGGAGGGGCAGCAAGTGCATGGGAAGATGGCCTGCTAGGGCGGCGGCAGCGGCGACGGGCAGCGGCGGTGGTGGGGCCAGAGGGGCGGCAGGGGCATACGGCCCTCTTACCCAGCAGCAGCGCGGCCCACACGGCCCAAGAAGGCTGCCCCATCATGTCGCAGGCTTGCGAGCGGACGGGTCGCGGGCGGCCGCGTAAGGGCGTAGGCCGATGGGGTCAGCCACTTCGATGTAGGATTTGGAGACTGTCGGCGGTACGTGCAAGGCAATAGAAGAGACTGATGAATGGAGGGCTGGGCGGGGTCCTGCCAAGCTCCCGGGACCGGCAGCGCGGCATCCACCCATCGTGGGGCGGGGGGGACTGATCCAGCCCACCGAAGAGCTGCCGTGCATATATGTAGCTGAACAGCCCGGGATCCCACTATATGGGCGACGGAAGCAACAGAAGTGTGTGGAATAGGGTCGGCGGGGCCTTAATTGGAGCGGATGGCACTTTGTCCCCCTCGTCCCGTTGGCTGCGGTGGGCGGATGTCGGCGCAAGCCCAGATGCCGGTGCGCGTCAGGAGTGGTTGGCCACACTCAAGCATGTGGCACGACATGTAGCACGGCATTGAACAAGAGGGTTCCAGACTGCTTGCAGCGTGGTGGCAAACCCGCCGCGCTGCAAACCCCTGTACAGCAGGCGCCTGGAAGGAGCGCTCACTCGTTTGATCTAGTGGTGCAAACAGCAGCATTAGACATGGGCATGGCACAACAAGGTGATCCCAGCCTGCTCGCCACAGCAGCTCAAACCAATCCACTGCAGGCGCCCCAGGCAGACGTGGCCAGACGAGCCGCCAGCTCGCCGCCGACCCGCCGCCGCTCAAAGGCCGTAATGCCCCGCACCCTGTCGCCAGGAGGCCCCTGAATGCAGGCCAAAATGGAGCGCTGCCTCAAGCGCGCCTCAGAGCCGACGGGCAGCTCGGGAGACCCCTTGCGCGCCCTGCCTGACGACTTGCTGCTGGCGGTGTTCCAGCTGGTGCCCGAGGCTCCACACTGCTGGAACCGGCCATGGAGCTGCAGAGCCGGAGAGCGCCGCGTGCACTGCCGCCGCCTCTCGCCGCTGCCGGCAGAGCAAGATGTGCAGAGCAAGATGTGCAGAGATGCGCAGAGCAAAATTGGACCCCCTCAACTCCGTGTTTGTGGCAGTGGCCCACTGGAGCGCGTTTGCCGCCGCTGCCGCCAGCTTTTGCTGCCGCTGCCGGCCAGCCTGTCCATAGACTTTTGCGCCGCACACGACTTGGAGCTCGAGTCTGATGAGACGGCAGCCGCTCTGGAGCAGCTGATGCCGCACCTGAGCTGCCGGAACATCATGGTCTTAAGCATCGCTGGATGCGACGAGGTGCTGGCGCCACACATTCCCATCCTGCTGGCGCATGCGCTGTACCCGGAGCTGCGCAGGTGGGTGCTGGCTGTCCAAGGGCAGCAGCGGTGCACAAGCTCAGCCGCGCATCTCTTCCTGCCACACTGTGCAGTGCCAGGCAAGTCTGATGATGACTGATACTCAGCCTACAACCGGTGTCCTTCCCTTGCCCTTGCAGCCTTCAGCTCTCTGCTGGTTCCAGCCTGCCGCACTTTTCGACCTTCCTGCCACTGTGCCGCCGCCTTGAGACGCTGGATATCTCCACGGAGCATGGCGATGAGGGGTACGAAGCGGACCAGCAGCTGTTGTGCAGCCACTTGTGGTGAGGCAGGGGCGTGCCTGGGAGGTAGCAGTGCTCAGCAGATTGAATTTCGCACAGTTGCTGGCGCGGTGCAGGTATGCAAGGTGCACTTCAAGTGACGTGCACCTGCGCCCATCCCTCCGACACCTCGTGCAGTGCGCTGGCATGCCCCTGCAGCTGCTGAAGCTGCGCTCGGACACCCCCACCAACCTGCTGGCGACTACAATCGGCCGCCGTGTGCAGCCGGCCGCGTTGGCGCTGACTGCCCACAGCCCTGCCACAAACATGTGGCTGCCGCAGCTCCAGTACTGCAACATTGCGGTCTATGAAAGTCAACAGATGTGTCAGCTGAACAGCAGGCTGGAGGAGGGCTTGCTTGCTCAGCTGAGCAGCCTGGTGCTGAATTATCTTCGTCTCGGCCGCAGTGCGCAGGGCGTTGCCACCTGACCTCCCAGCGCTGGCCCTTCTGCCGTCGCTGTGCAAGCTGTTGAGGGGCAGTGAAGGACAGCTTGCTCGGCCATCAGGGACCATGAGGACTGGAATTGCGTGCACTGGCAACTTCCTTCCTCAGTTTTGCTGCCCGTACAGCCGCCCGCACCTTACATGCCGCCCCCGTTCTTTGCCCAAAGGAGTGCAATGGTAGCGGTGTGCTGTCAGCGTGGCGCTGCCCCCACCTGACCTCTTTGCTGATGGAGAATGCGCCGTGCGTCATCATGCCGGGTGCCCATGCCGTTTACTGCACGGGCTTGCGCCAGCTGGAGCTGCTGCGCAGCCTGCTGGATGGCGGCAAGTTCCCCACCAGCCTGTGTACAGCCCTGTGGCAGCTGAGCCGCCTGGCGCTGCTCGCAAGCGGCTTGACCAGCCTGCCGCCTGAGTTCTCCCAGCTCAGGTGCGCAGGGCTGCGGTCGCTGTGCGCTTGCAGGCTACAGGGTGGACCTGAGCGTGCGCTAAATGATTGCACAGCCGCCAGCGGCTACCCTTTTGATGCTGTTCTAACGGTGGCTGATTGGCAGGGGACGCGCTGCGCATGCCTCCTCTGGCTTGCTCGTTGAGGAGCGGCTTCGGTGTGTGCCTCACCCAATCCTGCAGCTGGCTGCGCGATCTGACCATTTCTGGTGCCACCATCAAGCCGCCCTCTGTGGAGCCGCTCAGATGGCTGCCGGGCCTCACAGCCCTGTGTCTGCGCAACTGCCAGTTGGAAGATCTGCCTGATGGGCCCTAGCTTGGGTGTTGAGTCGGCACAGCAGCTGTCAGGTCTGCTCAGCCTCGCAGTGCATGACAAGCGGCCACTGGCTGCGCGCGGGGCCCGGCCGCCCACCCTCTTGGTGCTGCCCCAGCTGCCATCGCTGCGCGACATGGTGAGGGCTAGTGGTGAACATGTCTGCCGCTGGGTCTGCTGCTACCTGCAATGACCCAGCTGTTCTCATGAGGCGGCATTGGTCTGTCTTTGCAGGAGTTCCATGGCAGCATGCCTCAGTCAGCATGGTGCTGCCCCCACCTCACCTCCTTGCTGCTGAGCGGCATACAGCCAATCAGTGCACCCGCCGGCTCGCCGTACTTTTCCGGGCTGCGGCAGCTGCATGTGATGGACAGTGCATTTGATAGCGGGGAGTTCCCCAAACAGCTGTGCACCGCGCTGCGCCAGCTCAGCAGCTTGGTGGTAACGCAGGAGTGCTTCAGCTACACGCCGCCAGGCTTGACAAGCCTACCACCCCGAGTTCTCCCAGCTCAGATGCGCTCGGGAGTTGCAGTGCTGGGAGTTGCCTGACTTGATTGCCATTGCCGTTTGCCTGTGCTGCGGTGCCATCCCTCCCTCTGCCCCAAACATCAGACATCCCCGCTGTCGCTTGCCGCCATGCCTGCCCCTGCAGCGCGCTGCAGCGGCTCGTCATTGAACGAGCTGCCATGAAGCCGCCCTCCTTGGAAGCCATCCGCCGGCTGCCGGGCCTCACCGCCCTGCGCCTGCCCGACTGCCGGCTGGAGTTCCTGCCAGCGGGGTCCTACCTGTCCAAGCTAAGGAGGTGTGTGTTCACACCCAGCAGGGAGGTGGCACACGCCCAGCAGCCAAGGGCAGTTGCGTTGCAAGCAGCTCAGCGCTTGTGCACGCTGTGGCAAAGGCTGCTGCTCCATGCACATGTCGCGCAGCCTGGACCTGTCCGGCAACCCGCTGCTAGCATCCCCCATACCCTTTGCCGCCACCGTGGCACGGGGGCTGCAAGCTCTGCGCATCACATGGGATGTGGACTTGGAGGAATGGTGCAGCGATATGCAGTGGAAGCTGCGCTGTTTCCCCGGCCTCAAGGTGTGCAGCCTTTTTTGCTGCTTACCCTGCAGGGGTGCATTGTTGCTGTGCTGGCGTTAATGTCGATGCAGCTGCGTGTGGGGGCGGCTGGCCTCCCTGCCCTCCCCATCTGTATCCCATGCACTCCTGCAGTTGCTCAGCCTGGACCGTCCGCCAGAGGAGTTTGGCCATCCATACACTGACGAGCTGGAGCACCTGATCCGCTCCAAGTGCCCCAGCTGCCAGCCTGAGCTGGAGGGCAGGTTGCTGGAGTATCCCAAGTCCGCCACGTGGCCAGGCTTTTGAGCGGGGGATGTCAGCTGGCTCTCACCTGCTCACTTGCACACTGCCCAGACTCCCACAGGTCGGTCTGAAATGCCTGCACTGTCGTGTTGTTGCCGTGCATGCAATCATACAGGATCGACTGCCCAGACCAGCTTCACTGCCACATCACTGTGTGATCACCAGCGTTTTGGTTGCAAGGGGGCAGGGGCCCCAAAAGAAGGTGCAGTGCTCAATCAAAGGGGAGATACAGGGCAACACAGCAAGCAGGGTCCGAGTTACAATTCAAACAAGGGCATGGCTGCAATGACAGCAGTTGCAGCGGGCCACAGGAAGGCCCGCAAGCCAAGCCAGGCTTCAGTTCAGGCTCAGGCCAGCTGGTCCAGCGGCACATCTGCCTCCTCTCGGCTGGCAAGGTCCTTCACACGCACCGTGCCCTTAGCCCACTCGTCAGGAGCCACCAGCACCAGCCGGGCTGCGGGGGCAGGAGGGGAGGTGGGATCAGTGGGTGAGCCAGCTGGACACATCCAGTGCGCGCGAAGCCGTGAACAGGTCAGCAGGAACGTCGGCAGGAATGATCGGCTGTGCAGCATTGCTCATCCACTGCCGAGTCGCAGCGGGATGTGCCAGCATTCAAGCAGCAGCAGTGCCCACCCCGCCAGCCACACAAACTCACCCGCGTTGCAGCGCTCCGCCTGCTTGAACGCCCACTTGAGGCGCTTGGGCTCCAGCACCAAGTCGACCCGCCGCCCTGCCGCCCGCAGCCGCTGCAAAGGGCCAACTTGATTCAAAAAGCTTCAGAAGGGAACCAAGATGACGCAAGCCGGCATGGCCCAGGGCGCAGAACCACGAACGCAACCCCTACGCTGGCGCGCAATGTTGGGTTGATCCAAACTCGCCCATCCTGGCTGCCGCCCACCTGCGCAATGGCGGTGGCCTCTGTGCGCAGGCTCTCGTCCTGGGGCATCACAAGGTCATCCACCTCATGCCGCAGCTGCAGGCAGGGAGCGGCGGGAGGCACACGGATGAGGGACTAAACAACCGCTTGCCTGCGGTTCTCTGCTACTGTTGCGGTGTGGGCAGTCAGCACGAGCAGGCTGTAACATATTGAGGCTACAACCTCAGGCGCGCCATTGTGTGCATGTCACGCGCTGCCCAAACCGGTGCCTGCTCATCCACAGTGAACACTTGTCAAAACACGTCCCTCCTCTACCTCCTGAATCTACCTGCGGCAGCAGCTTCTTGTCTTTGAGCAGCTCCACAATCACGGCATCGCCAAACCCAAAGCCAGCGCATGGCTGGTCCTGCGGGGCAGCAAGAGGGGTGCATCGTGGAGCAAAGGTGAGGGTGGGTTGGGCTGCACTTGCGCGGCAGTTGGCTGGCTGCGGAGCCCCGCAGCTGCTGCATCTCGTGGCCGTGCTGCGGCCGGGATCCACAACCACAGCATGCAGCCGCGGGCCTCACCTCGCCGCCAAAGGTGCCCAGCAGGCGGTCGTAGCGGCCACCGCCGCAGATTGCGCGCAGCGTGCCGGCGCGGTCAAAGCCCTCAAACACCACGCCTGCGGGGCGTGCAAGGCAGGAGGCTTTGGAGGCGGGCAGGCACGAACGCCATGTGGCAGCGCAACACCTGGCTCACGCGCCTGCAGGCCTGACCCATAGCTGCAACCTAACAACCGCTGGCCGGTGCAACCGCTTCTGCAACGGGCCAGGCAGCCAACATCAGGTGGGCAGACAGCGGCAAGCCGCCCCACGCATTCAAGCTTCTCGGCATACCGCCTGGCAGCGCCCCACGGCAAGGGGGCTCCACAGCTGCCTCGACAGCCCAGACGCCATACCACCTGGCACCGCCCATCCCCCACCTGTGTAGTAGGCCAGGCCGCGCACCACGCTGGCATCAAACACCAGCCAGTCAGAGTAGCCGTACGCTGCCGCCAGGGAGAAGAGCTGTCGCAGGTCTGCCACCGCGTGGTTGTCGGCACCCAGCAGCGCTTCCAGCTCCTCCACAGTCTTGATGGCCAGGGCCTGCAGCATGGGAGCACGGCTAGTACAGCGTGAGGGCGCGTGGTGTTGTCGATGGCATGAGGGCGTGTGGTGGCTGCCGGTGGACAGCTGAAGTGACAGCGGCCCCGCAGTGCATGCAGCTCTTGCGCCAGCCACAAGGAAACCAGCCCGGGCGGCTGCCTGACCTGCAGGATGCCCTCAATGGCATCTGCCGCCACACCCAGCTTGGCCAGCTCCTCAACCACCTGCAAGGAACAGAACGGCTGGGGAATCAGCTCACGCCAGCTAGGATCGTCTCAGGCAGTGAACGCCACTTCAGCATCTCGCCATGCACCATGCACACCCCATCAGCTTGACAGCTAGAGCCAAGGAAATGCAGAGCAATTTGTAGCATACAGAGCAGCTTCAGCAGCCCACCTTCTCCCGCGGGATCTTCTCCATTTTGTCTACAATCACGCACACGGGGCCAAAGGCGGCCTCCGCAATGCCATACCGCGCCAGCACCGCCTGCAGGCCGGGGAAATGGAGCAGGTTTGAGACGACGCGGCGCAGGGATGGGCCGCAAATGCAACAAGCGTGCATGCCAGCAGCAGCACGTCGCGGAAGAGTTACGGGACGTTCAACAACTGCACACATGGTGTGCATCTCACCTGCCAATGCCAAACCCGAAGCAGCAGCTGCTCCCCTGTGCAACCAACTAAACAGGCGTCTACAGCTGGGAACTCGACACCAACACCACTTGCCTGCAGCACCTTGCGGCTGGACACCTTGAGGCCCACATCCGTGGGTCCCAGGCCCAGCCGCTGGAAGAACATAACCATGGCCGCCAGCAGCTCCGCCTCCGCCTCCACGCCTGGGGCAGGGAGGAGTGGTTGAGGGCCGCAGCGCGCCTCAGCACGCATGACACGACACTCTGCTCCGCTGCACAGCCACCTGCAACACTCCATTGCCCAGCCAGTGTAGACAGTCCACACCATGCTGCAGCGGCGCAGCACGACAAAGCGCAGCGCAGCGCAGCACGCAGCGCAGCACAGCGCAGCGCACCCGCCACGCCCACGATGTCCATGTTCCACTGGTAGTGCTCGCGCCGCCGGCCGCGCGTCGCGCGCTCGTACCGCCAGCACTGCCCGATGGAGAACCACTTGGCTGGGAGGGCCAGGCCCTTGCCCTTCTGCGGCATGCAAGGTGATAGAATGGGCGTGTGTTGGCACCGCCTGGTGGGAGCAGCTTGGCTGGGGGCGCCGGGCCCTTGCCCGTCTGCGGCACATAGCGCATCAGCAGGCGACAAGCTGATGTTTTGGGCCAACACCAGGTGGAGACGCCCAATCAAACAGGCTGGAAGGCGCCACAGCACGCCCACATGACCCAACAGCAGTACACCCCGGTTACTGCCCACAGCGCTCGCCTGCAGCACCAGGCGCGCCAGCGAGGGTGTGAGCTCCGGCCGCAGCGCCACGCGCCGCCCGCCCTTGTCCTCAAAATTGTACAGCTGCCCAGGAGAAGGTGTGGTGGAGGCGCAGCAGGGAGTGAAGCAGCGTCACACAAGTGGCGGCAGCACAGCCGGCCGTTCATGGCACGCGCAACAGCATGCACAGCACCGCCAGCAGCTGGATGCACGGCACATGCAAATGATGAGCAAGCAGCGTGACAACTTCCGAGCCCGCACCTGGTCTGTGATCTCCTCCCCCGCCTTGCGCACATACAGCTCCTCTGCACAGACGCAAAGGGCGGAGGGCGCGGCAGCACTGAGAGCGCGGCAGCACTGTCAGGAGCTGTGGAAACAGCCGAGGCGGCGCCTGCTGGGGAACCAAGGGCGGCAGGTGGTCCAGCCACAGCAGCAGCAGCACCCCCAGCTACCAACCACCATCAGCTGTCATGACATGTCATCCCACCTGACTCGAGCACGGGGAAGTCGACCTGCTCAAAGCCAAAGGCCTGCGACACCGCCGCCCACTCGCCAAACAGCCAGTTCTGCAGCCGCTTGTCCTGCGGGTGCGGGGTGGAGCACACGGGTGGCATCGCGTGCAGTCAGCAATCCGCACATCCTCCAGGTCTTCACGCTGTCCGCTTGTAGTGCACTTGCCGCCACGCGAACTGGATCACTGGCTAGACGCGTGCGCTGCCCGCCGCGCGTACCACCCAGCCGCCCCCACCCCTCA
>RRZL01000011.1:244197-260511 GCA_006782975.1 Chlorella sp. Dachan | reverse complement strand
GGCTTCTACGGCAGCGAGCGCGCCGCTGTGCGAGAGCTGGCGCGCCTGGCAGGGGTGCAGTACAGCGGCGACCTGGTGCAGGGCCGCACCACGCACCTGGTGCTGGCGCCCAGCGCCGGCGGCGGCGCTGCCTCCCGCAAGCTGCAAAAGGCGGCCGAGTGGGGCATCCCCGCGCTGCGCCTGCAGTGGCTGCTGGACAGCGTGGCAGCGGGCGCGCTGCAGCCGGCGGGGCCCTACCTGATCGACTTTGATGAGTACGAGGAGCAGGAGCCGCAGGCGGTGCCCGCCGGCAGCCGCAGTGCAGCAATGGCGCAGCACCCAGCCAGCTGTCGAGAGCTGCCTGCCCGCCACCGCCCCTCCAGCGTGGCCAGCAACCCGCTGCAGCCTGGTGCTGCGTGGCAGGCCGGCGGTGCGGTGCAGGAGGCGGCCCCGGCGGTGTCGGGCGGCTGCGCCAGTGGCTGCAGGCCCGCTGCTGTTGGCCAGCAGGAGCCAGCGCAGCCAGGCCGGGTGGCGCTTGCACCGGTGGCCAACCGCCTGGCCGACCAGCTGCGCCGCATGTCCATCGCTCCCGAGGCCCAGACAGCCCAGCAGCAGCAGCATCCCAGGCACCCGCAGCCCAGCGACAGCCCTCCGCAGCAGCGCAGCCCCTCCATGTCACCGGGCAGCCCGCAACACTCGCTGTCGCTGCAGGGCATGCTGGCGGCAGATGCACCGCTAGCCTCGCCTGCAGAAACCGGCAGTCAGGCTGCGACTGCAGCCAGTGACGAGCACTGGGCAGAGCAGGCGTCTCCAGGTGGGCACTGGGCGTTGGGTGCTGCGAGGAACAGAGGTTGGCCTCAAGATGTCTTCACTTTGATGCTGCCATGTTTCATAATCCTACCAAGTTTCCCGATTCATATGTTGCAGACACGCGTGCTGGAGTGGAGCGCGAGCAGGGCTGGAGCCCCATGCAGGAGTCCTCGGCTGGGGACAGCCCGCAGTGCCAGCAGCCGGGCTCGCAGCACCAGCAGCGGCAGCACTCGCAAGGCCAGGCAGGTGGCCGGCTGGCGCAGCCGTCCCCTGGAGGGGCAGCATCACCCTTCACCTTCTCCCTGGCGGGTGCGCTGGGCCGCAGCGTATCAGACGAAATGGCCTACGGCAGCCCCATGGCAGCTTCTCCTGCTGCCCCTGCTGCGGTCAACCCGGTGGCAGGCGCCGCCTCGGCAGGGCGCTCAGCAGCAGGCGGCAGCAGGCTGCGCAGCGCCAGCCCAGCCTCGCCTGCACCCAGCTCCATGGCAGGCACGCCGGCGGCGGCAGGCAGCCAGGGTGACCCGCTGGCCACGCTGCCCACACCCGCCTGCATCCGAGACTGGAGCGACGACGACAGCAGCCTGGGAGGCAGCCCCCTTGCAGATGCTGTGCAGCCAGAGGACGCCGGTGAGCTGCTCGCTGCTGCTTGTCCTATCCAGCAGCTGTTGAGGGGCTTGGGGCATGTGAGGCCTTCTGGCTGAGGGGGTTGCCATGCGCCCTCCAGTTCATGCAACTATCTGCCCGTCCTCCTGCCTCCTCTGCAGATGGTCGCACTGGCCCGACGCAGACCCCACCTGCTGTGCGGCAGGCGATCGCAGCGGCCATGGGTCCCACACAAGTGCCTCCAGCTCAGCAGCTGGCAACAAACCACCACCACCACCAGCAGCAGCAGCAGCAGCAGCAGCAGCAGCAGCAGCAGCAGCAGCAGCAGCAGCAGCAGCAGTCGTTGCAGCAGCAGCCGGAGCAGATGGAGTCTGATGCAGATGGAGAGGTGTCAGATGGAGAGACTGTCGCTTCAGAGCCCCCAGCAGCAGGTGACCTTGTGGTGAGCGACTCTGGCTCCGACTGCGAGCAAGTGCCTGCACGTCAGCCACAGGATGTTCAGCAGCAGCAGCAGCAGCCCGGAGGCTCCCCGAATCTCAGCCCTGTGCAGCAGCAGCATGCAGCGGCACCGGTACCCGCTGGGCAGAAGCGACGAGGCTTGCTGCAAATTAGCAGGGTGGGGCAACCTCCAGCAAGCAGCGGCAGGTGGCCAGCCACAGCTGCCGGGCCAGTCGGCACGGCAGCGGCCACCTCGCAGCAACATCATCATGCGGAAGGCCGAGCAGTAGAGCCAGCAGCAGCAGCAACCTTCTCTGGGCGGGATGCCCCACTGCCCAGCCCAGGTGGAGAATGGGAGCCTGCCGGGCACGGGGACGCCTCACCAGCCAGCGTGGCAAGCGCCGGGCACAGCCCCGCCCTTCTGCCTGCTGGGCAGGCTGATGAACGGCGCCCCGCCGCAAGCAGCTCCTCAGCTGGCCCTGCCGTGGACGAGCATTTCGTCACCAGCCGGCGGCCGGGCCCTGGCGCCAGCAGGCGGCAGCCGACAGCAGCTGCTGCGCGGCGCAGCGTGCGTGAGTGGTCCGAATCCGATAGCAGCGGGGAAGAGTTCCCCACTCCTACAGGTGGGTGTGGCAGGTGGTTTTGTTTTGGTGGGCTAATGGCTAGCCAGCTGAACAGTGTGGAGTGCATGGTCGGCGTGAGCATGCCCCAGAGGTTGCAGGCTTGAGCCTCACTGGGTTGGACGGCGGCTGTTTCTTCTGTCCCTGTCGCAGGCCAGCGCAGCAAGGGCGGGCGGGGCCTGACGGGGCTGACGCAGATGGACCCCTCGTCCATCGTCATCGCCCGCCCCAAGCCCTCGGGCAGCACGCTGCTCAGGTGGGGGCGTGCTGCACCAAACAGACTGCCTGTTGGTAAGGGCTGTTCAGTCATGCCACAGCTTAGCCTCAGGGTGTCTTGCTCTCAGGCATGCGCCTCCCTGCCGGGGGACGACCACTCACCACCATACTGCAACAACGTTTGTCTCGCCCAGGGGTGGCGGCGCCGACCAGGGCGTGGTGGTGGGCCTCAAGTTCCTGCAGCGCCCGCCCCGCGGCAACGCGGTGCGCGAGCATCATGGCCTGCCCAACCTCAAGACCGTCCAGTTTGCGGAGCAGGTGACAGCTTGGCTGGGGTGCCTGCTGGGAACCTTGGGCTTGGGCGGGCTGGGCATACCGCTGTCCTGCCGGGAGCTTGCTAGGCCCGGGGGCTGAGATGCTGCGATATGATCCGCCTCCCTGTGTGCCCTAGCTGCTTCCACCCCTTACCTAATGTCATTGCTCGCCTTGCGCTGCAGGTGCAAGTCACCCCGCTGTCCCTGCTGCTCAGCACCAAAGACAAGAAGACGGCGGTGCGGCTGCGCCCCGGCGGCCTGCTGAGCCGGACCGAGGAGGAGGCGGAGGACGACGAGTTCCGCCCCGCCAGCAGCTCAGGCAGCAGGGGCAGGCGCAGCAGCGCTAGCAGCAGCGCACGCACCGGCGGCGGTGGCATGCTTGCCGGAGCGGCGGCGCGTGCCACTGCAGAGTCGCGGGGCCAACACCAGCGGCAGCAGGAGCAGCAGGGAGATGAGGAGCCATTGTTGGCGGAGCCGGTGACGTTTTTCCGCCTGGCTGATGGCAGCTGGCACTTTGAGATGTGCCGCTTCTACACCGCGGCCCAGGCGGAGGCGGCGGCCGCTGCGGCGGGGCACACCCTGGTGCTGCCCCAGGTATTTGACCGCAGCTGCGAGCTGCTCAAGGCGCTGGAGCGGGAGCACGCGCCCATGGCCGACATTGCGGGTGCGGGGTGCCTATCGTGCGGACGACGGGTGGCTGTGGATGTGCCCTGGGGTGATGTTGGCCTTGCATGCAATGATTTGGCGTGGGCTTGCCATGCATACTTCAATGCATGTGAGTGCACTTAACTGCCCATGGGTGCGTACGTGCATGCCGTCGCTCCACATCCTGTCCCCCTCCATCGCGCCCGCCACCGCAGGCGCCATCCAGATCCGGCGCGTGAAGCAGGGCGGGTCCATGCTGCGCCTGCGGGGCGGCACCGCCTCCCGCGCCTCGCTCTCCTACTACTGGCGCCTGGCGCTGGACACAGGCGCATGGCGGGTGGTGACTGACCGGGCGGCAGCAGACTTTGTGGCGGTGGAGTGAATATGGATGGTTGCTCGAGCCGCTTTCAACGTGACTGATGAACCACTTGCCCAGTGCTGGCTGACACGTGGTGCCTGGAATATGGCATGTACGAAACTCAAACGAACAACTGAAACAACAGCTGAATTGCAGCAGGACCTGGAAGAGAGCGCAAGGAGTGAGAAAAGGCAGACACAAGATGCCAGACACATTGGCGCTGCCTGCTACCGGGCCGCCACTGCCGCCGCCGGCGCAGCCCCAGCAGGCGGCGGCAGCAGGTCCTCAACATCTGTCAGCCCTGCCTTGCCGCCGCAGCTGCCGCTGCCGCTGCCTGCTGCGCCCAGCCGACCGCCGTGCTCTAGCACAAGCTGGCCGCAGGCGCCCGAAATGTCCTGGCCCTTCTCTGCCCGGATGGTGCAGTTGACGCCGTACTGCGTGGGAGAGGCAGGAGAGGTGGGTGGGTGGGGTCAGCTGCAGGGCGTGTGCAAGGGAATTGTGTGAGCAGGCCCATGCATGCAACATGCACAGGCCCGGGCAGGTCGCCATGGCGTGTTCTGGCGCTGCCAAGCAGTGCAAGCAACAATGGAAGCATGACTTGCAAGCGGGCCACAGCGCGCACCTCGTAGCGCAGGATGCGGTGGAACTCGGCGGTGGCGCCCTCGGCGGGCGCGGCAAAGCTGCATGGCAGCAAAGCATGGGCATGCACGCTGTGAGGCAGGCGGCCAGCCGCCTTGCAGAAGCAGGACGCTTGCACCGGCCAGAGCATTTGCGGCCAGTCACGCTTGCTTGCGTGGCGGACTGAATGCATCCCTAGCGGCATCTCACGACGGTTGGGCCCCTGGCGGGCTGGCGCTGAGCTGGTTGAACTAGGCTAGGCTGGACAAGGCTTGCCTGATGGAGGGCGACAGAATGGGGTTCCAGGGGATCAGGTTGACTAGCACGTCTTTGCCCCGCAGCAGCGCCCCCAGCTGGTGAGCATGCTCCGGCGTGCAGTTGACGTCTGCGGGGAGGAGGGAGCAGAGGCGGCCGAGCAGCGTGTGGAACCATGGCTGGGAGGTCACGCGGGGGGAGCAGTTGCTCAAGGAGACATTCTCACGGGCTAACAACCGGCCGGGGTTAAAACCTGCCCAGCTGCCTCACCTGGCCCCAGCATGACGTATTCCACAAACACCGACTGCCGCGTGCGCTGCTGATACTCATCCACCGCCGCCATCAGCCTGCAGGGCAGCCAGCGACCGCCCGGTCAGCTGCATGCTGACGCGGCTTGTGCGATGCAAGGGCACGCGCTTGTGCAAAGCGGCCACGATGCGCCACCTTGTAACAGCCGACACCACCTCTCGACACCCGCCTGTCCAGCTTGAAGGCCTTGGCAGAGGGCACGATCGTCTGGCGCAGCTCCTGGGTGGGCGCATGCAGCGACAGCGCCAGGCTGCGCAGGGTGGGGGTGGGGGTGGGGGGTGGGGGTGGGTGCCAGGCACGGGCTGCAAGTTGGCCCGGGCAGCTGCAGCTACTGCCCAACGTGCACGGCACGCAATATCAACCACCAACTTGTGGTTGCACTCCTCAAGGCAAACCGCAGCCACGACCACATTGCAACCAGGGCCATGCCAGCCGCTCACCTGACCCCCGGCATGTCGTCAGCCATCTGCAGCAGGCGCGGGATCACGCCCACCGTGCTCACAGTCACCTTCTTGCGCCGCCTGCGAAGGGAGGGAGCACAAACAGGTGGGTGGGGAGGAGAGGTGCTCACCCAAGCTGCTGTGCAGCTGCGCTACGATGCCATGTGATGTTCGGCAAGCATCGGCAGGCGCGAACCAGGGGTGGGAAAAATGACTCACAGGCCAAAGTAGCGGGGGTCTGTCATCATGCCCACCGCCGACCGCACAGCCCCGTAGTTGTTCAGGGGCTCTCCCATGCCCTGCGCGGCACGCAGGGCCAGGAACGGGCAGCAGAGAGCCTCAGGTGATTGTAACGGCAGCGTGCCGTGGCCAACAGCGTGGACGGCGCTGCCTGCTGTCGCCCAGCAAGTTTGCGCCATCGCCCGTGAGCGCGGTGGCTGCACGCCTGCCCACAACTGGCTCAGCAATCACTCGATGTTGTGCATCTGTCCACCAGCTTCCAGCTCAAGCGGCTGCACAGCCAGCAGAGTTGAACAATAATCCTGCACACCCACTGCGGCTGCACCCACCATGAACACGATGTTGCGGATCTGGGCCACCCGCCGCGCATGCACCAGCTGCTCGACAATTTCGCCCGCAGTCAGGTCGGCGGTCAGGCCCATGGTGCCCGTGGCGCAGAAGGTGCAGCCCATGGCACAGCCCACCTGCAGTGACAAGTGCATGAGCTTGCGATGAGAGGAGAAGAGAGCATGGGGTGGGCGGGAGGGTGCCTGGCGATGGGCAGGCAAGCAGTGGATGGTGAAGCCACACCGCACAGACCGGCGGCAGATGGCTGCGGTTGCAACAAGACAGCAGCGAATGGCGGCGGTGGGCACCAAATCGCTCGCCCTGCAATGCCTCCACAGCGCCAGCAGCGCCGGCCTGCGCATGCCGCACCCCTGACGGCACGGCACAGCGTGGCACGGCGCACAGCGCTGGGCGAGCCCCAAGCCGGTCTGCTACATCCCCCACTCAGAATGGTCATCAGCACATGCATCACATCGGCACACCCATCACATCAGCAGCCCCTGTTGGCGCACCTCTGATGATACGCACAGCGTAGCGCGGCGGCCGCCCATGAGCTGGAACGCCTCCCCCAGGCTGGACAGCGCATCGTGAAACTCCTCCTCTCCCTCCTCCTCGCTCCCCTCTGCCTCCTGCTGCTGCCCGCTGCCTCCGCATGCTCCGCCGCCGCCCTGTGCCTGGTGCCGCTGTGCATCCTGCGGCTGCGCCTGCTCGGCCTCCTGCTGCCCCTGCTGCTCGCGCTGCTCAGGTGCGGCGTAGCGGTCTGCACAGGTCAGGCACGCAGAGTGGACAGGGGCAGACGTCGCACACGGACCGCCCGGGGAGACAGGCGCAGCAAGTAGCCGCTGGCATGCAGGGAAGTCCAGGCGCAGCTCCCCCCCAAAGCTTGCCTGTGTCGGCATGCTCCATGCCATCCAGTCATGCTCCATGCCCTTTGAGTCATGCTCCATGCCCTTTGAGTCATACAGGAACGACAGCAAACCCACACAAGCCAAGCCCGCTCACCTGTGTTGTCGTACTCCATCACCACCGCCTCCACCTGCAGCCCATCCTGCAGCTGCACCAGCAGCTTGGTGGTCTCGCCGTCGCTGCTGCGCTGCGCGCCCAGCAGGCGCGTCGTGTGCAGCACAAAGCCGGCATCCAGCGCTGCAGCCGCGGCCTTTGGCAGGTCGGGCACGTCGTGCCAGCTGGACCCGGGGTGCCGGATGAGGTGGTTGCTGCGGGGGGTGATGAAGGGTGGCCAGCAGCAAGCACTACATAAACGCTGCGTTTCAGAATGGTGGCAGCTACGGCATGAAAGCGCAGCGGATGCCAAAGCCGCACAAAAAGAGCGGTGGAACGGCGGCAGCAGCGCCGGCGGCTCACTAGAGGCGGGGGATGTGCTTGGTGTTGGCGCCCGCCGCTTCAAACGCCTGCGTCACCGCCTCGCAGTCCCACACGCTCTGTGGGGACAGGCGTCGCCGCGGCGCCATGGCTGCTGCTGCCCGCCTGTGGTGGGGCCTGCATGCGGCGGTGGCGGCGGCGGCGGCGGCGGGGGTGGGGGTCGCGCATGCAAGCCCGCCGCTTGCAGCCGACTTCGCGCCTGCTCCCCAAGCTCAGGGCATCAGCTGCGGCGCGAGCAGTGGAGCAAGTGGCAGTGGCCGGCCTGTACCGCGAGCTTACCGATCGACGGCTGCTGAATAAGCGGGTCGAGGACCCCTGGTCTTCGAGAAGTGCGGTGAGAGAGTCGGCAAAGCCCGCCTGCTGAACGGCGGCGCGCTCGGCCAGGCGTGGCTTGCAAGGCTGTGGCAGATGGAAACAACACAGCACAGCACGACTGTGACACTGTCTCGTCCAGGGCTTGAAGCCGCCTGCCCACTCATGCATGCCGCCGGCGCTGGCGCCGGTTCTGGCACCTGCCACTGCCGAGTTGATGACCAGCGGAACACCAACACCGCCAGCTTCCACATCCCCACAACCGCCTTCCAGTGTGTGGGTTGCATGAGTGCAGCTGGTGCTGCAACTGGCATGGTGGCTAGGGGTGTGGGTGCATGCGTCAAGCGGCAAAAAACGCATGCAGCGCTCAAGCGCTCAAAAACAATTGGGACTGGGGGATGGCAATGGCGCACGGCACAGGACGGACAGATCAGTTCATAATAGCAGGCGGGGGCAGTAGCAAAAGCCGAGGTGCAACGTTGTCAAAAGGCCGAGGGCACGGGACATGGCACAAATGTGGTGCAGGGATAACAAAAGCGCATGGGTGCGTTTGCAATGAAACAGCGGCATGGGGCAGGAGAGTAGGCGAACGAGCGGGTGCAGCAGGGCCAGTGCGTTCGTGATAGGGTACAAGCATGGGTCATTGCATTGTTCGCGGGGAACCTAGCTGAGGTGCAATACAAGGACAAAAGGCGGTCCGCAGCGGCCCGCAGGGAATCAAGGCATTGTAAGTCGAGATAGTCCTGGGGATAATCGGGGTTGCAAGCGCCTGGCCATGCATGGCCATCAGCGTCAAGCTTGCGGCTGGCCAGCGCGGGCCGGCCGGAAGGGCTGGTTTGGCTGCTGCGGCAGGAAAGTCAGGGAGGCGGCGCCCGCGGTGCGTCTGGTGCGCCGTCTGCCTTCAGGCTCTGCTGGCTCAGTTCTGCTTGCCCTTCTTGGTGCGGGTGGCCACCCAGAAGGAGGCATACATGTTGACGCGGTCCTGCGGCAGAGGGTCGGAGATGCAGGGTACTTGGGGGGAGCTGCGTGGCGAGGTGGGCCGCGCTGCGGCCGCCGACTTGCCGCCCAGCCCACTAATCAAAGCGCAAGCTTGCATGAGCTCTCCTGTAACCACCAAGACCGGGTGTGACCGCTGGGTGCAGCAGCCCTCAACCCGTCAGGTACAGTTGCAAAACAGGGCGCTGCACAGCACCGGAGCCACCAGCAGGCCTCACCACGAAGCCCTGGTCCGACTGCTAGGTGCAGCACCCCTCAACCTGTCAGGCCAGCACAGCGCCCCCAGCAGGCCTCACCATGAAACCCTGGTCCGCACGCTGGATGCACCGCACATCAAAGCCGGCGTCGGCAATCAAGCGGGCGTAGGGCGGCACAAAGGCGGCGGAGCGCCAGATGACGCGGCCGCCAGGCGCCACCTGGTGGGAGGCAGAGTGGGCAGCCGTGTGGGTGCCAGCCGAGCGTGGGGTGTGGAGGAGGGGTGGGCCCAGGAGCGAGGCACAGGCACGCGCAGTGTCACGTTCAGTTTGTGATGCACTGCACCAGCAATGCAGTCGCACTGCCGGCAGTAGCACTACGCGGTGGTTGCCGTGGTTAATGCCTGCCACAGCGCACCTGGCGCGCCAGCGCTGCCGCGTACTCCTTGGTCGCCTTCTCATCCAGCCAGTCCAGGTGGTCCATGAGGATGACCTGCGGTTGGTTCGGGATAGAATGATGTGCCCGTTAGGGAGGGCCCAGCCAGGGCGGGAAGCAACCCGGCCAGTGCAGGCGGTCCATCAGGTGAAGGCGAACAAAACTGCTCAAAGACGCTGCCCGCCGGGTGAGGCGCGGGGCTGTGCCAACCTCCAGGTTGGCACGTAAAGCATGCAGGCACACCACAGCAAACCGCTGTCAACCACCCACTCACCTTGGTGTACTGCCGCGCGTTGAGGGTGGGCAGGAAGAAGCCGTTTTCGATGTGCAGCGCCTCCAGGGCACCGCCCTCCTTGAGCGCCCGGAACCCCTCGGGCGTGAGGTAGGCGGGGCAGCAGTCGCGCGCGAAGCGGCCTGTAATGGGGAGGGCAGGTGGGTTGGGTGGGATGCGGTCGCACAGAGGGGCGTTTTCCTGCCATGCGGCAGTCGTGCAAACAGGCTGCCGTGGCAGCCATCAAGAGGCAGCCCACTCGCTATGGCCCACAAATAAGTCACACCAGAGGGGCCCATCCTCACCAGTCATGCAGTTGTAGTAGAAGTAGTTGCTGCTGCGCAGGTGGCTGTTCTGCGCCACGCCGTCAAACGTGCGCGCCGCGTAGCTGCGGGTGGCAGGTGGGTGAACGCAGTGGCGTTGGGAGCTCAAGCCACTAGGCAGGGGGGCAAGCTGTGGAGCTCTGGAAAGCCCAAAAGGCAGTGGACAAATGGCGACCAGGCAGTACTGAAGTCGTGCCCAGATGCAGGCGGTTGAGAGGCAACGAGCTGGTTGCACAATTAACCCGGCCAGCGCACCTGCTCATGTGCACGCCGTCCTTGAGGATGAGCTGGTACTGCTTGAGCGGGATGCCGCCGCCAAACCTGCGAGCCAGAGGCACATGGGCAATGGAAGCATGTCAACCCAGCACGCAAGCATGACAAGGTGACCAGGTGCGGCGAGGTGGGAGCCCCCATTTCCCAGCTGCTGCACGGTACGGCGTGCATCCAGCTGCTGCAGGGTGCACCAGCCCTGAACTGTCGTGGCCTTCCCAAGTGATTTCGCAACCCAAAATAACAGACCCCAGCCCCTCTGCTCACCACAGCGTGACGCGGTTGAAGCACAGCAGGGCCGCCACGTCAGCGATGAGCGACAGCAGCCAGGCGGGTGCGGCATGCAGCAGGCGCACCAGCCACAGGCTGCGGCGAACGAGCAGAAATGAGGATGCAGGGGTGAGCACATGTGTTTTGGTCAGGCACCCATGCCCTCAAAGCGAGACGGGTGGCAACAGCCTGGTGCCTGCTGTGCAGTGCTCCACCCCCTTGCCTGTTCCACGCCATGCGCTGCGCCTCCAGGGTGGGCGCCTCCGCCACCGCCTGCCACTGGCGGCCCATGCCCAGCCAGGCCGCTGCGCGCTGCACGATGCGCACCACCTTGCCCTGCGAATGGACAAACGGGGAGAGGGGGTCGGGTTGTGACGCCGCAGCTTGCCAGCAGATATGCAATGGCTCATCGGCAAATCAGCACCACAACTCACGCAGAAAATTCGCTTGCTGCCCAATCCTTGCCACCCAATCCTTGCCACCCAAGTGCTCACCATGCCGCCGTGGTAGTACAGCCCGTCGTTGGTGGCAAAGTACCGCAGGCGGGGGCGCCAGAAGCGCAGCGCCGACTGGGACAGGAAGGGCGCCAGGTCGCGCTCAAAAATCTCGGCTGCCCGCGGGTGCTGCAGGTGGGCAGAGGGTTGGACCGGTAGTTTAGTTTGAGAGTTGGCATTGCGAATTGTGCGAAGGTTCCATTCATGGTTGCGGCAATGTCCACAACTCGCTGTGCCATGCAGCGTCCCATGCCCTGCGCTCAGCCCTGTGCCCGCCTCAACAGCCCCGCTGTGCGCACCCGCCCCTCGCCAAACAGCTGCCACACGTCCTCATAGCCCAGCTGGCGGATGGCCACCTGCGGGCGGGGAGGTGACAGGTTGTACAGCATGAGAGGAGGAGAGCAAGTGCTTTCAAGTTGCGCTTGTCCGCTTGCGCAGTGCACGCTCGTGATGAGATTCGGTCACAGGCAGCCGCATGAGACACAGCCTGCCCCCTGCCACCCACCGACTTGAGCTCCAGCAGCGCCGACTGTGCGGGGTTGCAGTCCACGCTGAACACCTGCACAAGGAGGAGTGGCAGTTGAGTCCTGTAGGGTGGGCGGGCGGGGCAACACCTGGCCAGTAGAGGCGTCCGTCACGCCACACCACATGCCAAGTGCTGCGGCGACAAATAGCTGGCAGCTGGCCCTCTGCAGGCCCGAGCGCTCCTTCTGGCAACAAACCTCCCCACCCACCTTGCGTGCGCCGTTGATGCAGAGGTGCAGGGAGTTGCAGCCGCCGCTGGTGAGGGTGAGGCACACGTCCTCCGGGTTGATCTGCGCGAAGCAGGTGCCAAGAGGGGCCTTAGACGCCACCGCTTGCACGTTGTCACAGGGGCCTTAGACACCACCGCTTGCACGTTGTCACAGGGGCCTTAGACACCACCGCTTGCACGCATGCTGCTGCTGCTGCTGCCGCAGGTTGCATTTTGTACGTAGTGCCGCCTCCTGCATGTGCCCCGTGCCATGACGCTGACTTCCTTGAGGCGGCCGCGCGGCATTTGGCAAAGCTAAGTATTCTAAAACATCCCGCACCTCCAGGTGCGGCTCGTCCGCCACGGGGTCCTCCCAGCTTTGGGTGTACAGGAAGGAGGGCGGGAAGAAGGCGGGGGCCTGCGCAGGGGCAGCATGTGGGATGTGGCCAGCGTGATGAATTGCCAGCATTTGCCCAGTTGGGTTGCTTGGCAAGAGGGCAGTCATGCGGCGCTTGAGTGCGGAGCAGCGCCTCATTTCAGCCTTACCTCCACCTTGTTCTCCACCAGCAGCGTCTCCAGCTTGGGGATACGCCCAATCCACACCTGCGGGCAGGCAGCGGGTGCCGCAGCGGTGACATATCTCTCCAACTCACGTTGCCAGGCTTGCCAACCGGTGAGGGCACCTGGCCGGGCGAGGTGCCCTCAGGGCAGAGGCTGGCGGGTGAGGACGTGGCAAACGCTTGCATGCGGCATTGTGGCATTGTCATGGCCTTACGTAGTAAGGGGCGCGCAGGTAGGGCACGTAGGGAATGGAGCCCTCGTCGTTGAACTCCCACACACGGCTGCATAGGAGGAGAGGTGTGGGTAATCATTACCAATGCTGGGAGGGCAGTCAAGTCGGGCGTCATCTGTGCCAAGCCAGGCCAGCGCCTGGCACAGTTTGTACGCGGCCAACCTCCAAGCCTTCTGAACAGGTTCCGCCTGCTGGCACACCCGCCAACAAGGACTGCCTGCTTCCGATGCTCACCTGAGCGCATGGTCGAGGTACTGCCGCCGCTCCGGCCCGATGTCGATGTTGTCCGTGTCAAACACAGACCGCCTGCGGTCGGCCGGCGTCCCAGGTTAGCGTTCCAGCAACTCAACATCTGTGCATGCAGTGCATGCGCACCGGGGCGGATCCCTCCCACGCAATGAGCTGGCAAGTAGTGCAAGCAGCGCCCAGACCCACTGCTGCTGGTTGCGTCACAGCCAGCCGCTGCCGCCTCAGGACAGCAGGCGCTTGAGTGGCTGGTGAGCTCGAGCTCACCAGAAGAAGCGGCGCAGCCAGGTCATCTGGCGCAGCGGCAGGTCGTACTTGGATGAGGTGAAGAAGTCGCACACGCCCAGCAGGCCCTCCTCGCGGTCCTGCAATTTGCAAAGAGGGTGGTGTTGGAGTTTAATTGACCGCATGTTGACACCCTGGTTGGCAGGTGCGTGCTGTTGGTGAGGGGGTGCAGGGAGTCGCACACGCACCAGCAGACCGTCCAGCCCAGTCCAGTGTGCCGCGTGTGAGCGTGAGGTATTCAGTCCCGCAAGCTCACGGAGTCCTGGCCCACCCAGCAGCTGCAAGCTTTTCACGCTGACATGGTTTCCAGCTCGCTACGGCGGTTGACAGCTTCACAGCTGCCCAGAGGCGCCTCACCAGGTAGGAGATGGCGCGGTCAACAGCGGCGTAGAAGGGCGGGATCACTGCGGCAGGCAGTGGGGGCGGTGGCGCGGTTTGCATGCGGGTGGCATGCAGGTGGCTGCGGGTGGCATGCAGGCTGCTGCTGCGTGCAGAAGCACATGCGCAGGCGTTGCAACGATGTGGACGCCTGCAGCACACGAGTTCCCATGCACGCGTGCAACTGTGCTGTGCGAGCACAGCCAGACAGACTCACTGGACAGTGAGTAGGAGAAGGTGACCAGGGTGGCGCAGCCCTCGGGGGGCGCCCACTGGCACGCATCCGCCTCCACCACCGTCACGTTCTTCCACCCCTTCTCCGCCACCTTCTTGCGGGCCTGTGGAAGGTTACAGGTCAGGCAGGGATGGAAGTTTGGGCCACGCGTGGCGGCTTCAGCAGGCTTCAACGTGCTCTGCCCTGCTTGCACGCCGATCAGTTGTGAGCTCGGCATTGGCATTCTGGGCCAAGCCGACTACCTCGTGCAGGCTGAGTTGCTTCAGCGCCGCCCCAGCAGCTTATCTGCGCGCGCAGCAATGCACAGCCCGGTGAGACCTATGTGAAGCGCACAGGTGCTCCACAAAGCTGCTCACTCACCTGCTCGCACAGCGACTTGCACAGGTCCACCACGTAGATGCGCTTGAACTTAGACAGGTCGCAGTACTCGCCTGCAGTACACAATGTGGAAGAGACAGTGCGGATGTGAGCAGGCGGTGACCAACGTACGCGCCGACAGGGGCGCATCGCAGAGGAGGAGCCGCATCACACGCCCGGCTTCTAGGGGAGTGACCAAAAGGTGGCCGGCACCGGTGCATCACCCAACAGCCTTGCTTGACACCCACAGCCGCAAGAGCAGCCAGCGGCGCTCACTCATGAGCTCCACGTTGTGCCCGGTGCCGCCGCCCAGGTCCACCCACACCTGTGCATAAGGCACAGGGGCTGCCACGTCAGCTCAGCTGCGTGCGGTGGCAGCTGACTGGGCTCCCGCCCAGAGGCAAACGCACGCACACACTGGTGTAGGAGCTGGCCTGGCGCTGTGGGCACACCAAGCACCGGCACACCTGCCGCCTCACCATGCCGTCGTTGTCGCGCAGGCGCGCCGCGCAGGCTGCCAGCATGGGGCGGCGGCCCCACAGGAACTTGGCACGGAAGGAGTCATCTGCGGGAGGGGCGTGTGCAGCAACTGTTGGTTGAAGGTGGTGGCACAACTGGGACGAGTGCAGGAGCCCACAGGAGCCTGGCACACCAGGCATCGCCTGCCAAGCAGTGCGTGCGTATGGGAGGAAACAGCATGTGTACCGCTGCACGGCAGGCAGCCATGTGCTCGCTGGCCCCCATCCAGCGCCCTGCCGGGCCACGCAGTCCAAGCTGACTGCCCAGCAAACTGGGATGGGCCCCGGGCCGGGCCGGCCCTCACATGCGTGAGCCTGGCCGCCATAGAAGCCCTCCAGCCGCTCCGCATGGTCGTCAGTGTCGCGCAGCTTGGTGAACCCTGGGAAGCGTGCATTGCATGGGAGGGATGGCGTGCAGCGTTGTGGCACGAGGCATGCCATTGGCCAATGCTGATGGCATGCTGCACTCCACTCGAGCAGGCAACAATGAATTGTTTGTGCCAAGGCGGGCGGCTCACAGATGTTTTTGAGCACCAGCATGTCGTTCTTGAGCTGCGCCAGTTTGTTGCGCGCCTCCAGCCGCAGCTCCAGGCTCTGCAGCCGCTCCATCACGGAGGGGGACCTGCAGGCGTGGTTTGGGGAGCGAATCGTTGGGGTTGGTCGAGCATGGCAGACGTACGGTCATGGCAGACGAGACAGAGGAGCGCGGCACGTGCCAATCGGGCAAAGGGCCGTATGGAACAAACCAAAGGCCTGGCGCAATTGAAACGCAGAAGTTACGTGACTGTGGCGCAACCAGCCCCAGTCCCCTGAGGCTCGCGAAACCCTGGTGCCGGGCAGCAGCAGGTCGTGCGGTGATGCGGCGAGCGCTGCACGCGGCGGCGGGAAAGCGCCAACCCCACAGGCCTGCCTCCCGCGCGGTCCCTCTCGCGCCCTGCCAACCGCATTTCACACCATCGGCCTCCCTCCCAGCCCCTGCAGCACAAGCTTGCCTCTTCAGGCCGGGCCGGGCGCGCACTTGGCTGCCGTCGCCACCCTTGCCCATCGTGCGTGCTTCTGTCGCTCAGGAGCCGATTCTAATGCCGCGAGCGGGGGTAGCGGCCGACTCAGGGCGCCGATGCACGCGGGAGAGCAGAGGGCCACAAGCAAGGGTGGCGGGGAGCCACAGCGGAGCACCCCGTGGATTGGAGTCCTGAGACAAAGGTGCAAGAGTGCAGACGCGCTTTCAACTTTTGGTTCATTGGTTTTGTGCGGCCAGCCTGAGGTATCTTCCCTCCCAGGGCGCTGCGTCCCCCCTCCTCCTCCTCCCACCCGGATGGCCTCGACGGCACCTGCAGGCCCGATCAAGGCGGTCAAACTCGCGCCAGCGACCCTCGCCTGCAGCGGCTGCGCACCCCACAGTGGCCGCCCCGCCGCCACCGCCTTTGTGCTTTCTTGCCGCTGCTCACAGAGGCGCACAAGTTCAGTATACAATACGATGTCAGCTCACTCTACTCGAAGCAGTTGCCGCACCTCACGCTGCAACTGCAGCACGGCATCTGTTGCCGTCGCATCGCCGGCGGCTGCGGCAAGGCATGCAGCGCGCACCCGCGCCAGCAGCGCCGCCTCCGCCCCGCCCGCCTGCTCGCCGCCATCTACTTCCATGCCTGCC
>RRZL01000011.1:211410-243022 GCA_006782975.1 Chlorella sp. Dachan | reverse complement strand
GGGCAGGTGGAGTGGGGACGGGAAGGGAGCGGGAGTGGGCCATCATGGCAGGTGAAACCAGGCAGAGGGAGGGTAAGGCCAGCAGCCACGAGAATAAACGCGGGTCATGAGGTCAGGGGGGCGCGTGCTCATCCAAGGTGGAGCACTACGGGGAGGTGGGCAGCGGCCTGGCGCTGCAGCCGGCCCAGCGGTCGCCGCACCTGCGCCATCAGCGCCGCCAGGCACACTTGGCGCATGAGCGTGGACTTGCCGCCCATGTTGGGGCCTGCAGAGGAGCGGGGAGCGGGCGGTTAGTGTGGTCGGTGGTAGGGTGGGATGGACGGCCGGTGGCAGGTTGGACGGCCGGTGGTTGGCAGCGCGGGCACCAGTAGCAGTTCGGAAACAACAACTGCCTGCCCAGGCATCATACACGCATGTCCCCATGCCAGTGCACTGCAGGGTGCATGCCCGCAAGTGCTGAGGTGGCACCGCATCAGAAGCCCAGGAGCGCCACAAGCACCCACCTGTGAGCACCACAAACGGCGGCGCCTCGCTCCCCCCAAGCGTGATGTCGTTGGGCACAAAGGTGCCGTCCCGACCGCTCACGCCCGCTGGGTGGCGCAGGCCCACGGCATGGAAGAGCGGCGCGCCACCGTCTGCCGGGAGCATAGGTGGGTGGGTGGGTGGGTGGGTGGGTGGGTAGGTGGGTGGGGGAGTTGAGGGTGTGGGCTGACGGTCCTGATGGGTGGCCGTGTCGGTTGAATCTCGGCAGCCTTTTCCCTGAGCGTGCCAGCCCTGAAGCGGAGTGAGCATGCACACCCACACACACAATGGCAAACACCCGGCTCACCTGCGGGGCTCCAGGGCACGAGCTTGGGGCGGCACATGGTGCCGCTGCCGCACGCCGCCGCCACCGCCTGCGGAGGGCAGGACGATGCGCGACTACGATGCATGATGGAGTCTCATCCAGGCTATGCCCCCTCACAGCCTATCATCTGCAATCAGTAGGCGGGCCGCAGGACATAGCATGCACACAGGCGCTACACAATGCATGCTGCGATAATATATATTAGCAGATTACGCAACCCACCAGGCTCATCAGCGCATCCAGCTGAGCCATGCAGTCCACTGCCGCGTCCCACAGCGCCTTGCGCCCCGCAAACTGCCGCATCATGCCCTGCTCAAGAGCAGAGGAGTGGGAAAGGCACCGCAGGGTGCTGGTGGGCTGATGGGGCGGCGGGTGGGAAAGGTCCCCTGGAGGCGCCTGGCACCCAAGCAGGCCGGTGCGACTGCTGGCCGCGCACGGGTGGCAGCGAACTTGAGGGCGGCACCAAGCACAATCGTCGCAGGTCTCCAACACGGCCCACAACAGCGCGTGCCTGCAGGATGCCGCCCTGCGCCCGCTCCTTGCCGTCATAGGCCGCCTGCCGCGCCCGCACCTGCACATGACACACGTAGGAGCGGTGACGAGCAGGCACCGTGTGGTGCGTGCGCGTGCAGGCAGCTGTGTGCAGGCAGTGGGCCCCGCTGCCTACATCTGCAGAGCGGCGCGGCACACACGCCTCAAAACTGCCGCCACTCCGCAGTGCAGTGCCCAGTGCAGCAAACAGCGTCCGGCGAGCGCAGTGCATGCCCCACAACAGAGCGCCCGAGCACCGAGTGTGCAAGAGGCGCACCAGCTCGCGCAGCGCGGCGCACGTGTAGCGCTTGACGCCCTTCTTGTTGGACGCAAACTCCCAGGTGGCGGGCACCACCGCTTTCTGCGCACCTCAGGCAAGGGAGGGGCGAAGCGCCTGAGGGGGCTGCTGGGCCGCTTCTCGCACCACACAGCGCTGGCTCCCCTGGCTAAACGGCTGGGCTTGGCATCACTCCCCGCGGGCACTGCGACAGCCCAACCAAGTTCGAAACAAACGGAACATCGGCGCTTCACCTGGGCACCTCCAGCGCATGGCCATCGTTGTGTGCGTTTGACACCCCCAAATCCGCTGATTTTGGTTGGAACACCATGACAAAGGCTCACCTCGGGCACCTCCAGCACATGGCTCTCCTTGTTCACGCTCACAAACTGCACCTTGACGCCCGCGCCCACAGCGCGCCGCGCCTCCTACGGAACAGCCAGGGACAGAGGGTGCAGGAAGGGCGGTGTGGGCACGAGATGTCGCAGGGCCTTGCGCCGCCACGCATGCATGGCTGAATGCATGCAAGGATTGAAGTCTGAACCGTCCAGCCCAGCTGCAGGATCCGATCGGGCACGCGCCTGCAGAAAGTCCTTGAGCCCCTGCTCCGCCTGCGCAATGGCCGCCACTGCAGCATCGTACGCCTCGTCCACGCCCTGCAGGGGAGGGGATGCAGGCTTTGCTGGTCGGTGGGGTCACATCCAGTCGGCCTTGCACCGTACACCTCGCTCTCAACCTGCAGATAGAGGGAAACATGTGAGGCTAGCGCTGCTGAGGCAAGCACCCCAGCAGGGGGCCTGGTCTGGTCCACACCATGCAGCCTTGCAGCTCGAGCACAGCACCCACTCCGGCCCGAGAACAGCCTCGACTCCGGCCAGAACACACCGCCCACTCTGCCCACCAACGCACCTCTGCAGGCTCCACCCGCCCGCTCTCCGCAGCCTCCTCCCAGTCCGTGGCCGCCTGGGTCCAGGACAAGGGCAGCGCATGGGTGTTGGCAGGTTTGCCAAGCAGCTGGCGGCATGCCGTGCAGCAGCCGCAAGGGCCACTTCTCCCCGCGCACGCTACGGGCCATGCATCATCATGCATGCTTGCACCTGGCCCAGTCCACCAGCACAGCTGCACCAAACGCCCACCTGCATCTCAGCCAGCGCAGCCCCCATGTCTGGGAAGAGCTCTCCAGGGGTGACGAGCCGCCGCAGCAGCTCGCTGCGCAAGTCGCCTGCCACGGCTGCAAAAGCAGGCACAAGAGTGGCGATTGAGTGGCCCGTAATGCTGGACCACGGCACAGGCTACAAGCTGCAAGCTGCCTTCCTGCACGCACTGCGTGGCGTTGCTCCAGCAGCAGCGTGCGTTCGCAGCATTGAGCAGCGGGTGCGGCACAGCACGAGCTGCGCCAGCTACAGCAGCTGCGCACCTTGGAAGGCCTTCATTGCATCCTGCACCTTCTGCAGGCCCCGCAGCGCGGCAGCGTACGCCTGTGGCCACAACAGGGAACAGGAAAGAAGGGATGGATAGATTGGAGTCTATTCGGGTGGGACTCGAATCTAGATGGGATTCGCATTTGGATGGGGCTCAGGAGGGCACAGCGTGTTGGCGCCAGGGCTCCAGGACAAACATTGCTCTGTGTGCCTCCGCAACACACCTGTACCCGCTCCTGGGCCACATCGCCATGCAGCACTGGACTTGCTGCATCATGCCTGGGCGCAACAGAAAGCACCAAGGTAGCACAACGGACACACCTGCACCCGCCTCTTGGCCACGTCCTCATATAGCACCACGTGTGGCGCATCACGGGCAGCCCCTGCCCCCGCCCCAGCCGCGTTGATGCGTGCCAGCGCACGCTCCAGGTCGGCGACAGCTGCAGAGGAAACGTTAGGATGTTGTGGTGCGTGCGTGCCAGGATGGCAGGTGGCTGCAGGTGCCTACAGGGCGGTGCACTGGTGGCCGGCCATGAGGAGCGGGCAGTGCCGGATGCTCGCCGTGGAGGCGCGCCGCCCAGCAGCTGTTACTATTCCAGCGCACAGCAGCGCAGGGTAACAGGCTCACTCTTGAACAGGGTGCGCGCGGTGGCGGCGGCGTCCTCAGCCACCCCCATCAAGTCAGCCACAGCATCCTGCATCATGTGGCAACAAATTGGCATTCGTTTGATGCGTGCTGACTGTGCTAAATGGGCAGCGCAGACACAGTACGCACCCTTGGCGTCCTCGGCACCTGTCCAGCTACGCAGCTTGCAGCAGACTCTCACACACCTGCCGCGCCGCAATCTTGGATTTGCGGTACAGCAAGCAGCGACAGACGCTTGCAAAAGGGCGCAGCGACAGCCGCTTGCAAAAGAGCGAAGCAAACAATGAGCTAATCTCACCTGCCGCGCCTCAATGTCTGGGATGCGGTGTAGCGGGCGGCAGAGCCACTGGCGCAGGCGGCGCCGCCCCACCGGCGTCACGCAGTTGTTGAGCGCTGCCAGCAGCGTGCCGCTGGTGCCGCCCTCACTGTTCTCCAGCACCTGTAGTTGCGTGACGGGGCCAACAGAGGGCACTCCATTCAGGTTATGCAACCGTGCTGAGTGCAGACGGCAGCGTGATGCCAGTGCCACCCTTGCTACTCTCCAGACACCTTTGAGGACTTGAGACGCTTGCTGGGTTTCAGCCACACCTCTCCCTGTGCGATCCGGCCAACCGTGGTGCCCAACTCCTTTTGCAACCCGGCCAACCATGGCTGGAACACTGCAGGGAACGATCAGCGCCCGCAAGCATACACACCTCAAGATTCTCCAGCGCAGCGCCGTCCAGTGCCATGCACTGCGGCCCTGCCGCCTCGCCGCTGGCCCGTGGCGCGCTTGCACCGCCGCCAGCTAGCCCCGCACCAATGCCAAAGGTCTCTGCCAGCTGCTCCACGCGCCCGGCGGCCAGCACCTGCACGTGTGTCGGGGGTGTGCAGAGTTGGGGCTGTATACCGGAGCTGCACATGACATTGCTTGTCACAGTACGCAGCATCCTACGGCACCGTACCCACGGTGACATCGGGATGCAGCTGCAGCTGGCATGGCTGCTGGCGCTGCAGACATCAGCGCCGCACCACAGCTCCCCACCTGCTTGTCAAGCAGCACGTCCCGCAGGTGGCTGACGCAGCCGCCCAGCGCGTGCGCCGCAGCCGCCTGGCCCGCGCCGCCCGCCCGCAGCNCGCCCGCAGCGCCTCCAGTGCGGGCGGCAGGCCGGCGCCGGCCTTGAAATAGTCGCCGGCTTCAAGCTGGTCCCACACGGTGTGTGCGTCCCAGAACTGCAACGGGGAAGGAGAGAGGGATGGCGGCAGGTGGCCAGAGGCAGCTTGGAACTGGCCTGGCCGCCTGCGTTCAGCGGGCCAGCACCGTGTGTGCGTCCCTCGTGTGCGCCCCTGGGACATCTATGCACCCGTAAGGCAACGCAGCCCACCTGCCCCTCCTCCGCCCCCAGCGGCAGCTCGTTGAAGCGAGGGGCGCGCAGGATGCCGCGGGCCACCTGCACAGCCAGGCAGGGCAGGGTGATGACGAAGTTGCGATCCAACCCTGGCAACAACCACAAGACACCCACTGCCTATTGTGCCGGCGCGGATTGCCCCCGCCCCATCCCAGTCGAAACTCTGCACAACTGTCGCACCAACTGCCACCCAGCCAGCCCACTTTTTTGGTTTCCTTGGACACCTCGCCGCGCGGCACCACCAGCTCAACCGGCTGCACCGCCGTCAGCACCGCGCGCAGCTGCGGGAGGGAACGGATGGCAGAGAGACGTCTGGGCAATCGGCTCAGCAGGTGCCCACAGGTGCTCCCCGCAACCTGCATTGTTGCTGACAACCGTCTCAGGGGCAAGCAACAGGCATGCCCCTTTCCCCGCCCACCCACCTGGCTGCGCAGCTCGTCGTCCAGCCACTGCCCCACCAGCATCTGCCCCGTGGCGCAGTCCACTGCGCAGGCGCCGATCCACACCGCGGGGGGTGCGCCGCTGTGCTCGCTGGCCGCCATAAGCTCGGCTGCAGAGCAACACCAGAGGCCAGATGCATTGGAAACTTGTGGAGCAGCTGAGAGCCACCAACTCAGGCTAGATGGTCAAACTAGCAGCACCTCTGTCCCCAGCACCTCTGAGCTGACGGGTGAGGCACGCACGCACCTGGCACAGGCAGCTCTGCCAGGGCCAACAGGTAGGAGGCCTCGGGCTGCGCCGCCAGCATCTCTGCATCCGTCAGCGTGCCTTGGGTCAGCACAGCCACCTTCTCGCGCCGAACCACCAGGTCCTGGGCAGGGGCGGCAGCAGAGGCTGGAGCTGAGCTGGGGATCGAAACGCCGGCAGCAGACTGAACAAGTCGAGCTGCAGCAACTGCGCCGCCTGCCCAGGTGATCAGTTTCTGCGCCGCCGCCTGGCTGGACCGCTGCAGCTGTAGCACCGCCGCACCTTCTTCAGGCCCTGCGCCCGGCGCTGCTCGTTGCGGGCCGCCAGCAGCTCAGGCGTCTCGGTCTGCTCAACCACCACCACCTGGGGGGACGGAGCATACACACACCGCACCAACAACTCTCAGCTGTGCAGCAACCAGCCGCAGGCGTGCATGCATGAGACAAACATGCAGCGGTGCAATGCATGCCCCCTGTTGGTCGCCCCCACCTTGTGGCCCGCGCGTGCCAGCCGCTCAGCCATCTGATGGTACGCGGCCTCTGGGAAGCCGGCATGCGGCTTCTCGCCCTGCGCAATGGCAGACAGACGGCAAGCCTTGTTGTATTCGAGAGGCAGCGCAGACGCTCGCGAATTGCACTCCCTCAGGCAGCGGCCGCCACTGCGGCCGGCGCGCTCGGTTGACGGGCACGCCCAGTCCCCACCCAACACCCCACCGCCCCCAGCTGCCCACCTTCATGTAGGACAGGCCCAAAGTCTCCACCGCTGTGTGCGCATCCATCTCAAACAGCTCGTAGAACTTGCCCATCTGGGTGGTACAACAACAAGCGGAGGGAAGGAGGGGCGCGTGTGTGTGTGGGCGGCGGAGGGGCCGGCAGCATGCAAGCCGGGCAGGCTTGCGCCGAGGCACAGCGTAGCGTGCACAGCGTGTCGCAGCGCCCCCACCTTGAACAGCAGGACGGAGTCGAAGTGCTGCGCCTTGAATTCCCACCACTGCAGCCGGGGGCAGAGTCGACATGCAGTGAGCAAGCACGCCAGCTGCAGCGCTCGCGTGCAATTAACTGTGCGGAAACGCAACAACAGGGTCCGTAACTGTGCCAGCTGCATGCAGCGATGCAGCCGTTGGCTTGGCCCTGCGCCCCACCTGCTGCTGGCCTGGGGAGACTTTGTTGACCTTAAACCACTCGGGCGGCACGTACAGCGTGCGCGGGTCGTAGCTGCGGGGTGGAAGGGAAGGCCAGATGGTTGGATGCTTCAGGGGCGGCGTTGCGCACGCCCGATGGAGGTCAGGTCACACCCCCATGCGCCCAGAAGCCGCGCACTGGGATGGCAAGCCAGCCCTGGCCAGGAACAGCATGCCACGCCTCCCTGCACCACATGGCATTCAGCTCCAACCGCATGCGAACTGCACACCTTCTCCAACCACCAATGCACTGCACGCTCACTCGGGGTCGTCGGGGCGCCGCCGCGCCGCGTCCCTAATGCGGTCGGGTTGCAGGAAGGGGAAGGCGCTGGCGCTGCGCTCGCTGAACCGCGGCGCCAGCTCCTCTCGCAGCGCGGAGCCGGGGGCCTCGCCGTCTGCGGGCATGCAGCAGGTTTGGGTTGGGGTTGAGGAGCAGGGACAGCAGTGGAGGCCGCGCACAGCATGTGCCCTGGCAGGCTCGGCGCCCCACCAAGTGCTGCCACAAGCATATCAGCGGCTGCTGGGGCCCCACCTGCAGCGCCGGCCGGCGTGCCCTGCCCCAGCAGCCGCGCCAGCGAGCCGCCAGTGACCGCGCTGCCGGGCGTCTTGGCGGGGCGGGGCGGGCGAGCCGCTGTGCTGGCGCCCAGGGTGGCAGTCGAGCGGCCGCCGGTGCTCTTGGGAGCCAGCAGGGCTGAGCCAGGGGTCAGGCCCACACTGCCGTTGGGCACAGCAACTGGGGTGGCCGCTGCCTTGCCCTTGGCGGCGGCGCTGCCCCGCCGCCCGCCTGCTGCCGCCTTGCCGGCCGCCTTGCCGCGCCCCCCCTTCTTGCCCTGTACAGGGCCGGGTACGAGGCAACATGTTTGCATTTGCGGGCTGCACAAAGGCGCCAACCAGGTAGGCGGTTTGGCAATCGACCTTCACAGGGTTCTACCAACAACAAAACACCACTGGCCAGCTGTACTGGAACCCCCCAAACACACCTTGGGCCGGCTGTCGTCTGACAGCTCCTCCTCGCTCTCCACCCCTTGGCATCATCAAACATCATCAAGCAATCAACTGCAATATGCTGTACCACGCGCCTTGGGCCGGCTGTCGTCCGACAGCTCCTCCTCGCTCTCCAGCTCCTCGCTGGCCTCACTGCCAGCCAGCGACTCGTCCTCGCTCTCCTCGTCTGCGGCGGAGAATGGGGGGGGACCTGATGAGCATCACGGCACGACGAGCTGAAGGCACAGGCCGCCCCGTGCTCCTTCGCTTCCCACACCGCTACTCTCGGATCAAGGGGGGCACCCGAGGCGCACGACACGGGCCAGCAACCAGCCTGTAGCTGCAGCCTGCAGCCTCCATCCTCCAGCCTGCAGGCGCCCACCCGATGATGCGGCGTACTCGCTGCCCGAGGCGGCCGCCCCCTCGCTCTCCTCGCTCTCAACCACCGCCGCCTTGCGCTTGCGGCCTGCGCCAGGAGCGGGGGTGCACAGCCGCGCGCTCATCCAGTTGGCATTTGGCGCTGTGTGCACTAGCGCGGGCAGCAGCACGAGCGCAGGCGATGCAGGCACACAGTTGAGCGGGCATGGGGCACACACATGGACACACACCACCCCCTGCTCAGCCAGTGCGTGCAGCCCCCCAGATCCCAGCCCACCTGCCGTGCCGCCCTTGGACGCCGCCTTGCCGCCACCGCTCTGCCGCTTGCCCGCCGCCTTGCCCTGCTGCGCTGCCTTGCCCGCCGCCTTGCCCTGCTGCGCCTGCTGCGAGCCGTCCACCCACTGGTACCGCTCTGCCGCCAAGTCAAGCCACTCCTCATCGCCATCCTCGTACTGCACCAGCACTTTGCCGGTGTCTGGGCTGTACTCTGCGGTTGCAAACAGGCAGCGGGGCAGAGAAGGTGACAAAAGGCAACGGCGGCCATTCGGTTGGGTGGCGGTTGGGCGGCGGCAGCGCTGGGCTGGCAATGGGTGCCTCGGCAGCACCTGCCGCCCCGCCACTGCTGGGCGGCACACATGCCGAGCCATATTAGACCAACGCAAAGCCGCGGCGCTTGCCTGTGATGTCTCCGGTGAACCACTTGTCCTCGTCCGGCCAGAAGACCTTGACAGCCTTGCCGACGGCGGAGGGGCCTACGCCTGCCGCTGTGCTGCCTGCCGCCTTGCCGGCCGCTGGCGAGGGCTGCGCCGGTTTGGCGCCCTGTGTCTGTTGCTCCGCTGCTCCTGCTGCCACGGCCTTGGCTGCTGCCACATCGCCCGCTTCCGCCGGCTTGGGCAGCTTGGCGGCGCTGCCGCCGGCGGCCTGCGGCGGGAGCGGCGGAGGGCATGTGGGGGGGGCGCGCTGCTGATCGATCTTTGATACATGCTGGAGTGGTACAAGTAGCCCCCGGCCGCCCAAAGCCGTCCCACAAAGAGCCCCACTTTGCACAGCCGGCAGCTGCGCACCTCGGCGGCCACCTTGGGCTTGGCAGAGAAGAAGGCGGCGATGGACCGCTGGCCAGCCAGCGGCTCGGCCTTCTTAGGCGCCATAGCGCCCGCCCGAGAGCCCTGCGGCCTCTGGCGGAGCTGTGCGGGCGCCCCGGCTGCCCCGATGAGTGTCGATGCGCTGCACCCGCGAGCTGGCTGCGCTGGGCGGCGGCCAGAGCCCGGACCAATTTTCAAGCGTGCCTGCGTGGCTCCAATGAGGGCAGGTCGGAAGAGAAGGTTTGCAGCACCGCTGCTGCTCACGATTGCATTCTGTGACGTCCACAGAAGCACACAGAGATCAAGGCAAGGAGAGGGCGGGCGCCATTGACATGGCGACCGAGCTGCTGCTGCTTGGGGCTGCCTGCCTTGCTGCACATTGCATCAGCTGTATGGTGCTGTAGCCGCCTGCCGGCGCTCATCCGCCTGCCTCTGCCGCTGCCGCCGCCGCTGCCGCCGCCGCCGTCCCGAGAGCGCTGCATTGCATCCCTTCTCCACTGGCAGTAGATAGCATTTCAGTTGGCTGTGGGCGTGAGACGGGCAGCAGTTCACACACTGCAACAACAACAGCATCGGCAGGCCTACCGCAAGGCAGCCCGGCGCGCCAGGCGTCACGGCAAGCAGCGTTTGACCCGGCCGCAGCAGCAGCAGGGCGCGGCAGCACAGCCACCGGCAGCACTCGCAGCAGCAGCAGGAGCAGAGGGCAGCCATGACGGAGTACCACACAGTGTACAAGGGGCCAGAGGGGGAGAGCACCCAGTGGGACGACATCCAGGCCAAGCTGGGCAACCGCCCCGCAAAGGTGGGCGACTCAGTTGGCGGCGCTCCTGTTGAGAGATGGTGGCTTTGAGGCTGCAGCTGTGGCTGAGGCTGGCAGCAAGCCTGCGTAGGGCGGCTTTAGTTGAGAACAAGCTGGCATTGCGCGGCTTCATCAGCATTCTCTGCTGTCGTCACCCCGCAGGAGCCGGTGTGGAAGCCGGACGCCTTTGAGCCCGCGCAAGAGGCGGGCAAGGAGTCGGCGGAGGCCATTGAGTCCAAACAGACGGTGGAGGAGCTTGAGGAGCTTGAAGACGATTTTGCAGATGATCGGGCGCTGGAGGCGTACAGGTGGGCGGCTGGGCGGCTGCCGGCGGCTTGGTCTGTGCCGCCGTGCAGTGCAAGCGCACACCGCCTGTGCTTGGGTTGTGCAAGCGCACATCACAGCGTGCGAACCGCCCTCTGCCCACCCGACGGCTTTGTCCATTTGTGCCCAAAGCAAGCATACCCACGTACCCGCTTCCCCGCAGGCGGCAGCGCATGGCGGAAATGAAGGCGGGGGCGGCGCGGCCGCGCTTTGGCAGCCTGGAGCAGATTCGGCAGAGCGAGTGGGTGGCGCAGGTGAGGCTCGGTTCATGGGGGGCTGGGTCGGATGAGTGGCTGGCTTGATCGTGCTTGCTTAGCTGGCGGCCTTTGAGCAGATTGGCTGAGCGAGTAGTGGCGCAGGTGCACGCTAGGGGTGCCACAAGGGTCAGGACAATGTTTCCAAGCAAGGTGCTGCTCTGAGCGGTGCAGCTTGGCGGGCCGGGCCAGGACAGTTGCAAGCCTGGCCGACTTCTGTGGATTCCACTCCTGCCGCCGCTGCGCAGGTGACCAATGCGCCGCAGGGCGTGTGGGTGGTGGCGCACCTCTACAAGGACAGGTGAGGGCAGAGGGGCGGGGCGGGGCAGGGTAGGGAGGATCAGGGTGGGGCAACTGCCGCAGTGCGGGCGCTGGCCGTCTGCAGCTCGTGCACGCCCCTTGCGATGCAGTGACACTCCCCCGCCTGACCTTGCTTTGTTTGGGCCTGCAGCGTGCGGAACCGCACCATCCAGGCCCAGTGGCCCGCCACTATCGGGACACTCATCCTGTCGCCCGCGCCCATGCCCCCGCCACGTGCAGCGTGCAGGACTGCGTCATCCTGAACCAGTGCCTGGAGGAGGTGGCGCGCCAGTACCCCGCCACCAAGTTTGTCAAGATCGTCAGCACGGGTGCGCATGGGCCGATGCGCTGCTGAGTAGCCATTGAGAGGCAAAGGATGGCGAGTGCGGGAGGGGTGGCGGCTCAATCAACGCGTTCAAGTTATCGTCAGCACAGGGGGCAGGTGGGCGTGCTGCAGCCCTGCCCTGCAACCGAGTGGAGTGCCACCTGACCCTCCATGCCCGCACCTCCCAACCGCAGAGTGCATTCCGGGCTACCCCGATGCCAACCTGCCCACCGTGCTGCTGTACCGGGACGCCAAGTGTGCGCAGACGCTGGTGGGGCTGCGCCAGTTTGGCGGGCGCGGCACCAGCCCGGAAATGGTGAGCTCAGGGTGGGGTGTTACGGGGTGGCGGCAAGAGCGGGAACCTCCTCCACATACGTCATGCGGCAGTGGGAAAACAACAAACAGCTGCTGTTCCATCGAGCCAACCACACGCACACAGAATGTCCAACAATCTGCGTTGCATCTTCTGGCGGTTTGTTTGCCCCTGCCAGGTGGCCATCAGCCTGAACCGGTACGGCCAGGTGTGTGGGGACGAGGAGGATCAGGAGACACAAGTGCGCGGCTTGATCAACCGCCTGCTCATACAGCGCGCGGAGCAGCAGCAAGGCAGCGGCGACGGCGGCGCGGCGGGGGCAGGGGGCGAGCAGCAGGTGGAGGACGAGGATTCAGACTTTGATTGATGTGTCTCACGCTGCGCCTCAGCCCCATATTTTGCAATGTACAACTTGCCTGGATCTGCACACCTTCCTGAGCAGCTGTGTGATGCAGTTGCCGTAACGGCCCTTCCGGCTTGACGAGGCGCCACAGCACCGACGGGCGGGGTGCGTGTCGTTGACACGGCTCGGCACCGCTTGCGACAACAGACTGCCGCACATCACGGCCCTTGATTGAATGACAAGTCGCACCACAAATGCACAGGGCTACATTGCAGGCTTCTGGTGTGCCTCACGCTCTCAGAAGCGCCATGCTCTGGCTTGAAAGCAAGGTGGCGACGGCAGGTGGGCGCTGGCGGCGGCCCAAGTGGCGGCGGCCCTGCATGTGTCCTCGTTTCTGTTTCACTATCCGCTCTTCAAACCTAAATCTCTTGGTTTCCCGCCTGTGCAAGCTCTCTGGCCGCCGACGCCCGCTCGCGGCGGGCCCCTGACCTTCTTGGCCGCCTGTGGATTTGACGGAGCATCGAGCGCACCTGCAGCAACGCGCTGGGCCGCAAGGCGGCGGCAGCAGCCATGGCCAGCGGCAGCGGCGGCGGCGCTGCCGGCAGCAGCGGGCCAGCAGGCCTCCGCCTGCTGTTCTGGCTCGCCGTTGCCATCCTTGCCCACGTGCTGGTGGCGCTGTTTGGCGTGCTAAACCGCTGGCTGCAGGTGTGCCCAGTTCAATTCGGTCCGTTGCTCTCGCCCTGCTGCCGCCGTCTGTTGTGCGCTGGGACCACGCTGATCCCACACTGAGCGCCAGCTCGCCTGTTCCTTGCTGCAGGTGGATCCCAACCCGCCCCTGCCTGCCATGCGGCTGGCTGTCATTGTCAGTTTGATGGCCCTGGGCTCAGTAGCCTGCCTGGACTCCGCCACCCGGGGGCTGCGCTGGGCGCAGCGGGCGCAGCAGCGGCGTCGCCACGGCCTGCCCGTCCTCGCGCCCAGCAGCAGAAGCCGGCAGCCCAGGCAGCGCAGCAGCAAGGGCAGCAAGGAGGCCAATGCCAGCGGCTGGGTGGAGAAGCGAGGGGAGGCGGAAGTGCAGCTGGCTGCTGAGGAGAAGCCTGCTGCAGGAGCGGCGGCGGCAGCCCTGAACTGCTGCCGCATCAGCGCAGACGGCAGCCAGCTGGCGGGGCGTTGTCCAGGGGCGGAAGAAACAGCGGCGGTAGCAGCAGCTCTGCAAGGGAGCAACGTTGAGCCCACGGCAGCGGTGCAGCAGTCAGAAGCGGCAAGCGGGTGCCCAGCCAGCTCCGCCGCCCCAGTGGCGCCAGCGCCAGCGCCGCAGCCCGCCGGCCGCAGCTTTGCGCTGGCGCAGCAGCAGGCGGCCTCCTTTGTGCGGCCAGGCAGCCAAGCAGCAGAGGCGGCAGCTGATGAGCCACCCCCCCGGCCCGAGCTGGCGCTAGCCAGGGGGCTGTCCCGCCGTGTGCGGGACCTGAGCCGGGGCCGGCCCCGCCTCGTGCGCCTGGCGGCCCTAGCCGTCATCACCTCCAGCTTCTCGGCCGCCTTCTGCTGCCAGATCGCGGCGCCTGGCTTTGTTGACCCGTCGCTGGTGCAGCTAGTCAACATGTTCGTAGTCATCGGCGTCGCGCTGGTGCAGAGCTTGTTGCTGCGCCACCGACTGTTTTGGCCCATCTGGCCCTGCTCAGCGGTCATGCTAGGCGGCGCCGCCATGGTGGGTGGGCTGAGGCGTTGGCCGCGTGCAGCTGGCGCTTGGGGCCGTACCCTGTTTCCGGGCTGTTGTCTTGTTGGATGTAAGCCGCACAGTGAGTCCAGCCACGCAACTAGTCTCCCACCTCCCACCTGTCGCCCCACCGGCACGTGCAGGTGATTGTGCCCGCCATCGGCTCAGGGTCGGGCGCTGGCCTGAGCGACTGGCGCGGCTGGCTGGGCTTTGGCCTGTCCCTCGCCTCCATGGTGAGCGAAGGGGCTGCCTTGCAGTGCGGCATCTGCCCTCACTACACATGCTGTGCTCCCTGCCTCCATACTGGCCACCCCTCACCCAGCCGCTCCACTCCCAACGCGCCCTTCATCCCAGGCCACCACCGTCGTCTACTTTGTCAGCCTGCAGGCCTCGCGCCGCCTGGGCTTCACCAGCCTGCAGCTGCAGGTGGGGCGGTTGCGACAACTGCAGGGCGGTGCCGGGCGGTTGCCTGACCTGCTGTGCTGCGCTGTGTTATGAATTATCATGCACACAATGTCTGCTGCATGCGAAAAGAGCTGCAGCTTTGCGTCTCGCCACCCCACCTCCTATTGACCGCCTTGGTGTCACCAGTTCTCCGCCTCCCTCCCCCCTCTGCAGTACCTATACCTTCTGCTCTCGATTGCGGTACTGCTGCCCATCACTCTGTGCGTGGATGGCACCGACTGGTCGGCCAACTTCCGGGGCTGGACGGCCGGCGACTGGGCCGTGCTGTGCGTGCTGTCCTGCTGCATCGTCATCTCGGCCAACCTCTGCATCCAGTACAGGTGCGCTGTGCCTGCTGAGAGCGCTTTTGTGTGCAAAGCGCTGCTGCAGCGCCAGGGGCGTGAAGCTGACTGGTGCAGGTGGCAGGTGACTGCGCACGATGCTACGTGCCAGCCGCTCACCGAGTGACGTGACCTGGCTCTGTCCCCTCCCTGCTGCAGCACGTGGGTGCTGGGCGCCCCCACTGTATCCATGTTCTACGGCCTCCGATTGGTGGCCGCAATTGTTGAGTCAAAGATTATCCTGGGGGCAACTGTCATCAAAGAGCCGGTGCAGGTGGGCCTGCAGGCTGCTGGTCGGACACGGGCGGAACCCTCGATTGATGTGCAGTGCAGTTGGGCAGGCAGGGTTGGAGCCGCCAATGCTCAGTGCAGGTTGGGCAGCCTAGGCGGCCTGAATCAGGAGACCGCTTGCTAAACCCGTGTGCTACTGCCGCCGCCACCCCACAGATTGCCGGCACCGTCATCACCGTGTGTGCAGGCAAGTGCAGTGCGGTGCCGCTTAAAGGGTGCCAGTTTTTGCGGGAAACGAGGCTGGTCCAGCGCTTCAGCCCACTGGCCTTCAGCCGCTGTGGCACCGCTGACTTCACTTTGCTCCACTCCGTCCTGCTTGCCATGCAGTCACAGTTTATATGGTGCTGCAGTGGCGCCGCAGCAAGCAGCAGGCTGCCGCGGAGGCAGAGGCTGCCGCAGCGCCTAATGACGGCCCACCCGCCAGCCAACCGCTGCAGCAATCACGAGAGCCCACCCAACCGTAAACGCCCCTCACTTACCTCTGTTGCTTACAAGCCCTCAAACCCAAGCACATGCGCATGATATGTTGTTGTAGCACTTCCTTTCCATTCCATCCTCCAACAGGACTGCCCACTCATGTTGTGCGCCGCATTCCGTGCACAGCAATGTGACTGATTGCTCACATTCTCTTTTTCCTATCTGGTTTGCATGCCAGCTGTAAACAAATGCACTTTATTGCGCGGGGGACCGAGGGGAAGGGTGCGAGAGGTCAAGATGCATGTGGGTTGGAAGCAGCCTGCCTACGCAAGGGTGGCTTACCAGGGAGCAGAGGGAATATGCAGGTAGGGTAAGAGCAGCGGGGGTAGGGGTAGCGAATCGGGAGGGATCAGCAGGCAAGTGCCCAGCGAGACGCACGGGTGTACAAAGCTCTCAGCGCCTCACGCACATTTGGCTGTGCTGGACAGCGATGGGTGCGAGCAGGGGTTGTGTTTAGGGAGGTGTGCAAGGAAGGAAAAATAATCAGATCAGGAGCTGGTCAGGGTCAGAGCTGACGGGTGGAGACGGGGCTGCCGGCGGGCTGCTCACCGGCACAAGACCGCTGCTTGCCTCCGGGCTGGGGCTGCCAGCAGTGGGGCTGGGGCTGCTGCTGTTGCTGGGCGGGGCGGGGAAGCCGCCGCTGCTGTCGCCGCCGCCACTGCTGCCACTGCTGCCGCTGCCAGCACCGCAGTACTGGGTGCACAGGGCTGTGATGGCTCCTGTGTCTGCGCTGTTGATGCTGGCAGTGCTGGGCAGCGCCACACTGGTGCCCTGCAGAGGGGCGGGGAGCGTGTGATACAGGGCGGTCACATGCGGCAACTTGATGGCGGGAAGGCCGCACATGAGCGGTGCAGGAACAACAATTCGCAGCAGGACTGAGCAGTGCACGGCAGGTGGACAGTTGCACCCACCGCGGGGCAGTTGAGCGTGATGGTTGGCGTGGTGCCGTTTATGGTCGCCTGTACAAAGCAGCCGTTGGGGCTGCACAGGAAGCAGTGCAGCGGGTGGCCAGTTGGTTAAGAACAAATCGAACCACCACTGCAGCGTCAAAATGTGCCGCATGAACCATGCCGCATCACCCGCCCCAATCTGCGGTCAGTCTTCCCGACCGGCTTCAATCCCCGCACAAGCCGTGCGGGTTTTCCCGCCCCCTCGCACCTGGAGCCCACGGGCAGGCAGTCCCAGAAGCCAAAGTCGACGCAGGACCCGTCCTCCAGGAAACCCGCCTTGGTGCCGACCTGGGCGTTCAGCCCCACGCCCACTGCGCCCGCCGCCGCCGCGCCAACCACCAGGCCCACGCACAGGCACTGCAGCGCAATGGCGCGGCCGGCGCCGGTGCGGCGGCGCGCCGAGCGCGGCACCAGCAGCAGCGCGGTGCCAAGGAGGAAGCCTGGGGGAGGGGGGAGGGAAGGCGGGGGTGGGGTTAGGCAGTGGCGGCGCACAATCATCCCGGGGTGGCACGGGTTTGAGGGCAAATCCAGGGACGCAGGCCTCCCGCAGGCTCCAAAGGGAGCAAAACAGGAGCAGCATAGGAGCAGCGACCTGCAATGTGTTTGAAACTCCCCTGCCGCGCAGTCCCCAGCGCCCAGCCCCACCTGTGAGCAGGCCGGCGGCAGTGGCCCACGGGTCCAGCAGCGGCAGCAGGGAGGCCACCACAAACAGCGCGGTAACCAGGGCCAGCACGATGGCGGTCCAGACGTGATGCACGTACTTGCGCGCGTTCACCACCTGGTCGGCCGCCACCGCGCCTCCAGGAGAGTGCAGCATGCGAAAATGAGTGCCTGAGATCCAGTGAAGCAATGGCAACGGCCACGTGCGTGCATGCACCAGGCTGGACGCCCCCCCCACCCAAAACCAACTAGTACCGCCACTGACCCCAGCCGCCCCTCCACCCACCCAGCAGCGCGCAGACGCCGGCCGAGGCGCCGCAGGTCACGTAGTACGCGTCCAAGTTTGCGCTGGCCAGCGCGCCCAGCCAGCCGCCCAGCAGGAATATGGCTGTCATGCTGAGGGCGGGGCGGGGCAGGCGGGACGCCTCCAGGTACCGCCCAAACGTCCACACGCACGACATGTTGAGCAGCAGCTGCACCCGGAGCAGGGGTGAGAAGGTGGTGAGGCAGCTGGAGGGCGAGGCAGGGGGCAGGTGCTGTGCAATGCTGGCACACAACCCTTTCCCCCAGCCGCAGCCAGAACAAGCCAAACCGCGCCCGCCCCCACCTGGATGACGCCGGCGTTGACAAAGGCAGAGGACAGCAGGCGCCACCACTGGGCGCCTGCCACCAGCTGCGCCTGCTGCGCGCCCACCGCCAGCAGGGAGGCCTGGCTGGCGCCCGCCCACGGGTTCAGGCCTAGGTCCTCCAGGTTCCACCCGTTGTCCGCCAGCGACACGATGAACAGCGCGATCCAGCAGGCGGTGACAAACACCAGCAGCAGCGTGGTGAGCGAGGCCCAGCCGCCGNGAGAGGGCGTGCCGGGCGGCGCCACGCCACCGCCAAACGAGGCGCGGGTGCCGGGGGTGGCGCCATAGGCGCCAAAGGCCGTGTCCCGCCGCCCGCTGGCGATGCGCTGCAGCTCCTCCTGCTGCAGCCTAATGGCGAACGCAAGGTCCGGGTCCGAAACCTACAGAGAGTGGAGAGGTAGGCAGTGACGTGAGTTGAGTGGGTGGGAATGAACACATTGTCAGCAGGCGGCCGAGTCACGGTTCACCAAACGCTCAGCATGGCGGTGGCCAAAGCCAGCACCCAAGTGCAGCACTGAGCAGCACCCAGCTACAGCACTGAGCAGCACCTGCAGCCGCAGCGCACCTGGTTGGGGGCGGGCATGGAGCCAAACGCCTCGTCTTTGGGCACCGGCTTCACTTTGCGGTTGCCGTCCTGCACAACCTCAACACCCAGGGCCAGCCAGCCATAGGGGAGTGCAGTCAGCGGAGTACGCAGGAATGCACACCCACTGCGGGCCAGAAGCTGAGCCATTGGTGCACGCTCAACCTGCCTGCTGCGCACCCCCAGCAGGCTGAGGCCGCCCGCAACCGGCACCCCGCATCGGCGGCAGCACCCTGCAAGCTTGCATTCAGCACCCACCAGCAGCCAGGGCGCGTGCTTCTCTGCCCACTCCTCAATGCTGTTGCGCAGAGCTACATTGGGCACCAGCTGCACCGGCGCCGCCAGCATCTGGCCCGTGGCGGGGCAGCTGTTGTTGCCGTGGGCCAGCCACCGCTCAATGCACGGCCGGTCGTAGCTGCAGCAACAGGAAAGGAGGCCCGGGCCGCAAGGCAAATGAGCTGTTGGGCGGGGCAGCTCGACAGACGGCGGCCCGTGGCTGATCCCCCCGAAGCCAGACCGTACACTGCAGCGCCAGCGGCAGCACCCAGCTCACGTCTGCCCTGTGGCCAGCATCACCGGGTCACGCATGATCTGCAGGGCAGTTGCGCAGCAGCAGATACTTGTGAGCAGTCGCGCGGACCGACACGGCAGCCATGCAAGGTGTGCACCGCCCGCTGCTTGTGGGTGCCTCCCAGCATGCACCCAGCAGCAACCACACACCTGCAGCGAGATGGGGCAGAAGAAGTGGCGTGGTGCGCCCGCCTCTGCCGCCTGGCTGTCCAGGTCGCGGTCAGGCCGCGGCAACACCGGGGCTGATGCTGCAGGAGGGGGGCAAGGCCATTGCGCACACGGTCAGCTGCCGACAGACTGCCGAGGTGGACGCAATGCGAGCCACATGCGGGCGCCCCGGCAGCACCCAGCCAACCTGCAGCCCAGCACCCGCCTGTGGCCTTCAAGTAGTCCTTCGAGGAGCTGCCGGTGGCGCGGCCGGCGGGCATGCTGGCCCACGCCGCCAGCCCGCCGCCCACCGCCTTGATGCCGCTGGGCTGCTTCTCCAGCCCCTGCCAGCCGGGGGGCGCCGCCTGCTTGTAGCCCATCTCCGCCAGCCACAGGCCCACCAACTGCGCGTCGCCGCCGCCTCGCCGCATCAGGTCGGCGTACAGCTCGGCATCGCACTCGGGAACAGCGGAGCCGGCGGCGGCGGCGGAGCTGCTGCCTGCAACGGCTGCCGGCGCGCCTGCAAGCACGTTCCACGGGTGCAGAGTCAGTCATAGGTCCCCAGGGACGGCGCGGGCGGGGCAGGGGAGGTGGGTGAGTCGCTCGAGCAAACGCACCTGCGGAGCGGAGGGGCGGGGCCGAGGGCGGGCTCATGCTCGACCGCCCGGCTTCAGGCGCGGTGGGCATCGCGAGAGTTCACAGCTCCATTTCAACGAGAGCCCCAGCTTCTAACTCAACGCGGTCTCGCTCGCCTCCCTGGGCGCTGGCGAGATGGCTGTGTCGCAAGAACCTGACAGAAATGATGAAACGCACCGGCCTGGGAACAACGGCAGAGGTTGGGCGGGCGCCGCCGCGCTGGCGGCGCCAGGCTGTAGCGGGTGGGGGTGAGCAGGGTGGCCTGGCATATGGGGAGCGCGCGGTTTGCCCTGCGAAGCTGTCGCAACGCACTGCACACCACGCTTGCTTCTGCTTGTTTCTTTGCAGTTGAACTGTCTAAGTGAGAGCTGTGAAAGCCTTTCTGGAGGCATCCTGAACAGCCGCCATGCGCGCCTGGGCAGTGCACTCCCGCTCTAGTCCCCGCTGATGTCCCGGGCCATTTTACAACCGCAAGTTTATAACATGTTCCACACTTGCAGCGCAAACTGTGCAGGTGAGGGTCATGAAGGCTCTGAATGCGTTATAAGCATAGGCAGACTGAATGCCGTCGGGGGAAAACAGAGGGGGCACAACCACGCTCCACCATGCACGGCAGTATCGCTGGGCATGGCGGCGGGCGGTTGCAGGGGATGGGAGTTCAAAACTTGTAGGACCGACTCAAAAAGGCGGAGAAAAGTGTGCATGCCCAGGCGCATGCAGCACCCGTGGGTGCAGTGGCTAGTTCAGGCCGACCGCGCATTGCCGCATAGAATGCAGCAGGCCAGTTGGGCTCGTCTTGTGCCCTGCGTGCAGGCGCGCACAGACCGCCGGGCTAGGCAGCAGGCACCCAGGGGGTGCCCCGCTCAGGCCTTGGTCTTGGTGTCGCAGGGGTTCTTGAACTCGCGCTTGGGGGCGCCCTCGGGAGCGAAGAATTTGTCCTCGCTCTCGGTGTCGGTGGGGCACGACTCGGCGGACTGGGCGCTGCAAACAGGGGAGGGCAGGCGCGGGGTGGAGGCAAGGGGACAGCCCGGGTGAGCTCCGGTGCATGATGGTTGTGTTGAGCAGCATGCCCTACCATTTGGCCAGCCCAGTGCAGTTGCAGGCTGCACAACAGTGCTTGCTGCAGTTACCAGCTGGATGGTGATAGTGTGCAGGGTATGCATGGCCTAGTGTAGCCCACTCACTAGCGGTTGGACTTGGCGTCAGCAATGCCGTACTCGCAGAGCTGCTCCTCCTTGACAACTGCATTTCCGGAGCGGGACAGGGCCTTGCCAGGCGGTAAGCTCGGCTGAGGGCACCAGGACAGGCACGAGCTGAAGGCATGGAAGGCCGCAAGACCATGCACACTTTGTGCTCTGAGCATGGCCGGCCGGCACGCAGCAGGCTGCCGACACGTCCGGTTGCTGTCCCCCCATCCCGTGCGGCTCACCGTTGCCGTCCTCGTCAACGGTGGTCTGGGTCAGCAGAGCGGTGTAGTGGCCATCGTCCAGGCACTGTGGCGGGCACGAGGGAGAGGCATCCTTGAGGGCGCGCAGCATGGGCATCCGTGCTACTCTGGAGTCGGCATCCGTGCAGCTACGGGCTTCACTTCCTCGGCAATATGTTCCCCCCTCCTGGCCCTGTTCTATTTTGCTCACCTCCCAGGAGGAATACTCGCCGCGCAGCACGGTGGCGTTGTCGCCGCCCAGGACCACCGCGTAGCCGCCGTTGTGGTTCCAGCCCATGGAGATCACGCCGCCGTCAGCGCCCACGGAGAAGGTGGGGCCAGACAGGAAGTCGGGGCCGCCCTCGTTCTTGAAGGCGGCGCTGGGCAGCTCGGCTGCGGGAGGGGGAGGGGAGAGGGGGCAGGCAGGAGCGCAATGAGGCGAGAGAGGAGGCCCTCTCCCCGGGGGAGAGAGGGGAACAGGCAGATGTCGTGCAGATTTGGTACGGTACGCGGTGCGCATGCATGCATGCAATATGGGCCAGGGCTGCAACCAGACAAGGGTCAGCAGTTGCTTGCCCGCAGGCAAGCAGTTGTTCGCGCAGAGTGAACAGCTCTGAAACCAGGCTTGCTAGTGTGGCGTGTACAGGCAGGCATGCAGTCGGCGCATGCGCACGCCCGGCAAGCGGTGATATTTGGCGCCGCTACACATGCGCAGCATGCTCACCCGCGGCGAAGGCGACCAGGGCGGCCATCATGGCCAGGGTCAGGGTGCGGGCCATCTGCATGGGGAGGCACAAGCAGGGAGGGGTGAAGATGGAGGCAGCAGGGGGTATGGCCGCTGGCAGGGCGGGTCCGCCCCACGTGCGATCGGCGGGTTGGCGCGGCTCCTCACAACAGGAACAGCATCACAAACGCGATGTCGCGTGCCCTAGGGCCGCCAGCGCACCGTAGCGGAAGGGACACTTCAGAAAGGTCGGCGAGCAGGCGTCGAACGGGCCACAAACCACCAATTGGCGAGCTCTTCACCACGCCAGGCGAAGGGAAGAAGTAAACAGTGGCGAACGGGTGCGGCACGCGCATTTATGGCGCGGGCATGCTGACAGGGCATTTCGTTCCCGCTCCCCAGGCACCCCTTTCCCTGGTACGCTTGATGTTCACGGCGTTGTTCATGCCCATCGGTGGCGTGTTCGGTGGGGGCGGCGGCTGCTGGAGCAAGTCGTTGCCCCCATGCGCCGCCGCTCCGCCGCCGCGCCGCCAGTTCACCGACGCGCGCACATGCTTGCATGATGTTAGCCCTCAGCCATTGATTTCTAACGCCCTGCGTGCAGCTGTGAACCATGTGCTGCAGACACCGAGTTGGGAGGTCAGAGTCACATGGAGGGGAGCGGCGCCTGCGGGGCAGCCAACGCGGTTAAGGAAGCGCAGCGGCTCGGAACAGGGGCGGCAGCCTCCGCCGAGGAGTCCACTTTGGAGAGTGGCCAATACATGTTACCCTGCCGGTTTGAAGCCCTGTCAGCGGCAATGCTCAATCACTGGCACCAGGCACATTTGACACGTGATGTGGCTGCTGCCTGGCTGGCCCGGCATCTCGTGCGTGCAGCAGGCGGCAGTGCAGCCATGGTGTGCAATGCAGCTGGCAAGCCACCTGACTGCTGTGCTGCCGTGCCTTCCGGTCGCGGTCGAGCCTACAGCAGGGCAGCGAACTTCGGGGCAAGGGCGTTCTGCAATGCAGAGTCAACGCCCATGCGGCACGGCGCTGCGGCACAGCGGCGGCGACAGGTCAAGTCACTGTCCCCCGGGCACTCAGCTGGCCCACACTATTTACTCTTTTGCCACTCCCAAGCTCGCCAACATGTCAACGGATCCCACGATGGCCCCCGCTGCGGGCGTGCCGGGGGAGGGTCGCCGAGAGGGGGAGAGCCAGCGCACGGTGGACCCGGGCCAGATAGGCCCGATTGAGGCAAGAGGCAGTGGCTGTGTGAAAGGTTGGCAGCCGTCCGAGGGCGGCAGAGTGGCAGAGGAGCAAAGGGGGCGCCGCCGGAGCCGTCGCCGCCACACAAGGCCAGACGCTCGCCTGCTGCCACTCGCCCGTCGCCCCTTGCCACCACCACAACCCAGCCACCAACCTTCACTTTGCTCCATCACTCGTCTGTGCAGCACATCAAGCAGATGGCGTCTGCCGCTGGCGACATGGTGAAGGAGCAGGGCCTGACGGCGCCTTCGGCCGGTGAGCCAGAAGGCGGCCGGGCACCGCTACTGCCCCGAACCGGCGGCACTTGCTGCTGCTCCGCCTGCTGCCGTGCTGCTGGCATGCTGACCCACCGTTGCCTGTCTCTGCACGCACCCTCTGCTTCCATCCGGCATCAAGGACGTGGTGTACGGCGGAACCGCCACGGAGGACAGGGGCGGGTCCACCAAAGGCGGCTAGGTTGGGGCGTGGGAGCACTGCACTGGCTGGGCTATCATCTGAACGTAGCCGCTAGTTGACGCGCTTAAGAGCTCTTGTGAGACTACCGACAGTTGCTTACACTTTGCATGCAACCAGCTGCCTGTGGTTGGGTCGCCCATCGTGTTTGATGCACCTCATAATTCGACTCGTCTTTGCAGTCGTGGCGCTGCACAAGAAGTTAGGCCACACCGTGCTGCCAGACAGCGCTGCAGAGGGCGTGCTGCCGCGCCGCAAACACAAGTGAACATCTGTTGCCCGGCTGGCAGTGCACTGCGCCAGCACACTTTCGACTTTGTGCCCTGATTCCATGATTCCACCCGCTCAATCGTGCACGCTGCCCGCGCTCCACTACAGGGTCTGTGTGCTTGCACGTGCACCTGTCGACTGCTTTGCGACGAAACCTGCTCTGCCAAGAAGTTGCATCTCCGCCAGTTTAAAAGCAAGGGAGCGTTGTTCGCAGCTCATCAAAGAGCGGGGCAGGCCAATAGGCGCTGCAGGGCAGGGAAGGAAGGCAAGGAGAAAAGCCCCAAGGGGAACCCAGGTGGTTTGCACCGCTACAGTTTATCGAGATCAGAGGAGTTCAGTCTGAGGGTCACATCACGAGTTGGTTGGTCGTGAAGAGGCCAGGGAGAGCCTCCTGTGGTGGCTTGTCACGTCCGTCCGTCAGCAGATGGGGCGCCAGCCGGGCTGGGCTGCAGTTTAGTGCGGGCGGCCGCGGGACAGCAGCTTGCGCAGGCCCCGCAGGTGGTCGCGTCGCCGCGCGGGACCCACCCCACCATCCCGTTCTGCTGCATAAGCTGCCGGGTCCATGCTGCCCTGGCGCTGCAGGCTCGCCTGCTGCGCCTGCTGCGCTGCCCAGGCAGCTGCCTCCATGGACAGCGACATTGGGGCCGAATCGCTGCGCCGCAGGCCTGCCGCGCTGCCCGGCCGTACACTGGCTTTCAGGTACTCAATGCTGGAGCGCAGAGCGGCAGGTGGGATGCCCTCCGCCATGCGCTCCGAGGCCCTGATGCGAGGGAGGGGGTAGGGCGGCGGGGTGGGCAGGTCTGTTGGGTGGCTGAGCAGGAAGAGGCGGCCGGCGGCGGGACGCAAAAGCTGCGCAGCATCGGGCAGGCAATGCAAGTGCACCCAACTGCCCTGATTGGCCCCAGGAAGAGGCCACCGGCGGCACCCAGCAGCTGCGCAGCGTTCCGCAAGCGATGCAAGTGCACCCAACTGCCCTGGACAGCCCCAACGGCCTGGGCCCCAGCAGCGCACCTGATGCCCTCGCCCAGCGGCGCCGGCAGCACCGGCTCCAGCAGGAATAGTGCCTCGCCCTCCGGGTACAGCTGGGGGCCAGCCTGCTCGGGCTGCTCCTGCCCCGCCAACTCCCACCGCCCCGCCGCCTTGGCCAGCGGCCCGCTGGGTGTGTTGCCCGTGCTGGCCAGCAGGCGTGCCAGCGTGGCATCCAGGTTGACGGTGGCGCTGGTGATGGGCGACGGCAGCGGCGGCAGCTGCTGGAATGTAAGGCCGCCCACCGCTGCGGCGCCGGCAAGCTCCGCCTCTGGCACCTGCACCAGCAGCGAGGGCGCTGCCTCTGGCAGCAGCTGCTCCTCCTTGGCTTCCCCAGCACTGTTGCGCAGCTGCTGCTGGTCGCGGCTGGCAGCCACCGCTGCCTGCTGCGCCTCCAGCCACTCCTGCATCTGTTCACGCGGGAAAGCCCACTCCGGGGTGGGTTCGCGCGGCGCCGCATGTGCCTGCAGCACGGCGAGCTCCCGCCACTCCTTCTCTGCCGCCTGCTGCCGCTGCTGCTCCCTGTCTGCTGCCTCCAATTCCTCCAGGGCAGCCCACTCCGCCTCGTGGTCGCTGCAGGGAGGAAGAGTGGCAGACACACATTGGATGCTTTGGCTGGTCAGGTGCAAGGCAGGCCTGCCCAGCAGGGCCGCACGTGGCAGCCTCTGGGTTTCGCACCAAACGCCCCAGTGGCAGCAACCGTTGCCCAGCAGCGTGGCGGCACAAAAGGCTATTCTTACTCCGCACCTGGTGCAGTTGCCCAGGTCCACCAGGTCGTCAGCAGTCAGCTCTGCCGCTGGCGTTGGCGGCGTGGCAGCAATTTCCTCCGGCTCCTGCTGCCGCTGCTGCCGCTGCGCCGAAGCAGGCCGAGCAGCATAGGGCGTGGGCACACTGTCCAGCAGTGCCTCCAGCACAGGGCTGAGCTGCTGGGGCTGCGCCTGCCGCGCCCCGCCACGCTGGTGCAGCTGCAGCCGCCCCGCCACGCTGCTCAGGTTGAGTGGCTGCGGCGGGCGGGCGCGGGCACCGCCGCGCGGCNCTGCACTGCCGCTACAGCGGCGGCGGCATCGCTCACAGCGTGCCGCAGGCCGCCGGCGCTGGCGCTCAGGCGGCGTTGCTGCGTGGCAGCCAGGGGCGCCCAGGCGCTACCCGAGCCGGCGCCCACAATGGCTTCAAAGCTGCCTGCCAGGCCCTGCTGCACCACCTGCGGCAAAGAAGCGGAAGTCGGATGAGCGGGTGGGTGGCTGTCATGCAAAGGCAGTGCCGCTTGGGCCCAAATGGCCAGCTAGTTAATGCTGACAGGTTGCCACAAACTCCATCCATCCAACCGCTGCCAGCTGCGCTCCCATGCAACTCGCCTCTTCGGCCTGGCCCATCTGGTGCTGCGTGAAGGGTGCGTAGAAGGTCAGGTCGCAGGACGAGGCCCGGGAGTGCAAGGCGCCGAAGCCGGAGGGCGGCCGTGCCGCCTCCAGCAGCTCTGCTGCCTCCGCCTCTGCGGCTGCCGCACGGCGGGCGGCTGCTGCGGGCGACTCCTCTTCGTCTGAAGAATAGGCGTACATGTCTGCAGCCGGGCCTGCCTCAAAAGAAGCCCGCAGCTGCGCCTGCTGCTCAGCGCGCATTGCCGCTGCTGCTGCAGGTGAGGCCGCCCGGCCTGCCGGCAGGTCAGGGAAGCACAGTGCCTGGCTGGCCGCTGCGCTGCGGCCCATGGCCTCTGCCCCTGCCGCGGCGCCATGCCCGGCCTGCTGCGCCTGCTGTGTGGCGCCCAGCGGCGAGGCGCTGTGGCGCAGCGCAGACCCGCGGGCGTGCTTGCCAGAGGCTGGCGTGGAGCCGCCTGCATCGCTGCTCACCAGGCTGCTGCGGCTGGTGGACTGGCGGCCCAGGGAGGACAGCGGTGTGGAGGTGGGGGACAGGTGCTGCAGGCTGCGCTGCCGCATCTGCGGGGCAGGTTGTGGGAGGGCAGCGGGGCAGCGCAGTCATAGGTCAGGCACACAAGCATAGAAGAAAGTAATCAGGCTGCTGAGCAGGCAGGCAGGCCCTCAAACCATAGCCCAGAGATGCTCACGCAGGCGTACCTGGCTGACGTTGAGGGCGCTCTGAGATGCCGCCGCCGCCGCCGCACGGTCGCCATTTGCCGCTGCTGCTGCAGCCGCACGAGCGCCAGGCACCTCGTCCTCAGCACTGGCACCGCCGGCATAGCGCTGCGGCACGACACCCAGCGAGGCCGCTGCCGCATATGGGCTGGGCTGGCTGCGGCCAAGCTCGTGACGGGGCGTGGTGAAGCCCGCATCACTGTCCACAGCCACTGACACCACTGCGCCATCAGGGGTGCCGGCGGTGTCGCCCACCGCACCGCTGGAGGCTGCTGCCGCCTCGCTGGCAATGATGGCGCTGCCAAAGCCGCCACCACCGCCGTCCCTGTCTCCCAGGTCAATGGAGCTGATGATGCGAGCCGACTCCCTCAGCAGCTCCTCCACTGGAGAGGACAGCTTGCTGCCTGGCTGCTGCACCGGCGCCTGCTGCTCCTCAGAGGCCTGCTGCTCCTGCTGCGTGGACCGGCCGCAGCTTGCGCCCAGCAGGGAGGCCACCGCCACGGCACTGCTGGCGGGCGGCGGGCTGCCGGCTGGCCCAGCGGAGCGGCGGCTGCCGCCCAGGCTGGCCACAGCTGCTTGGGACAAGCAGGGCTGAGGCGAGTGTTGGTGCTGCTGGGAGGCAGCGCTGGCAGCAGGTGCAGCGCTGGCTGTAGACCGCCGCTGCTCGGCTGCCACCAGCTTCAGACGCTGCAGCGAGGAGGCCTGAATAATGGCAGACAGCAGGTGCCCAAGCGATCAGCACGCGGCCAGCATGCCAAGCACAACTACAACAAGCCAAGCTCCCACTTACATCACAACCGTGCCGCGGCAGTAAGGCGTGCATCCCAACCACTTGCCTGTTCCACGGACCGCACAGAGGCCAGTGAGCCCCGCACGTTCTCGGGAGTGTGGCTGCGCCGGCTGCTGCGCCACGAAGCCTCGCTGACAGCAGCACTGGCAGTCGGGCTGCCACCGGCGCTTGCCCGGCGAGCCTGCAGCAGCAGCAGCATAGACGAGGCAAAGCCATAGTAAGCATGCCGCGACAGCTACTCCGCGCAGGATGAAGCAAGGCGGCAAACATGCCCACACACCCGTCCCCAATACACCCTGCCCACCTTGCGTGCGCTGGAGGCAGCATCTGCTGCAGCGTCTGCCTCTGCATTCTCGCTGTGCGCCGCCTCCAGCTCTTTCGCAAAGCTGTGCAGGATGCCGAAGAACACGGCCGGCTCCGCCAGCGTGGCGCGCTGGCCGTTGATGACCGAGCCCAGCTGCCTGCAGGCGGGAGGGCACGGGCAACTGGCAATGCGCTGGTCAGAAAGACAGCGCATAGCGATGATTCAGATGCACATTGAGTCGCGTTGTGCCACAGTGCAGTACTCGCCCAAACCCTCCCATCCTGCTGCACGCACTTGAAGGCGGCTTGCGCCTCGTCCAGCTGCGCCTGCAGGGACGCCAGCCGCTCGCACACTGCCGACCGGAAGGCAGCCAGCTGAGCTGCGCACGCGCCGCCGCCATCAGCGAGGGCGGCCTGCACCTCCCGGGCCTCCACAGCCAGCCCCTCCAGCTCGGCAGCGGCAGATCCCAGGTCCATCTGAGCGGCCGCTGCCGCGCTGGGCAGCTCCGCAGCCAGAGAGGCGCCGCCTGGGTGCTGGCGTGCCACCTCGCGTGCCACAAAGTGCAGCAGCGTGCGGCTCCTGCACCCCAAGGCGGGCAGAGGGCAGCTCCAGTCAGGGCAGGTGGAGAAGTAGCTAACTGCGCAGTGAGCCGCTCTTCTGAGTCATCGACTTCAAACAACCCTACTGCACGCACCTGGCACGCGTGGACCGGACATCCTTAAGCCGCAGCAGCGCGTCGACCTGGAAGCCGGAGGCGGCACCGTCCTTATTGCCCGCATTCAGGAAGCTCCCTGCGGAAGTTTGTGGGAGGGTGGTGCGAAACTCAGCAGTGTAATGACCAATCCAGCTGTTGTGTCAGGAATGCAAAGCACAGAGCAGCGAGCCCCGCGGCCAACACCTGCATCTCATGCCTCACCTGCCAGATGCGCCACCTTGAGCAGCGTGCGCAGCAGATCGCTCCGCTGCACCTCCGAGCACGCGGTGCTCAGCAGGGCGGCCGCCGCGCCCAATGCGTCAGCGCGGCCTACGAAACGTGCAGCAAAGCGCCACGCCTCCACACGAGTGTCCAGCGCAGGCACCACCATCATCTGTGAGCAGTTGGGTGTGGACGCAACCAACCTCAGCAGAACTACCAGGGCAGCACGAAGGCGGTATCCAAGATTTGCACTACCCATGCTAGGCAATCTAGCCGATCTAGCAACTGCTCAGCACAAGTAAGCACCAGCCCGCAGGCCCACCTCCAGCATGAACTGCTCCGAGCTGCTCAGGGCGCTGGGTGCGCCATTGTAGCCTGCCAGCACCACCCTCTCGTCAGGGCTGTAAGATCAGAACACGGGCGGGGGGGAGTGCTATCAAGGCTAACAAGCAGCAGGGCAAGTAGGCGGCGTTGTGTGGAATGGTGTGCAGTGATTCCAGCAGTAGCTGCCGCGGCCAACTGCAGCCCACCGCACGCCATCAACCCAAACCAACCTGGGCAGGCAGGCCAACAAGTCATTCGCATGCTCGTCTGCTGCAGAGCCACAGAAGTCCAGCAGCTGCAGCACAGCCCGCTTCGCCTGGAGGTAGGTGGGCAGGACAAGCAGATGCAATGACTCGCGACTGATGCTGAGTAGCATTATGGTTGCGAAAGGGCGGACTTCAAACAGCAGACTGCTGCAGCGCGTCTCGTCCACCCCACCTGCTCTGAAGACAGCTGCAGCTTGGACAGTGTGGCTGCCACAGCGCTGCAGCGCTGCGCGGGCAGCAGCATCACGGGTGCCGCCGTGCTGGCCCCCAGGTGGTTTGCCCCCTGGCTGGCTGGTACCGCAGCGGTTGCCTGCGAGGCTGCCCCTCCCTGCACCTCAGCAGGCTTGTCCTGCCCATCCTGCTGCACCTCCTCCTCCTCCTCTTCCTCCTCGTGCTCCGGCTCCTCCTGAGCCTGGGTGGCAGCTGCAAACTCCTCCGCCAGCAGCAGGAAGTCCAGCTCAGCGCGGATGCTCTGCGCCTGCTGGGCTGGAATGCCGGCAGCGTCGTCGGCTGCGGGCGACCCACCTGCCTCTGCTGCTGGGCTGTCGGGCAGCCGTGGGGAGCTGGCTTCCTCCTGAGGCGCCGCCTGTGCCTGGGTGGGCGGCTCAGCTGGTGGCGCTGTGCCACGAGACGCCGAGGTGCTGCTGCCACCGCTCAAGATGCTGGCCAGCGGCAGGGGCGGCACCCGCGGCTGGCTGCCCGTTGATGCCTGTGGCTGGCTGCCCAACGAGGACTGCGGCTGAGCCTCTGGGGCGGGTGCAGCTGCCGCCTGGGGTGCTGCCGCTGGTGCTGGTGCCGGCGCAGCGCTGTGCGCCGACAGCGCCGGCGGCAGGGCTGCCCCACTGTCTGGCGTGGGCTGGTCCCGTGGCGTGATGAAGTCAAGGTGCTGCTGCTGCGCTGGCCCGTGGTTGACAGAGGCCTGTGCCGAGCGGGCACTGAGCGGGTCGGGGGCCACAAAGGTGGCCTGCGACTGCGCTGAGCGGCTGCGGTGCGGTCCCTGGCTGCTCGTCAGCAGCATGTGGGTGACCCGGTGTGCGCCTGCGAGGGCAAGACAATCCGCAAATACAGGGATCAAATGCATGTGTAGCAGACACTGCTTTGCTTGCTCGGATGCTGGGATGCCTAAGTTCCCCCCTGCACCGTGCTGTGGTGCAAGGGGCACTGCGCTGCACTTTGCCTGCCATCTGCTGCTGAGGCTGCCTCTGCCTATGACGCACCCGAGTCCTCCTCTGCCATATGCCCCAGCAGCGTGATGCGCAGGCAGCGCTGCACCTCCAGGTTCTTGCCCAGCCTGCAGCGTCAACGGCGGGAAGTGCATGAAGCTCGATTCATCTGCAGCTGGCACGCATGAAGCGCGGACAAACACCCCACAGGGCCCTGCTGACAACCAACACCTGCCCAGCACCACTCACCGGAACAGGTGCTTCAGCTGGGTCAGGCTCTTGGCCTGCAGCCGGATGTCGCCCAGCCGCTCAAAGGCGGCGGTCGGAGTGGGCGCATGCTCCAGCCGCACGATGCGTGGCACAGAGGCGGCGTCCGCAAATGTGATGCGCAGCGTGACGTCGGCGCTGCGGTGGGGCAAAGGAAAAGCTGGCGGTGTGAAGCACACAGCCTGTCGACCAGTCAATCTGCCATTGCAAGGCCTGCGAACAAGTGAGGCATCCGCTGCTGGGGACCAAAGCCATCGGCAGAGCTGCCAGCCTCCTGTGCCGCTCACTTAGTGCGGCCCCACAGCTGCAGGATGGCGGACGACTCCAGGCGCAGGGTGCGGTGGCCGCGGGAGGTCCAGCAGGCGCTCGGCGGCAGCACCTCCCACGTGTGTGATGCAATGATGTCCTTGCAGCCGGTGCCCGTGGCAGTGACCACCGACCGCACAATGGACTGGTCCTGCGGCGGGATGGCTGGCTGGTGCCCATGCTGCTCCTGCTGCTCGGGGGCTGGTGGCACCAGCGCTGCCGCAAGCAGCGCCTGTGGCTCCGGCGAGGGCTGACGCACCGCCGGCTGCAGCACAGATGGCGGGGACAGCACCGAGGCTGCCGGCACGCCCAGCACCACGGCGGGCACGACCGCGGCCCGGGTGGCTGCCGGCAGCGCAGGCTCCGGCGTGGGCACGCGCCGCTGCTGCGACTGGCGCAGCAGGCGCTCCAGCTGGCGGTCGGTGGCCGCCAGCTCCGCCTGCAGCGCCTGCTCTGCAGCATCCAGCCCCGGGTCGCCAATCACCACGCTGCTGCTCACGCTGCAGGCAGGCACGGATGGGAGC
>RRZL01000011.1:182514-210530 GCA_006782975.1 Chlorella sp. Dachan | reverse complement strand
AGGGAGCCCAGGGAGGCGCTGGCGGCGGCCGCGCTGGCGCGCCCCACCCTCAAGACCATGCAGACCGCGCTGCACCTGCTGCACCTGCGCATCCGAGGCCCCGCGCGCACGAAAAAGGTGTGCCCGGACCGCCGTCGCCGCCGGCTGTCTGCGGCTGCCGCGCCGGCGTTCGTGCCGCGCCCTGACTGTCGCTCTGCCCTGCCCCGCTCCCAGCCATCCCGCCCGCAACAGGCATGCACTTAAGCAAATTCTCGTCCTCCACTGCCGCTGCCGCCGTGTGTCCCCTGCAAAGCAGGAGCTGCAGCACATCTACCCGGTGCTGGAGCCGGGGCAGGCCAAGGAGTTCAAGGCAGCGATGCAGGAGTGGGTGCGCGAGCTAGGTGAGACGGGAGCCGTATGCACTCCATATGTGCACCTGATGTCCAGGAACCAGCAAGCTCCAGCCGGCCCCAGGCTGCCCGCTCCACCCTCCTGACACTATCTCCCTGCCTGCCACTGCCACACGCACAGGCGCCGCCGGCCAGCTGCAGCCCGACAGCGTCAAGTACTTTGTCAGCGCATACCAGGGCTCGGCGGCGCACCGTGCCGTGCTGCTGCTGCTGGACCTCAGGTGGGGGTGGGCAACGGTGTGCTTCGCTGGCGTCGAGGCTCAACGCTCCACCCGTGGTGTGCAGGCATGCAGTGCACGACTGCACTCTGGCTGTCACCGCGGTTCAACCCTGTGCTGCTGCACCACTTATTATGCAGCACGCTGGCGCTAGCAAAAGAGCTGGGAGAAGGGCCGCACGTGGCGCTGCCAGATGCCGAGCTGCTGCGGCCCTGCTGCTTCGCTGTCGCCGGCCCGCCGCTGCAGCGGGCGCACCGGACATCGGCGGACGCGCAGCGCCAGCTGCAGGCTCGCATGGATGCTGTGGTGGCGGCCATGCAGCGCCTCAAGCAGCTGCATGCGCAGGCGGCAGGCCAGATGGCATCGGGGCAGGCAGCATCAGGGGCAGCGGCGGCGGCGCTGGCGCCCCGTCTGCCGCCGCTGTTTGCCGGCTCGCAGGTGCGCTCTCGGTTGTGCTAAAGAAGCTCAGGGTGCGGGTGAGGAAACGTGGACGGACCGAATGCTCGCGCTCTCCGCCCCTGTGAAAGCCCACCCATCCCCTGTCGTGCATCCTGCCTGCAGGCTGCCGCCAAGCGCGGCGAGCTTGTGTCCGACCTGCTGGCTACTGGCCCCTCGCTGACTGCCCAGCCAGAGGCCGTGGGCCCCGAGAGCTGGGCCGACCTGCTGGCAGCTGGCAAGGGCTCAGCGGCGGCAGCAGCAGGCGCGGCCACGCCGCCACCTGCCACCGCTCGCCGGCTGAGCAACCCGGCTCAGGAGGCCAGCAACTTTGCAGCAGAGGGGATGGCAGCAGATGCAGACGTGCTCACTGTGCACGGCGTGCTGGTGCAGCGCCTGGCGGCAGCGGGCACGGCGCTGCAGGCGGCCGCTAGCCACAGCGGGGCAGCAGCAGGCGGCGCAGAAATGCGGGCAGTACTGGCCGAGGCGGCTGCTTGCCGAGGTGAGTGGCAGCAGTCAGTGTGGGGGTGATAGGATGGGCTGTCTACCTGCTATTACGTGAAAAATGGAGGCAAAGCTGCATGGGAGAGCTGAGCCCTTTGCCTCTCTTGCCAAACATTTGCAGAAAGCCTGATGCTCAGTGTGCGGCAGGAGCTTGCAGCAGCGCGCGTGCGTGATGAGCAGCAGGCAGCTGCCGCTGGCAGCATCAAGGGAAGCCTGCTGCAGCTGTTGCCACCCGCCCGTTCGGCCAGCAACCCAGTGACGGAGGGCATGCAGATGTCACAGCAGGCAGCTGCGGCAGCAGATGCGGAGGACGCTAGCAGTGCCTGGTCCACAACGCCCGATGCCGCAGATGTGCGCGCGCTGCGGCGGTCCATGTGGCGCCAGCTGCTGCAGACCAGCGATGGCAGCAGCAGTGGTGAGGGTGCACCAGCCGAGGAGGCAGCGGCAGCGGGCAGCCAGACTGTGGCAGGAGCAAGGCCAGAGGGCGAGGGGCGCTCGCCGCTGCGGGCGGACGTCCCTGCACCAGCGGCCGGCAGCTCCAGCAGCAAGGCGCCCAGGGTGCGGCCCCTTGCAGCTCGTGCCACCGGCAGCCCCAGCCTGGAGGACTTGATCAGCCACAGCAGCCGGGGCCGGGGGCTGGATGGCCCGCCGCTGCTGGCCAGCCTAGGTGGCCTAGGCAGCCCGCAGGATGAAGAGCTGTCTTGGCAGCCAAGCAGCGGCATGCAGCAGCAGCAGCGCAGCCGAGACCGGCCGCAGGCGTCAGGCTCGCCCTGCATGGCAGAGAGCTGCGCGTCCTTCTCGATAGCAGGTGGCAGCGGCAGGCAGGGGGCAGGGGGCAGCAGGCCGGCGCGCTTGGCGGCGTCGCCCATGCAGTCGGCAGCGGCGAGCTTCATGGCGCAGCGACCACAGCGCACGCCGCAGCGGCAGGCTGAGGCTGTGCAGCAAACAGGGCGCGCGCCAGGGATGGCGGCTGCTACGGCAGTGCCGTCTTTGCCCCTGCTGCCGCTTTGTGAGAGCCTCAGCCCAAGGGTGGGCAGCCCTGTGGCGCCATGGCCGGTGGACAGCGACAACGACAGCAGCGGCAGCAGCAAGGGAGGCGTCAGCCCTCTTGCACCAACCAGGTCGTGGCGGCAGGAGGTGATGAAGGCGGCAGAGGCAGCAGCAGCAGATGCGGCGTCGCCAGCCAGCGGCACCAGCAGCCGGCGGCGAGCAGCCAGTGTGGCCTTCACACCACCCAGGCGCCTTGGAGACAGCCCGCTGCCTGAGCTGCCATCCCGACGGCCACACCAGCCGGCCAGCCTGGCAGTCAGCAACAGGGGAGGGGACAACACCCCCGTCAGCAGGCTGCAAGGCGTCAGCGGCCATGCGCAGCCTAGCCCTGCGCTACATGCTGCAACGCCAGCGCCTTCGCCGGTGTTGCAGCCGTTGCAGCTGCAGCGAGCGCAGCCGTCGTGGCGGCAGGGCGGGCTTGAAGAGAGCAGCCCAGGCAGCCCTCAGCTGCTGGCCTCCTGCCTGAAGAGCAAGCCGCTGGCTCTGTCGCCGTTTGCCCTCGCACCCAGCAGCCCGCTGGCGGCGCAGCAGCAGGAGCAGCCGTGGACGCTGGCGGCGGCTCGCAGCCCCTCAGCTCCAGCCGGCAGCGGTGACCTGGGCAGCCCACGTGGCAGTGCTGGCCGGCGGCGCAGCGCAGTGATTACCACCAGCAGCCCACGGGCGTCTGCTCACAGCTTGGAGGCGCCCTCGCCAGCAGTGCCGCACCGCCTGGCCAGCAGTGGGGCAGCAGGCTCACGTGGGGCAGGGGGCTCCGACCTTGTGAGCGGCCTGCGCGCCTTTGACTCGCCCATCGCCACCAGCCTGACCAGCCGGCCGGCGCTGCAGGCCAGCAGGAGCAGCGGGCGCAGCATGGGCACAGCAGGCGCAGCAGGCGGTGGCAGCCTGGACTTTGCGGAGCTGCAGAAGCGCCTGCTGGCCATCAACAGGAACCAGGGGCGGCGGTGAGCCCAACTTTGACCCACACCCGCAATGTATGACGTGACGCTGTACTTGAGCACTTGGCTGTAATCAACTCTCTCTATGCACGGAGTGCAATGCTGGTGTGGCGCAAGGTTGCATAATTCAAAGAAGCAGAGCTTGGTGCAGAAGCATCAGGGCAGGAAGCGCCGTGCCGCATCCGCCACGCGGCACGCATCCCGCACAGCCTCCACGTTGTGTGCTCGAATGATGTTTGCGCCGCCCACCACGCACAGCGCGGCGGCTGCAGCTGTGGCCCAGTCTCGCTCAGCTGCCACCTGGCGCCCCGTCAGCCGTCCCAGGAATCCCTTGCGCGAGGGGCCCAGCAGCTGCGGCAGGCGGGCCAACGGCGGCGGCAGCGCTGCACGCAGTGCCGGCAGCCCCGCCAGCAGCGCCAGGTTGCCATCATGTGTCTTGGCAAACCCTAGGCCCGGGTCCAGCACGAGGCGCCAGGGCTCAATGCCGGCTTCGATGGCCGCGCTTGCTGCGCGCGCCAGCTCAGCGGCCACGTCAGCAATCACATCTTCGTAGGCCGTGTGCCGCCGCTGCTGCATGTCCTGGGGCGTGCCGCGCATGTGCATCAGCACGTAGGGCACCCCAAGCTCCGCAACCTGGTGGGCAGTGGATGGCGACACGACGGCAAGGGAAGCTAAGGAGAGCAGACTTCTTCTGGCTGCACGGTCACCACAAACACACGCGTCTTGGCCTCAAGCTTGGCCATACGGCACACACACGCCCAGCCCATCAACTGCGCAGCGGCAACTGCTCAGCCCATCCCAAGGCAACTGCACAGCCCATCTGAAGCCCCGCACCTGCCGGTGCATGCGCGGGTCCATGGTACCGCCCGACACGTCGTTCACCATGGTGGCCCCCGCCTCCACTGCCGCCGCCGCCTGCCGGGCAGTCACACACGCAGAAATGCCGTTAGTACGCTGAGGCAGCAGCACCGCGAGAAAGCCAGCCAATGCCACCAGTTGTAAGCACAGCAAGTGAGTGGGCATCGCAGCACAGCAGACGGCACGGAACCACTCCGGCACGTGACGCACCACGTCAGCATAGAACGTGTCCACCGAGAGCGGCATACGAGCAGTGGCTTCTTCCTGCATCAGCGCCTGGATCACCGGCAGCACCCGCGCCACCTCCTGCTCCGGGGTCAGCAGGTCTGCGACAGAAAAAGGTTCGCAGAAGAGTAGTGAGTCGTTGGAAGAGTGAGAGCGAAAGCAGCACCCGCGCCGCCTCCCGCTCCGCGGTCAGCAGGTCTGCGGCGGGGTGGGAGTGGGAGTTGCAGGCAGCGCTCGTGCCGCGTTGGAGCCCCATCAGCGCGCAAGTCAGTCCATATAGATGACACACACAGGAGCGCCGGGTGCACTGGGAGCACCAGCAACCCTCGAGTCCAGGCGCCTGCCAAGCCAAGAGCACCCACCAGAGCCTGGGCGCGTGGACTGGCCGCCAATGTCGAGGATGTCGGCTCCCGCCGCCGCCATGGCCTTGGCATGCTGCACCGCTGCCGCCACGCCGGCATGGCGCCCGCCGTCACTGAAGGAGTCGGGGGTGACGTTCAGGATGCCCATTACCTGGCAGAGATGGGGGTGCGTTTGGCGCAGAGTCAGAAGCACAATGGGGTGTGGCACAGCGTCAAAAGTGTGAGGCAGGAATGAGGGGCGGGCGGGCAGGGAAGGAGTTGGCCTGCGGCTTCCTCTGATTGGCATGCTGAGCTTGCTGTTAGCTCTGAGCGCTCCCTGTAGCCCATTTCGGGGCTTCCCTTGGGTTGTGCAGAGCGTGCCACCCACACTACACAACCCTGCGGCACTAGACACCACCATGCCGCCCACCTGCGTGCGGCGCTGGTAGGGCCACAGCCCCAGGCGCCCCATGGGCAGCACGCACTCCAGGCCAGGTGTGCCCAGCTGGCGCTCGCCGCCCGCCTCCTGCCACAGCCGCGCCGCCAGGTGCAACTGCCGCTGCAGGCCGCCTATGTCAGCGGCAGCCCTGCCGCCTGCTGCGGGCTCCTCATCTCCCTCCTCCTCGCCGCTAGCCCCACCGTCGGCGGCCGCTGCTGCTGCTGCTGCTATGTGCCGCCCGCCCGCCGCCTGGCCATTGCTGCTGCTGCCGTTGCTACCGCCCGTGCCGCAGAGGTCTGCCAGGGGGGCCTTAACGAAGTCTCGCTCCTGCCAGCGTGGGTGCGGCACCACCAGCGTCTCGCCCTCGGTCACCGTCTGCACAAGGGAGCAAAGTTGAGACGGCTCAGCAGATGCAGGCCAATCAAGTGCACGAGCAGCGAGCTGGGTGAGTGAGGGTGCCTTCCTCGGCCCGTACACGACAAGCACACCGGCGCCCAGCAGCTCAATGCCGGCACAATGGATGGAGCGGTCTCACCTGTCCCTCGTAAAACACAATGTCCAAGTCGATTGGGCGGGGGCCCCAGCGCTGCGCCGTGGGGCCCAGGTCACGCCCTAGCGTCGCCTACAGGGCACCACAGCGGGGCGACTTGCCTGCTTGAGACGGCACAGGCACAAGTGAGCCTGCAGACGCCGCCTCGCAGTAGGTGCTGCAAGCCTTGCTGCGCCAGCAACACACCTTTTGTTACAAGTCCAGAACAGCTACCTGCTCCCCTCCTCTCACCTCCACATCCTTCAGCCGGCGCAGCAGGTCTAGCGGCGGCAGGGCCGTGTCCACCAGCGCCGCCGCATTCAGAAAGGGCGGCTGGTCGGTGACGTAGGCGGGGGCGCTCTCGTACAGCCGCGACAGCTGGCGCACCTGCGGGGAGGGATGGGGGTGGCAGCGGCAGTGGCGGGGCGGGGAGGTAGCGCAGGTGCTTCGCCGCAGGCGGCCTTCGGCGACAGTGCATAGCCTACGGCAGGACACAGATAGCCAGCATTACTCAGTGCTGCAGCCGTTCCAGAGCAGCCTAGAGTTGCCACCCCCAAACGCAGCCCCCTTGCCTGGATGTCGGCATCGGCGAGCGCCCGCACCGCCGCCAGCAGGTTGCCGAGGCGGTCGCCCTGCGGCAGGGGGCGAAGGTGCGGTACGTGTTATGCAACCTGGCCTCAGTTGGGAGCAAGTTCACAGTGGCCCAGGCGCAAATAAACGGGGCAACGGGCCGCACCAAGTTGGAGCCGAGCGCGATGGCCGCCTGCCGCCGGCCCATGCTTGCCGGCTGATTGTTTGGCCTGGTGGCATGCACAATTGCACCAGAGCTGCGAGCCTCGATATGAAACCCGCATGGGCTGCCTCGCTGGCACCCCCAAACAAAAGGAAGGGCCTGCAAGGCATCGGGATCGATCATAATTGTACTGGCTTAACACCCACTCCGTTGCAATGCACGGGGGCGGACGGGCGGGCATGGCACGGCCGCGACGCCTTCTGACTTGCTGGACGGTGCTCCTCTTCGCCGTTTGCGGTCCCCAAAGAAGAGTGGGCGCGGCACAGGTGTGTTACCGAGCGCCGATGAATCGGCAGCATCGCTGCTGAGGAGTGACAGCGGCCGCGGCAGCAGTAGCGGCGCGCAAGGCATGCGTCACGAGTCTTTGCACTCTCACTCATCGGTCCATTGCCCTGCATTGCGCAGGTGCTGTCCGAAGACGACGCCCGCCTGCTGCGCGTGCTGGAGCCGGCGCCACGGCCGGAGAGCTCCTGGCTTGATGTGCACGAGAAGCTGGCGGATGAGGTGGCGGAGGCGCAGCGGGCTGGGGTGAGCAGCTTGTGCCCCGCTGATAGGGCTGTGGCGTGTGTGCATGCAGCAGATTTTTAACGGACAATGCCCCCAGAAGGTATGAGCTGGTGCCTGGGCTGCTGCGGTTACCGTGGTGGCACCAAGTCGTGAGGCATTGCCGCGCCGTGCGGTGCACATTCGCCAACAGCTTGTCCGATCGACTGAAGTCTGTGCTGCACAAAGACAGTCGTAACTGTGCACTCACGCCGTGGCAGGGCCTGGACTACATCCTGTACGGCGACAGCATCATGGAGGCGTTCCGGGGGCAGAGCGTGGGCTGGGACGCCAGCGACCGGTACAGCGGCAACATGGAGGCGTGGCGCCACCTGGCGCCACCAGCGTGAGTTCATGATTGGGATCTGAGCTCCACACTTTCACTGTACAGCGGGGGCTCTGAGAGCAGTGCTCGTGTGCGCACTGCATACTGCTGTCCTGCAGGCGCGTGTTTGCGGCAGCACCTTAAACAGCAAGTGAGGACACACGCACTGCCCGCTGCCCTGCTGGCCCTCACCACAACTGCAGGTCCCTCGTGGCCGGAATCTCCGGTGACCAGGCGGTGCACTTGCTGTGGCGGCTGCAGAATGGGGAGGGCCCCCGCGCGCTCAACCCCAAGGCGGTGTCGGTGATGATTGGCACCAACGATGTGGCGCACCTCAGCTCCAGGCATGATGTGAGGCCAGGTGTAGGGGTTGTTGGGCAGGAGAGCAATTGGTCTGCTTTGGGGGAGTGGGTGGGCAGGGCAGCTGCATGGGTCATGCGCATGGCTGGCTTGACCCTGGCAGCATAGCTCTCACAAGGCCACTCAGCCCCTCTTGCCGTTACGTCGTAGTACAACGCGAGTCGGATAGGGCACATTGTGGCGCTGGGCGCGCAGCAGTGCGTGCGCGAGCTGCAGCGGCAGGCGCCACAGGGTGAGACTGCGTGGTTGCTGTGAGTCGGCTGACGAGCTCGTTTTGTAGCTGCAACCGGCTTGGACAGTGGTGTTGCCAGCGCCGCTTCACTCCCGCGCCTCGATGCCAGCACTCCACCGCGTCCACCCCACTCCGCCTCCCGTGCAGCCACGGTAGTGGTGCTGGGCCTGCTGCCCATGGAGCCGCTGATGCTGCATGCGCCCCAGCGCATCTTTGGGCCCATGGTCAGTGCAGCAAATGCCGAGCTGCAACAGTATGTGGCGGCGCAGGGCAGCGAGCGGCTCAAGTACAAAGGTGGGGGATGGGAAGGCGCTGGTGCATGCTGCTGTTCCATGCCTGTGCCCGCGATGAGGGCTTGCATAGGAGATGCTGCTGCTCGGGCCTCCTGCAAGCTGGGTGCTCACCGTTGGGTGTGCGCTGCAAGCTGCCGCCGCCGACTCCTCCTGCGCTCTGCTGGGTGGGCTGCTCGCAGACTGCGGCGGCGCTTTCAGGCAGCCAGATGGTGGTGCCAACTTTGAGCTGATGGAGGATGGGGTGCACCCCAGAGGTGAGAGCTGTTGGAGGGACGGCCATGCACTGCTGTTGGCGCATTGCACCTGCACCCCTCCTCAGCGCTGCCTGCAAGCAGCACGCGCGTTTAAAACACTGCTTGCACATGTGCGGATTGTGTGTTTGCTGCTGGCTGCAGGGCGTGGCGCGGAGGTGCTGCTGCAGTGTATACTTGAAGCTCTACGCAGCTGAGGCATTCGATGTAAGACCTGAGACTACTCCAAGAAAGCAGGCAATGTGGCGCAGGGCACATGTGCGACAGGGCTGTGAGCGCAAGCCCGGGGTGAGGAGAGAAGCGGGGCAGATGACACACGCAGCGCACCACAGGAGGGCAGCAGCAGGTGCAGAGGCAATCAGGCGGGGCCAACCATGTATTGAGCTCAATACATGGTTCGAGGCAGGGGCAGGCAGGAGGTGGTGCAGATCACAAGGGTGCACGGGATGAAGGCTAAGGCCGCAGGTCGGGGCGATGTCTCAGGACACCACATTCGATACGGGACACCACACCATATACAGCATGCCCGTGTCCTCCCAGCTGAGGCGCTGCAGGCTGTGCAGTGGCTCAGGCAAGCGGCTGCTGGGGAGGGTGGTGGCAGCACCAGGCAGCGCGGCGCAGGTGGACTTGGCTGATGTGGCTGATGCTCGTGGAGCTGTCTCCTCGGAGCTGCCATGCCCGACTACCATAGGAGTTGACTGATTTGGCACTAGTACCACAAAAGCAGTTGCAACATCTGCCAGCCCCTAGCACGGCACCCCCAGGCGCCGCTCACGCTGCGCGCTGTGCGCAGGGCACGTCACTTCTTGCCGCCTGTGCTTGCGACTGACGCCTCCTAGCAACCTGAGAGGCCTCTGCGTCTCTCATACTGGTATTCCGACTTGTGTGACCCCGCAAACAGCGCCTTCCAATTACAGAACGCGAGTGGACGCGCGAAATCTAAGGTGTTTTGCGGGTTTGTGCGCTGTCCTGAGATATTATGAGGTAACATCTCTTCGATGAAGCGGTTATATGACCGCCAGCGCCGCCGCCCGAATGTGGCCTCTCGTCTGCACCACCCGTCGGACGCCCTCCCTCGCTGTCGCAGGCAGATGGCTCCTGCTGACCCAGGCAATGAGCAAAAGCTGCCTGGCTACGTCAGGAGGCTGGTAGCAGAAATTATTCCCGCGCTGAAAACGGCGCATGATGCACGAATGGAGGCCAAGCAAGCAGCGCTGCGTGTCTGCGACCCTGCCTTGGCACTTGCAAAACAGCTGGCCTCTGCCGTATGCTGGAACTTTCTAACCCAGCTGGCAACAAATGTGGTAGAAGAAACTGCACCTGCCTTTTTGGCAGACGTGCAGCAGCTGCTCGAGAATATGCAGGTGCAGCACCAATTGCAGCCGCAGCCGCAGCCGCAGCAGCAGCAGCAGGAGCAGCCGCCGCAGCCGCAGCCGCCGCCGCCGCCGCCGCAGCAGCAGCAGCAGGAAAGGGAGGAGCAGCAGCAGCAGCGGCGGCGATGGCAACAGCTGCTACAAGCCTGCCTGGACAGGCAGCTGCGCCGGATGCTGGACAGCCTGCGTAGGCAGACCCCGCTGCACCTGCTGCAGGAGGCGCTGGACAGCCTGGGCAAGCAGCTGCCGCCTGCGGTTGCCGGCACCCTGATCGTGGCAGCAACCGCCACCGGTGCGCCCAGCCCAGTGTCTGTTGCCACTGAGCTGCTGGAGCCATGCCTGGAGATCTTGCCGCTTCGGCACATCCCCGGGTGGTTCTGCATCCCCATGTTGCTGGCAAACGCGCTCCGCTTGTGCGCCCGTTTCGGAGAAATTGATGGCGAGTGTTTGGCTCGCCTGCTGGGCGTGCAGCCCACCCAGCCGCAGCACCAGCCGTCGCGGCGGGAGCGCACAGAAGTGAATGAAATGCTGGACTGGGTGATGGGCCGCGCTTCCTGACCGGCAGCCGGCACGCCACCATCCATCCCCTCCCTTCGGCGGTGGTTCAGAACCCAACCTGCGCCGCACGCGAGCGCCCCAGCCTGCATCAAGCACGGCCTACTTCATTAATCAAACTGCGCCGCTCTGCACATGCCTTCCAGCTCCAGCCTTCTCCCGCTTGCTACATCGTTTGCTGCCACCTACTTCTGGTTGGCCACTGTGCCTTGAACTCCACAATAGATGTTGATTTGTTACCGGTACCTGTGGTGTCATTTGGTCAAAGCAGCTGGGACCAAGCGCTGCTTAGCTTATGTAAGTTGGATGTGAGCAAGCAGAGTGAGCGGGAAGCAGCAGGCAGCACGGCAGACTAAAGCACAAAGGGGGAGGAGATGGTGCAGGCAGCGCACAGCTGGGCAGCCAGGAAGCTGGGCAAGAAAAGAAACGCTGATTCCACCGGTGCCTCCAGCCGCAGCCGCCGCTGCCATGGCACCATGCAAAATCACACTCGCTTTTTGAAGCCGTACTTTTTCCGCTCGTAAAACAGGTCCGTCTTGGCGCTGCCTAGGTTGATGATCTTGGGGCAGCCGTCCCGCTGCACAGGGAGGAACGAACAGAGGGAACGGGGGTTGGGTCCGTGAGCAGGAGTTGTTGCAGCAGCAGCGCCTTGATGGCGGCCGCCGCACCGACAGCACTGCAGCAGCGTGGGGCAGCAGCCAGCATCACACTCAACAACCGCTGTCTCACAACCAAGAAGGAACAACTGCGACGCATGGCAGCCACTGCTCGCACAACTCAGCAGCATCCGATTGGTGATTTCCTGCAAACCCTGCACAGCAGCACAGCACTCACGTCCTTTTCGCAGATGGTGCACTCCTTGCAGTAGTAGGCGTCGCTGACGCCGATGCCGCCGCAGATGACGCAGCGCCCCTGCGCAGGCAGGCGGTGTGCAGGGGGAGCAGGGGCAGTGAGCGGCAGGGCAGGGTGCCTGGGCGGCAGGCGGGCAGGGAGTCGGAGGCACCCGGCTGCTCCGTAAATGCAGGGTGCAACAAACCGACAACTAGGCAGGGTGCAACCAACCGACAATGCAAGGCAGTCTTGTGCGCACGTGCTCACCGCGTAACTGCCGTAGTTGCACTCGTCACAGACGCGCACCAGCGTGGCGGGCCGCACATACGAGTCGCAGATGGGGCACTTGCCGTCGCCTGCACACAAATACAGGGGCGGCAGGGTGAGGGTGACTCGACGTGCGGCATCCCTCTGCCGCTGTGTTGTGCTGCACCTGGCGGCAGACTGCCCCAACAGCAACAGGCAGTCCTGCAAGCCGGCGGTTGGCAAACAGCAGCAGCAGCCCCGGGCACGCAGGCTCCCCCGGCAGCCCTCGCTAACTCACACTTCTCGCATAGCCGGCCAACCGCAATGCCGGGCTGCTTGCGGCACATGATCAGGTCGGGGTGATGCCTAGCCATCCTTGCGCTGTTGTCTCACAGGCCTGCAAAACAGAGGCAGAGGAGGGCAGGCGGCGGTGAGCGGCGGCAGTGCAGCAGGCAGGTCGGCAGCCCCGCGGCAGTGGCCCAGCAGCTGCTTGCACAGCCGCCTTTCAGCTCGAAGAGGGTCGAGGGCGGCCGCAAGGCACAAGTGCTGCGAGCGGGGACCGTCCGCGCCCAGGTCGCACCGGCTGCTCCTGCCCAACGAACCGCTAGTTTATTAGGGTCTGCCGAAGTCGCCAAGTAAGTCTGGAGGGCTGCAAAGCAACGCAGTCGGCGCAGCAGTCGGTCGGGTGCTGGACAGGCGTCTTTACGCTGCAGCGAGTTTATAGATGTGAAACCACGTTTGGCAGAGTGCTGCTGGAGCTCGTTGCGGCCGCAAATGGGCAGGCGCCCCCATGCAAGTGCCTTTGCAGCCTCCAGACCTCCATCGAGCACGATCACTGACCCAAAGCAATGCGAAACGCCAAAAGACGCGATCAAACACAGGCTTGCGGCAGGAGCCTCCGTCCTCCGCCAGGGCTTCCTGGCGAGCCGCCTCACGCAACCCCAATTGCTCTGTGCACTTGTGTGGAAGACACTAGTGATCTAGACAGCCAAAGGCTGCTTGCCCCCCCTCCCTCACCGCCGCCCGGCCGCTCGGCACCGCCCGTCTCCTGGGCACTGCGGTGGCCCGATGGCCCGCCCGTTTGCAAGGGGCTGGGCATTTAACCTCTCTGGCCTCATCCCAACTGAGACCACAGCATGATAGTGGGCTACACATCATAGTTGCATTCCAAGGGGCTATCAGCTGCGTACAGTGTTCATTCAAAGGGGACAGATGGTTGCTTATTGGCGATGTTGGCTAAAATCAAACGCGCTCAGGGAAAATCAGTGTCTCTCTATAACATGTTGTGCTGCTCTCACCCAGCCGCGGGTGCGCTGGCGGGCGAAGCGGCCGCCGGCAGAGCTGCCGCCTGCGCCCTGCTGAGCAGCAGGCCCTCGCGCAGCTTCTGCGCAAGCTCCTGTGCGCTGTCTGCCGCCATCTTTCGCAGCACGAGGTTGCACTGGTAGGGCGGCAGCAGAGGGACGGCACCCTGCACCACCTGGTCTGCCACTGCGGCTGCTGCCTGTGCTGCTGGTAACACTGTGCTCTTAGCCGCAGGCGGCGGAGGGGCTGCTCCCGGGCCTGCCGCCGCCGCCAGCGCCGCCGCCTCGGTTGCCCTGGCTGCTGCCGCTGCATCGGCTGCCTGCGCCGCCGCCGCAACCTCCCGGGCTGCTGCTGCGCTGGCCACCGCAGCTGCCTCACAGGCGTGCACGCTCCACTGCTCTGGCCGTACCAGCATGGCTGCAAAGCGCTCCAGCGCCGCTTCGCCATCCTGGGCTGAGCAGTTGCGCACGTACCGAAGGATGCCGATGGACATTTCCCGCGCCACAAACGTGCGGGGGTGCGCCGAGTTGCCGCCCCACAGCGTGAACGTGGGGGTGCCCTTGGGGTTTTCCACCGCGGAGCAGGCGCAGGCGGGCGCCTCCCCTGCCGCCGCCAGCAGCACAGGGAGGTAGTGCTCGTCGCTCACGCACCAGCGGCCGCTGCGGGGGGTTGTGGGGTGGTGGCCGGGCAGGAGGTTCGGCACGGGGTCGTGGTTGGGGGCTTGGCACTCGGCATGCCGCTGAGCGTGTGCGGGTGCTGCAGCCAATGGCGGCCTGCGCCCGTCCCCGGCTCTGGCCGCCCGACCGTCCAATCATGCATCAGACTGCATGCAGACCATGCATCACGCCACCAACCCACTTGTATGCCTCAGGCAGCAGAGTCCTCACCCGGGGGGCATCTGCCACGTCTCCAAGTTCATGTCTGTGTAGCATTCCTTCTCAAACAGGGCGTTCAGCTTGGTGTCATTCACAAACAGCTCCGCGTGGCGGCGATTCGCCATAAACCTGTGCACATAGGTGGCACAGGGGAACGGTTGGGCCGGGGAGGGGCAGAGGAGCGATGAGGGTGGTAGCGGCACTGGGGCGGGGCGAGCTGGATTGCGAATAGCGAAGGCATGCATCAACGCATGAACCAGCAGCGCGCACGCGTCCGTCAGGGGCGCTGCCCACCTTATTGCCCTCCTGCTTGCCCACACATTGTGCTCCTGCCCCACCCCCCGCCCTGCTCCCCCCCTCACCACTGGCTACTCTTGCGCCACTGGTCGCGCGGGATGCCCAGCGAATCGGCCATGTAAGGGTCGGAGCTCGCCGTCTCCCAGGGGCCGCGAGGCGTGCAGGCGTGCACGCGCGACGCCGGCTCCGCGAGCGCCTGAGCGGAGGCAGCAGGGCAGGGCAGGGCAGCAGCATCAGTACGAGGGCTTGGATGGCAGCAGTGGGGCTGAGAGGTTACGCACTCCTGTGCAAGCATCCCTGTGCCCCACCCAAGCGCGCAACCTGAAACCAGCCAGGGTGGCACAGACTCTTGCCTGCAGGTAGAAGAGGCCCGCCGGCCACAGCGGCACGTCGCTTTCTGCAGCGTTGCAGAGGTCACAAGTGGAGCGGGTCAGTGCGGGACCAGAGCAGCAACACGGGCAAAGTGGGCTCGCACGCTCGAATCACCGCCACAGCACAGCGCAGTGCAGCGCAGCACAGCACAGCACAGCGCAGCGCAGCGCACCCGACATCAGGATGAAGCGCTTGTTTGCGGGGTCTGCCAGCGCGTCTCGCAGCAGCAGACGCACCGCTGCCACCAGGGAGTGTGAGGCCCAGGCGGTGGGGATGCGCTGGCTGGCCTCCCGCCCGTGGAACATGCTACGGCAACGGGGAGGGAGACGGGCGGCACGAGCAGGAGGTTGGGGCTGGGATCCCCATGCGCAGCATTGCAGCACAGGCATGCGGTGAGATGTCAAAAGTTGCGCAGATCACGAGCAGATCATAACAACACGCACAGACCGGGTCTGCCCGCGGCAGGCACGAGGCAGGAGGCATCAAGCTGCCATGTGCCAGCACACCTGTCCTCCGCATATGTCGGGTAGTCTGGCGGAGAGTGAACATAGATGGAGAACAGGTGCTGCCGCCGGTACACCTCTGCACCACTGGCGCTTGTCGCGCTGCTTCTGCTGCTGCCACCGGTGCTGCCTGCCAGGGCTCGCACCGCATCCACCCGCTTCGAGCTGCAAGCCCCCGGCACCGCCAGCTGCATGTGGCAAACACGACAGATGCATCAGGTGGGTGGAAGCAGGCATGCAAGCTGGATGCTGCTGGTGTTGGAACCGGGATCGGTTCAGGTCAGCAGCAACAAGCCCAGCATGCAAGTCATACGCACTCCAGCCCACGGTATAGGCAGCCACCATGCCGGCAGGCAAGGCAGGCAAGCACGACAGACCCCACACTCTTGGCAAATTGCGCACCTGGTAGGACGGGAGCAGCCCCTCTGTGCCGCGCAGCCACTCCTGCCACACTGGCTCGAGCGGCATGGGCCCCCGAGTCAGGAACATCAGAGCAACCTTGGCTACGCCTAGCGCCGCGGCAGCATCAGGCGCGGTGGCACGTGATGCACGTTGAGCTGCCGGCTGCTGCTGCTGCTGAGGTGGTTGCTGCGCCGCCGCCGCCTGCTGCTGCGCCGGCAATGGCAGCGGCGCTGCACGCTGCTGGGCTACCTGCTGCTGCTCCTGCTGCTGCTCCTTCTGCCGATGTGGTGCATCATACCCAAACGCAGCATGCTCTGTGCCAGCAGCTGCCTGGCCTTGCACAGCTGCCGCCGCAACCGGCGCGGCGCCGGCGGCAGCGGCGGCACTGCTGCGGTGCAACTGGTTGGCTGCCCCGCTAGCTCTGCTGGTGACGTTCGCGATCATCAGAAGCGCTGTCGCGCAGGCCACGGCAGCCGCCACCACAAGTTTGGGCGCTCCTTTGCGCCTGCCTGCCAGCCAAGGGCCGGGAGCCGCGTGTGACATTGCGCCGGCCGGTCAGCAGGAGCTGAAGCGCGCAAGAAGCGCAACAGGCGTCGATGCGACCGTGTTTGACCTGCAAAAGCGGTCGGCGCAGTGCTCGTGCCAAGCTCGCGATGTGGGTGCAGCATGGAAGAGCTGCCAATTGAGTCTGGCAGCCCGCACGGACCGTACTGGAGGTGCCCCCGCCACGCTGCTGTGCCGCCGTCGGCGCCGCGCAACCTAGGGCAGCGTACCTCGTCCTGGCACGGCCCCCCCGACGCTGATCCAGCGCAACTCAGAGATAGTGGTTACAAGGCACCGCTTGGGGAGCTTGGCAGCCCGCAGGCAACAAGGGCGGTTGGCCAACCAGGGCGGTTGGGCAGCGGCGCTACTGCCCAACCTCGGCGGGCGTTTTGGTCTTCAGCGCCAGCGCGTGCACCCCCGCATCGATCTCGGCTTGCAGCAGCTGGTACACCATCCTGCACCAATGGGAACGTTGGATGCACACGGAGCGGGCTGGAGCGGAGCGGGCCGTCCAGCGCCTCTCACGGGCACAGGCGGCAGCAGGGGGACGGCGCATGGACCAAAGGGCTGCAACCCTGCACAATCACCCTGTGCAGCCAAACAAGTGTGAAACGAGCAAATTGCAAGGAGCGGCAGCCCACCTGTGCCGCTGCACCGGGTTCTTGCCTTCAAACGCCGAGCTCACAACAGTGACCCTGCGCAAGCCCAAATAGAGTGCGAGATGAGCCAAGCGCAAGGGACATCAGCCATGGAAGCAAACACAGGACACGCCAACGGTGAGCTGCCCTGAGCTGCCATGGGTCCATGATCAGTCCCTCAGCACACCTCAGCCAACCCTGCCCTGCAACAAACACCAGCACCCAGCATGCAGAGGTGCGCTGGTGCCCCAGCCACCGTCACAACCCCGCACTGACGTGAAATGCGTCTCTGCATCGGGCGCCCCCGTTGGGTTGCCGGTGTGTCCCGCATGCTTGTTGGAGTCGTTCTTGATGTCCAGGCTGGTGGGCTGCAGCGTCTCCTGCACAGCAGGTGGCGGTGTTGCATGCAGGGGGACAGAGGCATGACGCGCAGCGCCAGCAGCAGATCCTTGAAGTCTGCAGCCTCCTGCTGATCAAGGCGGCAATGCCACTCCTAACCAGCTTGCCTGCAGCTTGAGCCGCATGGACGTCGCTAGCGGCCCCTCCTGCAGACATGTGTGGTGTGGCGGGCCAAAGGGGAAGCGCTGAAATGCCGCACCTTGCGGGTGCAATGCAGGGCCAGCAGGCAGGTCGGCGCCACCTCACAGACACCCAGGCTGCACCAGTCATGGATCGCTGAATGTAACGCAAGGGCACCCAGCTCGAAGCAGTCGGCACACCAACGGCGGCGGCGCACCTTGACCGCCGCCGCCGCTGCCGCCATGCCGCGTGCGTGCCGTAGGCCCTGCTGCTGCAGCAACCGAAGCATCAGCCGGCTGTAGGTGCCGAGTGAGGCTGCCTTGGCAGCCTGGGGGCTCGCCACGGGTCTGCTTCACCCACCCGGCAAGTGGGAGCGGTGGGGGCTGTCGCTGATGGGCGATCGGAGCGATCCAGTTGACAGAACACGATGCAGTGCGGCCCTGGGAGCCTCTGCCAGCCCAGGCACTTCCGTGCATGAGGCTCCCGCTTTCGCACGGCCCGCTAAACACCCCAATTATCTCGCGCATGTGATCCCCAGCACGATGGCCGCAGCGGGGAGTCGCGTTGCGTCAATGGACCGGCTTGCCAGCCTGCCAGAGAGCTTGGCGGACCAGGAGCTGGAGGGAGCAGCTGCCGTGGAGGTGGGCGGTTGCTGTGATTGCGACAGGGGCCGCAGAGGCCGCAGAGCGCTGGAGGAGGCACCCGCCGCGGGCCAGCGCCTGCCCGGCCCGCGTCCGCCGCTCGATTGTGCGGCTGGCCTTGCTGGTCTGTTCTGAGCAGAAATGCACACTGTGCCCCATCTGCCGTTCATTCAGGTCGCCAGCGATGCGTGGAAGAAGACGCTTGACGCAGTGGCGCCTGCAGTGGTGGTGCTCAAGGTCACCCAGACACGGTGCGCCGGCACGTTGGCCCATGCTGTGCTCGCCTTGCAACGCATGCATGTGGCGGCCGCTCACTGCCTCACGGCCTTGCTTTGCGGAGCGGCAGCGAGGGTTGGAAACTCTCCATGCAAGCTGCCTGGCTACTGGGCTGCATGCCGGTCGGCCTGCATGACCTGTGTGGCACGCCATTCCATTGCTTTGCTCGCTTGCAGGGCATTCGATACCGAGGCAGCAGGCAGCAGCTACGCCACGGGGTGCGTGGGTTGCTGGGGCACGCCTGTCGATTGCGCGGCAGCGTGGTGGGCCAAAAGAAGCAGCAATGCTCCGCGCTGCTGCTGCTGCTGCACCTGCGCATTGATTGCATGGTGGGCCGGCCCTGTGCACCTGTGCCGCGCATGCGGTGCACCAGGTTGGTTGGTCATGAAGGTTCATGGCTGCCCGCGTCCCATTTGATTGGAATGGTGCAGATTTGTGGTCGACAAGGCCCGAGGCCTGATCCTCACCAACCGCCATGTGGTCACGCCAGGTGCAGCCAGGAGCCTGCTGGCCTGCTTGCGCGCACATGCTGGTTGCCTGAGCTCATGACAGGCGGGAAAGCGGTTGTTCCGCCATGTTGCTGGGTCAAACAACCAGGCATGCGTGCGTGGCACCACCGCCGAACCTCCCCGCACGCCGCTCTTGCAGGCCCTGTGGTGGCCGAGGCCATCTTTCTGAACAGAGAGGAGGTGCCTGTGCAGCCGTTGTATTACGATCCAGGTGCGTGCTTCAGGCCAGCTGCATGCCTGCGCCGAGGGCTCGGGGCGGGATGTGTGCGGGGGGCTGGAGCGTGCAGGTGCAGATGACGACTGCATGCCGCCATGTTGCTGCAGTTAGCAACATGCCGTTGGCACACCTCACGCTGTGGCTCACTGTGCCGGCTCCTGCCCTTGCCCCGCTCCCGCAGTGCATGACTTTGGGTTCATGCGATTTGACCCCAGCCGCCTCCAGTTCATGGCTGCGGCAGAGATCCCCCTGGCGCCGCATGCTGCGGCAGTGGGGCTGGACATCCGCGTGGTGGGCAACGACTCTGGAGAGAAGGTGGGCGGGGGGGGGGCAACTGAGCATGCTGTGGCACCCAGGTGCCTCGCTGGCTGAAACGGCTTGGCATCACCGCGCAGCGGGCTGCCTTGCACTGCACATCCGCCTGCCGCCGCCCACCCTCGAACAACCCACTCAAGTTTGGCATGCTGGCACCCTAGCGTAACCAGCCCCCAACCTCATTGCCACATTGATGTCAACAGATCTCCATCCTGTCCGGCACGCTGGCGCGGCTGGACCGTGACGCGCCGCACTACAGCCGCCGCGGCTTCAACGACTTCAACACCTTCTATCTGCAGGCGGCCTCAGGTCAGGCGGCTGCCGTTGGAAGCTTGCGTTTGCTTGGCGAGAGTCTGGCATGTGTTACTGCTTGCATGCTTCTACCTGCGCGCGCTTCGACTGTGTAAATCCAACTGCCGTTTCTGCACCTGCATTGGCATGGCCGCACCCGTTTTTGCATGGCACATGTGGGTGGCCCACCTGGTGACATCCCTCCCACTCACTTCTCAAACTCCTTCACACCGTTGCCCTCTCCCCAGGCACCAAGGGGGGCAGCAGCGGCTCACCGGTGGTCAACATCCGGGGCCAGGCCGTGGGGCTGAACGCGGGCGGCAAGAACAAAGCAGCCAGCGCATACTACCTGCCGCTGCACCGCGTCGTGCGCGCCATGCGCCTGCTGCAGGCAAGCAGTAGTGGGCGCGCTGTGGGTTGGTGGAGTGCGCCGGCTGCAGGCGTCACTGTGAAGCAGCCCACATGCTGTTGAGGTCACTGCAAGGCTCAGTGCGGCTGCTGAACGGCGCCCTGACCTCCGCCAGCCACGGCCGACCCCTGCCGCAGAGCTGCCACAAGCCGGACGGCAGCTGGTCGCAGCCGCACATCCCACGGGGAGACCTCCAGGCCACCTTTGGGTTCAAGGGATACGATGAGGTGGGCTGTTCTAAACATCACACGGCAGTGGCGCCTTGGCTCTGCTGCCGCCATGCTGCGGCATGCCGCATCCAGCGTGCACCTTGCCCCTGAGTATGCTGGCCATGTCGACCACTTAGCACCTGCCAGTTCGTAGCCATGATTTTTCCAATCTTGCACACCGGCATGCACTCTGCAGGTGCGCCGCCTGGGCCTGCGCACCGAGACTGAAGCCGAAGTGCGGGCCGCCAAGCAGCAGTCTGAGGATGGTGGGTGGCCGGTCCAGGCCTGGTTTCCGGGCTGCGCCTGGGTGGAGCGCATGCAGTAAGGTTTGCCTGGAGGGCCGCGGGGGAGTCGTGCAGGACTGACTTGCCGCCCTCGTCCCAGAATTGATGCCCCTGCCCCGACTTCACGTGGGCAACCGAGGCCGCCCCTGAACCTGTTGCAGGCCCACTGCGGGAGCAGCCGGGCAGCACCGGCATGCTGGTGGTGGAGTCAGTGGTGCCAGGTGGCCCCGCAGACGGCCAGGTGGGCGGGGCTGGCAAGCAGGCGGCAGGGGTTGTCAGCCGGGGGGTGGTCGCGGCAGACGGCAGGCCATGCTGTACCCTTGTTCCTTGTGGCGCGGCATGGCAGCTCAGCCTGTGCCAAGACATGAGGTGCCACGTCACGCCATGCCATGCCAAGGCCATGCCATTCGCAACGCTTCCATGCCATGCCACGCTCATGGACCAGTGCTCCTACGCCCCACCATGCCATGCCCACATGCTCCCATGCACCATGCACTGCCCGCATGCCATGCCATGCCATGTCATGCCATGCCATGCCATGCCCAACATCAGGCGTTCCACTGGCTGTTTAAATGCTATACTTGCTTCTCGCAGCTGGAGGAGGGTGACGTGCTGGTCAAGCTGAATGGCCAGATTGTGACCGAGTTTTTGACCATGGAGGATCTGCTAGACAGCAATGGTGAGGGCGCCCCTCTCTCTCTAGCCAGTTTGTTGGGCTATCCAGCATCATCTTTTGAACGGGATCAGCAGACATGGCTGGCCACAGAGGGCCTGCGGGACAGCACCGATGGCGGGCCTGCAGGGTTGGGCCGGCATACTGGGCATGCCCACGCCGCTCTCCGCACCGCCATGCTCAGTTGCCCACCTCCCCTTGCCCCAAACCGCACGCGCTGCCGGCTCATCCCTCCCATCTGTTGCCCTGCGAATCCCCTGCCCTGGCAGTCGGCGGCACGCTTCATGTGGAGGTGGAGCGCGGCGGGCAGCCGCTGGCAGCTGACATCCGAGTGCAGGACCTGCATGCCGGTGTGTCACATGCTGGCCCTCCTACGTGCATGCGCATCTTCGCACCCCTCCCCGCATGTCGTGCAGCTGCTGCTCGCCGGTTTTCAGATGGGGTGCAGAGATGCTGCCGATCAATACGCAGGTGGCCTTACCCCCTTACTCCTCGGTTCACCCCCCCATCGATATTGCAGTCACGCCAAAGAAGCTGCTAGACCTGGGCGGAGGCGCTATGAACGAGCTGAGCTACCAGCAGGCGAGTGGAGTGGGGGTGGGGCACGCAGCCGAGCCAGCAGCAATGTCCACGTATACCCATGCTGGGGCCACACTCCTGCTGCGCACACCCTGCCCTGCTGTCCCTGGGGAATGCAGGCGCGCAACAACCGTGCGGCGGTGGGCCAGACCTACGTGGCGGAGCCTGGTGAGCATGATGCTGCACTTTCATGTGGCCCAGTGGCAGATCTGCGACAGTTTGCAACCTCTCAGAGCTAGCTAAAAGGCACTCAGCTACTCAGCTTCCCGCTGTTTCCGTGGGTCGCCTGCAGGCTACCTGCTGGGCAAGGCGGGGGTGCCCAAGCATGCCATCATCACGGCACTGGGCGGCACTCCCACCCCCAACCTGGCCGCCTTCATCGATGCCCTCAAGGTGGGTGCGGGGGCCGGTAGATTGCTTGCAATGTCCACATTGGGCCTCTGGACCAGATGTAAGGAACGTCGGGCCTGGCCGCAAGCAATCAACGACCTCGGGGCAGGCTACGGGGGCGGCAGAGCGGCTTGGATTTGCTTGCAATCCGAGGGCGCTGTCCCTTCAACATGTGCCGCACTCGCCTGCGATCAAAGCGACCATCCCAACAGCACTCACTTCCACATGCAAGGCTGGCCAACCTGCGCAGGAGCTGCGCCACGGCCAGCGCGTCCCTGTCCAGTACTTCACCTTTGGTGAGCGGCACCGCCGCAAGTCGAGCCTGCTCACCGTCAACTGGCGCTGGTGAGGTGGTGTGCCGAGCGCAGCCAAGCGCAGCTGGTTGGCACGGCGGCATGGCAAATGCCCTGCGCATTGGTGCCGGGGCGTGCCCGGCCCGGCCCACCGTCAAATGGCGCCGGTGAAGAGGGCGCAAGAGGCTGCCTTGTGCAGCCGGCCACTACCTTCCTCTGCCGCACATCATGGCTGGCTCTTCTGTCCGGGCACTCTGCACCTCTGAAGCGAACCGCTTCCACCACTGCGTACCACAGGTACGGTCCGCCGCTGGTGTGGACACGCAACAATGCGGCGGGCATCTGGGACTGCCGGGTGGAGCTGCCTCACTCCATGGTTGGTTCACCGCTGGCGGCTGCCGCAGTGGCCGGCCCTGTTGCCGGCCTGCCAGCCCCGGCCAGCGGCGGCAAGGCGGCGGGCGGCGGCTCAGGCNGGTGGCGCAGGCGGCGCGGCAGCAGGGGCGGCGTCTGGTGGTACAGGCGGCATTCCGCGCCAACGCTCCGTGCAGGCCATTCCCCAGCATGAAGACATTGAGAAGCAGCAGCCGGGGGTGACAGCTCAGCCAGACGACGCCCGCCTGCTCAACAGCCCTGTGTTTGATGCCAGTGCGGCTGCGGCCGGCGGCGTGGCGGCGGCTGCGGTGGCGGCTGTGGCAGCAGAGGGGGCAAGCGATGCCGCAAGCCTGTGGCGCTCGCTGCTGGAGGAGGAGCTGAGGTGGGTGGGTGGGTGGGGCGATCTGTGATCAAGCGGTGTAAGTGGTGATCATGCGGTGATCATGCAGTGACCATGCAGTGAAAGTGGTGCCGATCCTGCTGTCGAGTTCAGGTTACAGTAGTGTAGTTGGGACGGACGGAAATGCACCGCGAGCTGGCCGCCGGCACGTGCTGCATCTGCAACTACGCCTGTGGGCCTCCTGCCACAGGGCCGGCCTAGTCTAGTCTAGTTAACAGCTGAGCGCCAGCCAACCAGGTTCCCAATCTTCATGCCTGTGAGCCTCCTGCCGCAGGTGCGGCCTGGCGCTGGTGGATGTGGAGATCCCCTTGGTGGCGCTGGCAGATGGCGTGCACTCCCGCTCATTCTCGGGTGCGTGCGTGCTGGCTTGCCGTGTGCGCGCGTGATCGCTGCCCCCGCAGCTGTTGGCAAGCAGTGCGTGCATCGCGCAACGCGTGCGAGCTGCGCCTGGAAAACGAGTGTGCCGGGGCTGCCTGGCGGTGACCCTGCGGTTCAGCAAGTTCCCCGCAAGCATGGACCACATGGCGATCAACTCAATTCATTGAAAGTTTCCCTTCTCATCGGCTGCCCACAGGGTGCGGCGTGATTGTGCACCAGAGCGACACGCTGGGGCTGGTGCTGGTGGACCGCAACACAGTCACCGTTGGGCCGGGGGATGGTAAGTCGTAGGGGTATTGAGGGGTGGAAACGGTTCCTGGGGCACTGATTGAGGGGTGGATATTGGCTGGCTGCGTTTGTGTGCTGAGTGGACCGCTGTACTCTGCCTGCCACCCACCCCTATGTTGTGGCTTGACCACACCATAAACACTGCGCTGCGCCTATCAGGCTGACTCACTGCTGCCTGCCTACCCGCCTCTCGCCTCTCTGCAGTCATGCTCAGCTTTGGCGCCTTCCCCGCGGAGGTGCCCGCCCGCGTGCGCTTCCTGCACCCCCTCCACAACTTCTCAATCGTCAGCTACGACCCGCGCCAGCTGTCCGAGGAGGTGGGGGTGCCTGCTTGTTGGTTGGGCGGGATGATGGAATGCCTGCTTGCTGTGCGTTGTGCGGGGTTGCGGGGTGGTGGTGCAGACAGTGGGCAGCCGGCGTGCTGCGGAGGCTGCATGCGAGCATTTGAGGTCCAACAATAACACTGTCAGCGGTGCCGTGCCACACACACAGCAGATTGCATCAGATTCTGCCCTCACACCCTGCTGCGCAGGCCCGCCGCCTGATCCGCCCGCTGCGCCTGGCGCCCCAGCCGCCGCTGCGGCGCGGCGACAGCGTGGAACTGGTCTGCCTGTCTAAGTGAGCTGCAGCGCATGCCCACTTTCTCGGCACAGCTTCTCCTCAGTTGCTGCTCAGGGTTCTCCTGTGGTTATCAAGGGAGCTGGGCGTGTGGTCATTGAGGGAAGCGGCTCCTACACTTCACGCGGCAACTGGCGCTGTGCCCGCCCGCTCCCGGTGCCCTCAGGAGCCTGCGCATCCTGCACCGCACCAGCTGCGTGACCAACCCCGCCATGAACGCGTTCATCCACAAGGCGGAGGTGCCGCGCTTCAGGTGAGGCCAGTCTGTGAGCTGTGAGAAATAAGGCCACTCACTTCCGTGCATCGCTGCCGGCAGACTGGAAACCTGTGGTAATCCCGTTGGTGGTGGTCAAGCTGGCTGGACGACCATGCCAACGGCTTGCTTGCAATGTCCGCATCGGCACAGTCAGTCATCAATAGCTTCCCATCCCGCAGGGCGGTTCACGAGGAGGTGATCAAGCTGGACCAAGACTTTGGGCTGGCCTACTCGGGTGGGGCTGCCGGCCAAGCTGGGTGTGACGTTATGAGCTGCCCTGTGTGTGACATCACTAGCTGCCACTGTGTGTGACATCTCTAGCTGCCGATGGCGCGGTTGTGTACCTGCCGCTGCTCAGGTCGCTGAGTGTGCGCTCTGCTTGGCACCGCCCCTCCCCGCAGGCGTGCTGTGCGACCGGTCGGGCGGCGTGCGCGCGCTGTGGGGCTCCTACAGCGAGCAGATCAGCAAGGAGGAGCAGGAGTGGACTGCGGGTGAGCTGCGTGCTGCACACGGCTGGGTGGGCCCCCCGGCGATGCTGTTCTGCTGCCGTGCATGGAAGCAACGCTGCGTTCAGTGCTGTGCAGTGTCCAGTGCTTGTTGTGGGCACAACCTGCCCCACCCTCCATGCCCCCCTCATGTGTACCCATCCCAGGCCTGCCCGCCGCGGCCTTTGCGCCCTGGGTGAAACGGCTCGTGGCGGAGCATGCGCAGCAGCAGAGGTCGGCCGCGCCTCTGCGCGAGACAGCAGCAGGGCCTGCGGGGGCAGAGGCTGCAGCAGCCGGCCAGGCGGGCGGTGGCGGTGCTCCCAGCAGCGGCGCCAGTGACGCCGGCAGCGATGGCAGCGGCAGCAGCGGCGGCGGCAACGGAAGCGGCGGCGGCGCGGCGGATCAGGAGCACGAGCTGGTGCCGCTGCCACCGCCGCAGGTGTGTGGCGGTGCTTGATCAGCATGGCATGTCAACAAGGCCGCTGCGCAAGTCCTTCCGAGTCTCGAGCCGCTTGGTTTTGCGCCAAGGGGCTGGCTCGCACGCCCGCCAGGCTGCTGCGCTTTGAAACTGGGTGGCTGCAACCCTAAACCCCGCGCAGGTGGTGACGCTGGATGCCGAGCTCGAGCCGCTGCTTCTGTCCAAGGCTGCCCAGGTGCGCTCGTGTGGCTGTATGCCACCTCATTCCCCTGCACCGAAGCGTTGGCTGGTCAAGTCTGTGCATTGGAGGTTCCCTGATCCAAACCGCCATGCCAACGGCGTCCACTCTGGCAACCCCCCGCGCAGTTTGGGCTGCCCACCGAGTGGGTCAGCCGCCTGGTGCGCCTCGACCCCGAGCGGCGCCAGGTGCTGCGGGTGCACTCGTGCGTGGCGGGCAGCCATGCGCAGCAGGTGCGCTGTGCTTCTTGAGAGGCGGCTCTGGTGGGCGCGGACCGCTGAGCCATGCTTGCCTGTTTGGGGTGCAGGGTTGTGCAGGTCTCAGCAGAAGCAGTTGCTCCGTCATCAGCTAGTCGTGCCATGCATGCTGCCCACTTGGGCCCCTTCCGCAGGTGCTGAAAGATGCAGACATGGTGCTCGCCATCAACGGAGCTCCGGTCAGCTCGTACAACGACGTGGAGCGCATCATAGCTGAAGTGGCAGCAGGCCACACAGCAGGCACAGCGGGCACAGCAGGGGACAAGGACGGCGGGCAGGTGGTGGGCAGCCCACCTTGCAAGCGGCCGCGCACAGAGAATGGCGGCAGCGGCGAAGGGGCAGCCGGGGAAGGCGGTGAGCCCGCCGCAGCTGCAGCGGCCAACGGCGGCGGCAGCGAGCCCGGCAGCAGCAATGGCAGCGAGGCGCATGAAGCTGCGGCGGGGGCAGGCCTGCCAGAGGTGCAGCTCACCATATTCAGGGATGGGGCGGTGCAGCAGGTGTCGGTCAGGTGAGCAGTTTGAGGTGCTGATGGAAGGGAGGGGCAGGCTGGCCAGGGCGGCTGAGAGGCTATGCAGCTTGTCAGCGCTGCAAGTGACTGCCCAGGAGAGGGCCGGTGCTGAGTGCATCTGCGCATCTGCGTCTCCGCACGCTTATCGCAGGCTGGGACGCGAGGATGGGCTGGGCACCAGCCGCCTCGTGCACTGGTGTGGCGCGCAGCTGCAGGTGCGGCTGGCTCTCGGCTTGGCACGGCTCCAGGGGGTCGGCTGGGTTTGTTTCAGTGGCACGGACACCGTTCCTTCGGGCCTAGTGGCACAGCCGCCATTCCTTCAGACCCAGGACACCCCAGGCGAGCCTTCCTCTCCTCATGCCCCCTCCTCTCCAGTACCCTCACCGCGGCGTGCGCGAGCTGGGGTTCCTACCTGAGCGACACGGCATCTACGTCAGCCGCTGGCATCACGGAAGCCCAGCGCACCGCTACGGGCTTTACGCCCTGCACTGGGTGTCGGGTGAGGCGCTGCGTTTGCATGAAATGCAAATTTCGGCTGCCTCTTGGTGCTCAGAAGGGGGGGGGGGGGGCTGAGTTGCCATCTGAGTTCGTGCCTGGCCCATGTTGATTGACCCACTTAGCACCTGTGTCCACCGATAAAAATTACATTTCCTTGTTCCTGACACTATAAGGGAACATGCTGGAGGGTCGGGGGAGGTGGACACAGGTGCAAGGGTGGGGTAAAGTTTGCCCGACCGGGAGGCATTTGGGAGGCGACCGCAGCAGTTTGGTGGCACAAAACAGGCCATTTTACTGCTGAAACATGCCTGAATGTTTCTATTGAGCCTCCGCTGTGTCCACCGGAGTGGAAATGCACGGTCAGAAGGTTTCAGATATGCTGCCCGGTGGGGGAAACGGACCAACCGCCGCCAGCCGCTGCCGCCATGCTCACCAAACGACACCAAACGCAACACCCTGCTGGCAGGCAGCAGACAGTGCAATCAACACCCGAAAGGTCCCAGATGTGCTTCAGAAGGTATATGAAGCACAAACCAGGGCAATGGGGAATGCTTTGGGCACGCTGGGAGCAGGTCGCCCTTTGTGGGCACCGGCGCCGCCATGCTGCCACGCATGCTCGCGGCCGCTAGCACCCTTGCACAGCAGCAGCAGCCTCGGCAAGGGTCACCGCCCGCTCCCCCTTCAACGTTAACCTATCGGCTACGGCCTGAGAGGGTTTAACACCCAGATCTGCTCTGAGAGCCACCGCAAACAAGGCCGGCGGCAGCAGCAGGCGGCGCTGGTCGGCGGCCGCCGCAGGGCTCTCTGCCTGCGTTGGCGTGCCAACCGCGTGCTGCAGCCAAGTCGTCATACGTGACTGCGTAGCATGTTGGGCGTGGACCGCCGCCCTGACACGTGCCCAGCCGGGAGTCCGGAAATGGCTCGCGCGACTGAGCGCCCCACGGACCTCGCACGCGAGCTCAGATGTCTTAGAAATGGTCGCTCAGAAGTATTTTGTAGCGCAATGCTCAGAATCCAACATGGCCGGCTCCAAATGTG
>RRZL01000011.1:156548-173720 GCA_006782975.1 Chlorella sp. Dachan | reverse complement strand
ATCGCCCCTGGCGGCGGCGCGCAGCAGCAGCAGCAGCAGCGGCAGCAGCCCGGCGGCGGGGGCGGCGTGTTTGCCATGGCAGTGGACCCAGCCGACACCAGCAGCGGCGCGCTGTCAAGTGGGCCCGCCACTGAAACGCTGCACTTCTTCGGCGTGTTTGACGGGCACGGCGGCGCGGACGCCGCGCTGCACTGCGCCCGCTCGCTGCATGAGCGCGTGCGGGATGTGCTGTCCTCCTGCTCCAACCCCGCGGCGGACCTCTTGTCGATGCGTGCCTCCAAGGACGCGGCGGCGCCGCAGGCCTCCAGCAGCGGCGGCAGCGGCGACCCGCCGCGGCAGCAGGGCGCCTCCAGCGAGGACTATCGGGATGCCACTGCAGGTGCGGACACGGGCCGGTGGGCGCTGCAAGTGGGTCATGTGCGGAAAGGAGCTGCAGATGGGTTGGCAAAGTGCAGGCATGGTTGGAGAAAGCTGCATGGAGCAGGCTGTGCACACCTTCCCCTGGCCTTGCTCCCCTTGCCATGCTGTCGCAACCCCTCCTCCCATGGTGTGGCAACCCCCTCCTCCCGCCGCCACCTGCTGTGCAGTTGCCGACTCCAGCAGCAGCGCAGGCAGCTACCTGGACGCCGATTTTGAGGAGACGGCGGCCGGGACAGCCTCGAATAGCGTGCAGGGCGTGCCGTGCACAACAGAAACGATAGAGGCGGCGCTGACCAAGGCGTTCCACATCACGGGTGCGCCCCCGCTGACGCTTGTGCCATCTGCGCTTGCTGTGTGCCCTGCTATTGCATAGGGGCTGGGGTTCGTGCGCATGATGGTTGCCGCATGCCCCGTGCCAAGCTTGCCGGGATGCGCGGGCAGCCTGCGGAATCCCACTTGATGCATGTTGCGAGGTTCGTGTTGCCCAGACTGATCACCAGGGTCTCACATGCGCTGTCCGTGGTTCTCTGTTCATTCTGCAGACGAGGAGTTTGGCAACATGGGCGGCTATGAGCACCTGGCGCTGGTGGGCACAACGGCAGTGGTGGCGCTCGTAGGTGAGGCGGCGCTCACGCCACTAGCGGCTCTGTGATGCCTCAAGGCATTGTTGCAAGCTTGTGGCTGGCTCATTGCTGCACCCGTGCCCTCATTGCTACACCTGTGGCACCGACATACCCTGTACAGCTGGCCCTGTACTGCTCGGCAGCTCCTGTCATGTGCTGCATTGGCGCAGTGACGGCAAGCGGCACTGCCTGCCCTGGTCACCTGCCTAACACCTGCCTGGCTCGTCACACCTGCCCTCCCTCCAATCTGCAGGCTCGCGCATGATTTACGTCGCCAACTGCGGCGACTCGCGGGCTGTGCTGTGCCGAGACGGCGGCGCCCTGGCACTCACAGATGACCACAAGGCGGCACGCGAGGATGAGACGGTGAGACTGCCGAGATCGTGATTGGGGTGGTATGGGGGCCGGTGAACATGTGGTGATGGCGAGCAGGCCTCTGTAAGCTGGCGAGCAGGCCTCTGTCAGCTGCCTGGATGCCACGTGGGAACCCAATTGCTGCCGCAGCTCGTGCCCATCATGCTCTTGCGATTCTGCTGTGCAGGCGCGCGTGGAGGCGGCTGGCGGGCAGATCCTGTTTTGGAATGGCGTGCGGGTGATGGGCCTGCTGGCCGTGTCGCGCGCCATTGGGGACCACTCGCTGCGGCCCTATGTCATTGCCGAGCCAGAGGTGCGGGCTGCCGGGACCCAGCCTAGCAGCAGGGACGGCTGTGATTCAGCAGGGCCAGCACCACCAGCAGGGCCACGCGGCGGTGCTTGCGCTTGCCTGCTCTGCGGAGCCGGTGCCGAGCGTCGTCTTTGGTTTCGTGTGTGGCGCAGGTGACCATTGTGTCGCGGCACCCCTCGGACGAGGTGCTGGTCATGGCCAGCGACGGGCTGTGGGACGTCATGAGCAACCAGGTGCGCCTCGGCCAGCCAGCATGGAGGCAGCCTGATGGTTCTATGTGTGTGGCCGCAACCCCAACTGCCAAGGGCAGCGCCAAGCCCCAGCCCGGGCTGGTCACTGTTGGATGCGCGTTACATCCACATTGCCGGCTGCCGCAAGCTCAGCCTGCCGTACGCTTCTGCGCACTCGTGCCTGCCTGCAGGAGGCGGTCACGCTGGCCAAGAAGTGCCTAGGGCGCGCCCGCTCCCGCGGCTCCACGCGGCAGGTCAGTCGGCCAGCCATGGGCTGCAGCACAGGGCTGGCTTACAGAACGGAGTCGTCACAATCGGCTGGCTTATAGAATGGGTCGTCACGATCGGCTTGCGGAGCAAGTCAGCATGTGGGCATCACAAAGGCCAGTCGCAGCCGGCTGGGCGCTCGATGAAGCCGGGCAGGCAGCTGCAGCTTGCTGACGTGTGTGCGCTGGCTGTCAACCCACCCATGCAGAGCGCGGCACGTGTGGCGGCCACCGTGCTGACCCGTGCAGCAGTGGACCGCGGCAGCCGCGACAATGTGACGGTGCGTGTGACTGGCTGTGTGATGGGACAGTGCATAGGTCCGCAGCTGCGTCAACTGGATGCATGGAGGGAGCAGCATCTGTCTGCATCGCAGCATGCCAGTTGCGCCATTGACCAGCCAAGCGCAGCAGCTCACGGTCTGTGCGCTGGCCTCCGCCGGCAACCGCTGTGCAGGTGGTGATTGTGGACCTGTCGCCCATGACCCCCGAGGAAATGGAGGCGGAGGCGCGGCTCACAGAGGTGGGCTGCTTTGAAATTACCGCCAGGGAGTCTGATTCTGAGAAGCGCCCTGCTGGGTCTGCTGCCGGCCTCATGCGCGGCAGTGCAAGCAGGTGGCTGTACTTGGGCAGCTCGGGCACCTGCACGGCTGCTGGCTCGCGCTTGCTGCTGCTGCGTTGCTCAGTGTGGCTCGCCCCCTGATCCCCACCTGCTGCAGCGCACCGAGACCGTGCCCGACCCCGCGCCCTCCCCGGGCCAGCAGCAGCAGCAGCAGCAGCAGCAGCAGCAGGCGTACGTGCAGGCCTCTGGCACCGCGCTGCGCTCCAGCGGCGACAAGCTGCCCGTAGGCAGCGCGGTGCCCGTAGTGCCGCCGGTGCAGATTTCGCCGTTTGCGGGGCAGGCCGGCGCCGCGGTGTCGCCGTTTGCCGACCTGCAGTCTGATTCTGGCGCCACTTCCAGCAGCAGTGCTGCGGCGGCCGCCCCGCTGGTCAGCCCCTTCAGCAGCGGGGCGCTGCCGGCGGGCCTTGACTTTGACCAGCAGGCGGTGCGCAAGCATGCCAACGCCGTGGCGGCAGCAGCAGCAGCAGCAGGGAGGCAGCCCGGCGCGCAGCAGCAAGAGCGCGGGTCATAGCCCTGGCGGCGCCTGCTGGCTGCACCGCAGCCCCAACGAACGATGCTGCTGGGCGCTGCCGGGCAGGGCCGCCGCCGCCCAGGCGGCGCGCCATGCGCGCTGCGCCCAGGCTTACGCTGTGCTGCAGCACTGCGGCTGGCGTGGTGGCGTCACGCAGCCAGCCCTTCTTGTCCCCTCCCCCCAGCCCCGGGGTCTGACGAGTGTACCTACCTTGCCCTTTGCCACGGGGTGCCTTGCCACACCTGCCCGCCCGCCTCTGCCTCGGCCGTGCCGTATTCTTTCCGTATTGAAGGCCGTCGCTCCACCCTCGACAGCCAGCAATCCTCCCGGCCATGCTGCCCACCTGCCGGGTTGCCACACCCCACTTGCTGCCCCAGTCCATCGGTAGGCACCGCGCTAGCAGAAGGCACGGCCCGCAAGGCACACCCCCTCAATTGCACCCAGTCCGTTGCTGCATCGCTTTCCGCGCTTCCTGTGCTCTTTGCCTGGTCCCCGCCCCATGAGCCGCCACCAGCTGCGCGGCTGCTGCCCCGCCCGGCGCGCTCCTGCCCTTGTAGTCTTCCTTTCCTCCCCACCCCTTCTCTCTTTCGGAAATTCTTCTTTTCTCGGGCTGCGCAGGCCCCGGCGCCCCGCCTGCCGCCGGCGGCGCCGCCGCAGAAGCACATGCCGCCGCTCCCATCCCTTTTGCTGCCCCTCACGACACTGGCCGCGCACCCCTCCACCTCTGCCGCGTGGGCCCTGTAACCAAGGTTGACGACCGCAGGCAGTGTTACAGGCCAGAGGATGGGCGCACCGCCGGCTAGCTGAGCGGTTTTGTTGGGGGCGGGTGGGCCCCTGCCTCATCGCCGCTCCAGCCAGACGCCGCCGCAACTGCCGCTGCCATGCGACGCTGCACAGCAAGAAACGTGGCAGCGTGGCAGGCCCCGGTCAGAGGTGGAAGGGATGCGGTGGCTGGCTGTCAGCGTGGCATGCAGGATGCACGCCGCAGCATAGGCAGCAATGCTCCAGTCCAGCGCCTGCGACGCTGCACAGCAAGAAACGTGGCAGCGTGGCAGGCCCCGGTCAGAGGTGGAAGGGATGCGGTGGCTGGCTGTCAGCGTGGCATGCAGGATGCACGCCGCAGCATAGGCAGCAATGCTCCAGTCCAGCGCCAACCAGCCCCAGCGCTTGGCCCCGACCCACACACCCGCTGCCGCCGCATCGCCAGCATGTCGTGCACCAGTGCTGTGCTGCACATGAGGGCCAGCACAAAGCCCAGCACGCCCGCCACTGTCCATGCCACCCACAGCTCGTGCGCGTTGCGGCTCAAGTCGCAGCAGCTGCGGGAGAGGTGGTGAGGTGGTGAGGTGGTGGGCGGGAGATGCGGGAGAGGTGGTGAGGTGGTGGGCAGGAGATGCGGGTTGGTGGGCGGGATGCCGCGGCCGCGGCCTGGCTGGCCCAGACCACCAGGGCGGCGCTTGCAATCAAAGCTGCTCTCCTCTGCCGGTCGGCTGATTTCCAGCGCCTGCTGCGTCTCGTTGACGAGTTGCCGGGTAGAGCGGCACCGCAAGCCGGCAACTGCTTCAGCACCAATCAGCAGTGAGTTACCACTCAAGCTCACATGTACTCCTTCACTCGGTGGTACAGCGGCACCACGCTCACGTTGAGCGCCTGCCACTCCAGCCGCAGCACTGCGGGGCGGGAGGGCGGCAGCAGGGCTGGAGGAGTGTGCAAACTGGTGACCTCCCCGTGTTGAGCTGCCAGTCGAGCACATGGGGATGGGGCAGGCAAGGCGGGGAACCCAGCCACCCGGCACCCGTGCTGCTGAGCGCGCGTACGTGTGTCTGACACGGCGGGCAGTCCATCGGTGATGGCCCTTGCGGCCTCCAGACCGCCAGTCAGGTTCTGCGCAAATGCCGTGGCATTCAAGCCCGGGGCAATCGTTCCCTGCACAGGTAGGCAGCAGAGCGTCTGATTGACCAGAATGACCCGCTGACCGGCCAGCACGGCACCACTTGCGCCCTGCCTTCTCATGCCACCAGCACAGCGCTGGCTTGCCATCTGTCGCAGCCTCACCAGCTGCGCAGCCAAGATGCTCAGGTCGTCAAAGACGATGTTTGTGTCGCTGAGGGCGGAGCTCTGCAGGAAGGATGCAGGGGTGAGGTGCGGCGGCAGGCATTCGCGTTTAAAGACTTGCGACGCGCTGAGAAGAACGGTGCCAGCGAGGGGCCGCAAACGCCTCTTTCGTGGCACTTCAGGGCATGCACTTGCACGGACGGCAGGGGTGCGGCGGCAGCGCTGCCTGCAGCACTCGGCAAGACCAACACAGCTTCCTTTCGTTCCCTGACCGCCACAAGGCAAGATCAGTGCAGATCTGGTGCCCTCACCCCAACAAAGTCGTGCAGCAGGTAGGTGGGCACTCCAGTGATGTTGCTGACCACGAACTGGTCCTCAATGCCCACCACCCCAAAGTAGTAGCCCAGCGCTTGCAGGACCTGCGGGGTGCGGGTGGCCAGCAGGCAGTGGGGTGGGCAGCTCGGGGTGGGCAGCTCGGGGTGGGCAGCTCGGCTCCCTCATACCGCCGCTGGCATGGCAAGCAATGGCACTGCCTGTGCACTGACGTGCATCTCCAACCAGTGTTGTGTCAGGCAGTCACGTGCGTGCAGCCAGCCCCACGCCCCCATCGCCTCCCCACCTGCGCGCGCTGGCTGTCGCCAATCTTGCGGGCCGCCAGCTTGAGGGACATGAACTCCACATACTTGCACGAGTCGGCAGAAACCACATACAGGCCGTTCAGCAGGCCTGCAGGGGCAAGCAAGGGCAAGAGGGCAAGGGAGGGTGGGTGAATGGGTGGGCGGAGCAGAGTGGCAGCTGTGCGGGCGCCCGCTTTGTCACCATCCCCAGCCAAACAACAGCAGGCACGTGGCAGCATGCTCGGCCGCAGTTGGTTGGCTGCCCTGCGCCGAGCGAGACCTGCTGCCCTGGCGCCCTGGCCCTGGCCCTGGCCCCACACCCACTCACCCACGCCCAGCAGCATGAGCAGCGCAATGGTGAGCCACAGCAGCCACAGCAGCGCGGTGGCGGTGCGGTGCCAGCACAGGCGCCAGAACACGGCGGCGCACAGCAGGGACACCAGTATTGCGAGGCCAAAGCAGACTGCAAGGGGAGGTGAGTGCGGTGGCGGTGGGTGCGGAGTGCGGGAGGGCAGCTGGTGACTGAAGGGCCGCATGCAGGGCAGCTGGTGCGCGGCATTGGGGCGCAGCACTGGGGCGCAGCATCCCAGCAGGCGTGGTGCTCCAGTTGCTCACCGGCAATCGGGATGAACCGCCACGTATCTGCAGGAATGGGTGCAGGCACGGCGGGGCAGCAGCCATCAGCATGGTGGGACCCCCAGGGCAATGGCAGAGGAGGCTGCGCTTGTGGACAAGCAAGCGCCTCGGGAAGCAGCAATGGTCTGCGGCCCATGCAATCCACGCTCCTGATCTGCCTACACACCCTCAATAGCCATTGTCGGCGCCTCATACGAGTCTGTGATGTCACTGATGGTCTGCTTTAAGGGGAGTGGCACACAGCGGCGTGAGGCGGTCTGCGCGGGTCGGCCGGTTGCCAACAGCCAACGCGCAGCATATGCTGCCTGCCCAGCCGGCTGTAACAGCGCACGGCCAGCGCATCAGGGCCCTGCCAGCTGCCCAGCTGCGTCAGCTCCACTGCTTCCCAAATGGTGCCTCCCTCGCCTCCCCAAACCACTCAACCACTCGCCTCTCTGAAGTTATCCCTCAGCAGCTCGATGGCATCCCGGATGGTGCGTGAAATGCGCCCCACGCTGGCCGGCAGCGCCTCCAGCTGATCCAGCAAGCCTTGCGCCTTTGTCAGCACGTCAGACACCTGTTGGTTGGTGGCCGCGGGCGTGGCCTTCACAGCATCTAGCAGGCCTGCATGGGGCAGGCAACAGCGTAATGCATCCTTGTAAGCCCGCACCCGCACCTCGAGCGCGCATGCGCCACAGCTCCAACCACAGCAGGCCAGCAGTGCACGAGCCCAGTAGCCTGCAGGCAGCCCCACGTCGAGCTGGCTACCGCAGTAAGCAAGCAAGCAAGCAAGCCAGCAAGCAAGCCAGCAAGCCAGCCGGCACCCCCAGATGCAGCAGCGCACCCTGGGCATTGGCGGTCACAACCGACAAGTTGCCGTTGAGGGGCACCAGCTCCGCTTCCAACTCCTGGAATCCTTTTGTCGCATTGTCCACCTATAGGCGCGCACGGTGTTGTGCACTTCAGCCTCACAGCGGTGCCTCGTTGGGCCAGCTGCAAGCCAGCGGTGCGGCCAGTGCGCCTGCCGGCATCTCGCCGTTCCTCACCCACCCAGCCTCCCGCCGGGCAGCTGCTTTGTCAGCCCACACACCCGCTGCACAACCCCTTGCTCACCCGAGCTGCCACGTCTTCAACAATGCCCCAAAAGTTGGTGACGGTGTCATTGGTGGCGTTGATGCTCTCAACCAGGCCCCACGTGCTGACGCCCGCAACAGCAGCCGCCGTGGCAAGCAGCACCGCCATGAACAGGAAGCCCGGCTGCAGCCAGCGGCGCCGCCCCAACGCAGCGGCGGATGGCTTGCCAGCTGCGTATGGTGTGCTCTGCGAGGGGTGCACGGCAGACAAGTCAGCTGGCCAGCACAGGATGGCGCACAGCAGCAGCAGCGCTTTGCCAGAGCGCCGCCGCTCAGGCGTGTGTCCACATGCAGCCGGCCCCTGTACTGCACCCAATCCACCTGCTGCTGCGCCGCGCTGAGGAACTGCGCTTGCTCCGAGGGGTCACGTGGCGGCCCCTTCAGCTTGCGCTGGTTGCAGCATTGCACGCACCTGCGCGCAGCAGGCAGTGTGGGCAGGAAGGGCGGCTGCAGGCTTGCAAGTGCGGCAGCACCTTGCACTGCAGTGCGCAGCTGGCCATGCTGGCAGGACGGTGTCACGCTGCCACCAGCAGCAGCAGCGGGGTTAGTGCACGATTGGTCCCACACAGGCCCCGCTGCTCAAGTAAGCAATGCCCAGCGTTGGACTCACGACCAGAGGGAGAAGAAAGTGAAGCCCAGCAGGCACAGCACGCCCAGAATGATGCCCGGCACGATTGTCGGCACCAGCTTCTGCGCAGCACGGGAAGCCAGGAGTGCAGGGCAGGCCGGTCGGTGCCGCATGCAGGGCACTTGGAGCCCACAGGAGGAACCGGCAGTGGTCGAGGGGCAGCAGACCCGCAGCGACACAGACCACCTGCCACCCACAGTGCACGCCAGTGCCACCCACTGTGCACCCACCTCCAAGTATTCGGTACTGGTAATGTCATAGTCCTCTGCTGCGCCCCAGCTGACGTCGCTGTACGACATCACGCTGCAGGACGGCAGGTAGGTGACCACGCCATCCGCCACAATGCCGCCGCCCGGCCCGATCGTAATGTTGGCCATGGCGGCTGCTGGTGGTGATGTTGCCGCTGCCGCAGACTTTGCTGCTGGCACTGAGCTGCTAGCACAGGCCGATGGTCAGCCTCCCGTTGGGCAGCCCGCCTTGCAAGGCGGGAGTGGCGGCGGCGGCGGCAAGAGTGCAGGGCCCGGAGGAGCGCGCGCTCGGCCTCTGCCTAGCGAGCTGGGAATGTCTAGCCTGTCAGCTTGCAGAGCCGCAAGGCCAGCAGACACGCGTTCCAGCGGTCGCTGTCTGCGCGGAGGCGGCCCGCGGGCTTCAAGCCGATGGCGAGGCCCTGCCTATTCAGCAAAAGACGGAGAGCTCGTTGCAAGCGACAGCAAGCGCCGGTGGTTCAGACGCGGCTGGGCTGGCAGCTGCTGGGCCTGCCGTCATGGCAGCTGCAGCATGCTGGCTTGCCCCCTGACGCCACAAGACCCACTCTTGGGGAGGGGTGCAAGATAGACACTGCGACGACACGTTGCAACGGCTGTCTCAGCAGCCCAGGCAATCAGGCAAAGTCGGGTGGGGCGGTGAACACGGCAGCGAACTCGGCAGTGCGCTGGCGCCTGGAGCGGCGCAGAGTTAGGCTCCCTCTGCAAATGCACCGCAACACATCCGCAATCCACACACAGACTGGTGAGCTTGTCATTTCTCAGCGGTGAGTATGGACGGGTGATGTATTAATGGTTGGGCCACTAGGCCACTAGGCAGATGGTGCCCTCCCGCATCATGTTCAGGCGGGGATGCCCACTGCTGCAGTACGCAGTCATGGCTGGGTGGCATCCCCAGTGGTGCAAACCCTATGCACCGTGCAGCTGAAGGGCTTGCAAGCAGGGTGCAATATTACCATATCAACCACGCCATTTGCAAGCCATGGTTGCATGCGGGTGACTCTGAGTGCCAGTTGGCGTAGCCTGTTGGAGCATCTATGGCAGCAACTGCGAGCTTCACTGCACCTCAGCCATGGCTTACATACACTGCCAAAAGTGGCGCGACCCTCCCCTGCTTTGCGCCACTGCCGGCCATTTGCAGTGGCCCCCGCCCTGTCGGCGGAGCGCGCAGGTGCAGATGCTGCCGACCGGCGGTGAAGATGGGGCGCGCGATCTGACCGTTTCACTACTCTCCGTCCTCTCGATCAAGCTTGTGAGGCCGTATTGCCGGGTGGGAGCCCCCCCGTCTGCTAAAACCCCAAGCCCCAGCTGGGTGCCGTGGACAGGGCCGCCCCTTTGCTGTTGCAGGCATCCACAAACTTGCAAGCATGATCTGCGTTGCCTGGACAGGCGCCGGGGCGCTGGGCGCCCAGCAGGGCTTGAGGCGGCAAGCGAGCGCAGCACCCCGTGCTGTTGGCCTCCAGCGGAGCGCGGCACCCTCTGCGCCTCTGCACCGCGACACAGCAGCAGCGGTGGCGCCTGCCAGGGCTGTGCGGCCGCCGCCGCTGCCGCTGCCGCCTGCCGCCCGCCCTGCAGCTCGCCGGCTGGCAGCGCGTGCCACGGCCCAGGTGGCTGGCGCGGCAGCAGATCCCAACACGCTCAAGGCGTACCTGCGTGTGCAGAACGGCAGCGACGTGCGTGGTGTCGCGCTGGACAGCAACCCGGCTGAGCCCGTTACGCTGACGCCCAGGTGTGCAGGGGGGTGCCAAGGCAGACAGCAGGGTCTGAGTGCACGTGAGGACCTGCACTGCTGGATGGCCTTGTCGGATTGCATTGCGGATGCAAGCAAGCCCACCCACTGCCTCCCTGTGGCTGCAGCATGATGTTCTTCATCGGCAACGCGTTTGCAGGTGCGGCTGGGTGCTGGCTTGCGTGGATGTGCTGTAGCTGCAGCCAGCAGCAGTCATGCTTGCAGGTTGCCACACCATGCACACCTTGCCATTGCCGGCTGGTGCTGGTACCCTTGCGCCCGTTGCAGAGTGGCTGGCCGCCCAGACCGGCCGCCCGATCTCCTCGCTGCGCGTGTCTGTGGGGCGCGACCCCCGCCTGTCCTCGCCACTCATGGCATCCAGCCTGTCGGCAGGGGTGGCGGCGGCGGGCGCCAGCGTGGCGCGCTTTGGCGCCTGCACCACCCCAGCCATGTTCATGAGCTGCATCCTGCCGGGTGCGCGCTGGGCCTGGGGATGCCGGCTGGCTGCAGCTGTGGTAGTGCCAGTGGGGTGCCGGGTGCGGGGCGCTCCCTGAGGTTGACGCGGCAGCAGAGCTTGCTGCGGGAATGGCATGTGTGTTGTCATGGTCCCTGCATCTCCCATCTACAGCGGCTGTTCAACTGCTGCAGGCCATGAGTATGACGGAGCAGTGATGATCACAGCGTCCCACCTGCCGGTCAACCGCAATGGCGCCAAGTTCTGCACGGGCGAGGCAAGCGCTGGGTGCTTTGGGAGGCCAGCAGGCTGGCAGCAGTGGCGCAGGAGCGCACTAGCTGGCCGAGATGTCCATGTGCTCGACTGTGGCTTGGTACAGCAGGTGCCACGCGTGTCCAGCCCATGGCAGCGGAAGCAACATCCTGCCACGCCCCGCTCAAACCGCCGCGCTCTCGCTTTGCATCCCCCATGCAGGGCGGCCTGGAAAAGAAGGACATCACCACGCTGCTGACCCGGGCGGCGGAGCTGGCAGAGGAGGCGGGGCAGCGGCCGTCTGACCGCCACACCGACACCGCATTTGTCATCACAGCCGCGCTGCAGGTGGGTGCTGGCCACGTGTTACTATTGCATGGCGCTGGGGCGGGGGCAGTTTGCACAGCGAATCAGCAGTGATCTGGGAAGCGGACTGTGGCATGGGCATGCTGGGGCGCTGGACGGCTTGCTGTGGCACCCCCCCACTGCTGTGCTACCAGCTGAAGCATTCTTCTCCTCGTCTTGTCTTGGCTATGCTGCTGTGCAGGCCAGCCGCAGCCTGGTGTCATATGTCGACTTCCTGCCGGTGGGCTGCTGCTGCTGCCGCTTGCTGCTGGCTGTCAGGCTGAAGCTGACTAGAGCAGCGCACTGGGGCCGGCTCTGAGGCGGCAACAACTTGTGCACAGCCACGCCCGGGCAGCGCACCCCCGCCGCCCTGCCCGCTGGCACCCTGCTGCAACTGCAGCTGTACGCCTGCCCGCACACCGCAGGAGTATGCTGCCTACCTGCGCGACCTGATGAAGCGCAGCATTGCGCACCCTACCACCCCTGACGCGCCGCTGACCGGCTTTAAGATTGTGGTCAACCCGGGCAATGGCGGCGGCGCCTTCATCGCTGACCAGGTGCGTGCTTGAGCGCAGCAATGGGTGGGGTGATGATTGTGCAGCTTGTGGTCAGCCCGCATGCATCGCTGACCACGTGCATGTGGATGCATTGACGGGTGGCAGCCGCGTCAAGTGGGAGAAGTGGCGGTGAACCTGTGTGGGCTGTACCCAAGTGTGCGCAGGTGCTGGGCCCGCTGGGTGCGGATGTGTCGGGCAGCATCAACCTCGAAGCAGGTGGGCTGGAAGGGCAGCAGGGGCAGTACGCCCTGGGCCAACTGCAAGCAGACTATTAAGCCCCAGCAGTCAACGGCCTGCAGTTTGCACAAGCATATCCAGCCAGCTTGTGGCGATGCCTCCCTGGAGTGCTGCCCCGCCCTGCTGCCCTGCAGATGGCAGCTTCCCCAACCACATGCCCAACCCCGAGGACAAGCAGGTGCGCCTGCTGCCCCCATGCAATGCGCTACAACAATGCAAAACTGATGTCGCAGCTGCAAGCCCTAGGTGTGGAGCCAGCCACTGCCCGGCACGCTGCACAGGCCAGCTGCGCGCCGGTACCCGCACCCCACCAGCGCCCTCCCTCACCCCTGCCCAACCCTCTCCTGATCCAGGCGGTGGCGGCCACGCGGGCAGCGGTGCTGGACAGCAATGCCGACCTGGGCATTATGCTCGACACAGACGTCGACCGCAGCGGCGTGGTGGACCGCAACGGCAACGGTGGGTGCGGGGCGAGCTGTGTGGCTGGGGGCCTGGAGGGGCTGCCAGGCGGGTGCAGGGTGGAGGGGCTTCTGTGCCATGGCTGCATGCCCAGGCCTGGCATGGCGCCCACACTGCATGCACATGTCGCCCTTGTACTGTGCCTCATGCGCTTGTGCAGGCATCAACCGCAACCGCTGCATCGCGTCGATGAGCGCCACCACGCTACTTCAACGACATGTCTGCAACACTCTAGTTGTTCCACCTCTGCACCCCCGCACCGCAGGCATCAACCGCAACCGCTACATTGCGCTGATGAGCGCCATCACGCTGCGGGAGAACCCAGGGGAGACGATTGTGACCGACTCGTGCACCAGCAACGGGCTGGCCGCCTTCATCCGGGGCCTGGGCGGCAAGCACTTCAGGTGAGGTGGGCTGGCGCTAAGGCTGTTAAATAAACTAGACTAGACTAGACCTCAGGTGGGGGATGGCGGGCGCTCAGCTGTTACATGAACTAGACTAGACTAGGCCTCAGGCTGGGGAGGTGGCATGCTGGGACGGAGGTGGAAAGCGGTATGAAAGTGAGGCCCTCGGAAGCAGCAGTGCTATGTGCACTGGGCTGGGCATTCAACTGCACCTCCACCACCCGTGTGCGCCGGGTGCTGCAACCGCCCCATTTGCGAAAAGCTTGTGTCCGCAGGTTCAAGAAGGGCTACAAGAACATCATCAACAAGGGGCAGGAGCTGAATGCGGCGGGCGTGCCGTGCCCCTTGATGATGGAGACCAGCGGGCACGGAGCCATGCGGGTGCGACGCAAATGTGGCGGCACCGCATCGCTGGCTATGTAAACCTGCGGCAGGGCAACAGCCAAAGTGGAGTTTACAGTCGCTTCTATTGCCCACAACCAGCCATGCCTTCTCCCTAAACAGCCCAAGTGGATTTCACAAGCGCTTCTGTTGCCCCCCACTTACATCCAGCCGTGCCTTCCCCCACTCGTGTGGCCGTGAACCTGCAGGAAACCTACATCCCTCATTCGTGCTGCCATAAACTTGCAGGAAAACTACTTCCTGGACGACGGCGCGTACGGCGCACTCAAAATCGTGATTGAGATGGTACGGCGGCGGCTGGAGGGGCAGGGCGACATTGCCGACCTGCTGAAGGACCTGCGGTGCGCTGGCTTGCCTGCTCATGCTGCACTTACCCGGCTCGCTTGGCTGCTCCTGCTGCACTTGCCCGTTGCTGCTGCTTGTCCTCGCCCCTGCCGCCTCCTCCCTGCGATGGGCACAATTTGCACCTGCCAGCCTGCCAGCCAACAGCGGAGGTGCATCACGGCATGGCGGCAACCAGCCTTGCTGGCTGTAGATGCGTGCAACCATTGCTGGCCCTTGTTCCCACAACCCACCCATGCAGCGAGCCCGCCGAGGCTATGGGTACCCAGCTGGCCATCCTCAGGCTTGCCACTTGCAAACCGCTCGTGTTGCCCCCTACACCCCCAAAACCCCATGCAGCGAGCCTGCCGAAGCCATGGAGATCCGGGTGGCCATCCAGGCATCAGACGTGCGGGCGGAGGGCGAGCGCGTGACGGCGGCCTTCAAGCAGTGGGTGGATGCAGGTCAGCCTGCAGGGATCACAGGGACTACTGCTGGATGCATGCTGGAAGCGGGCTTGTGAAAGCAGCAGTGAGGGAGGAAGCGACGTGCCATGCCCCCTGCCCCTGACAGCCCTGCTGCTGCACCCACATGCGGCAGTCACCTGCCGGCAACCCTCAGCTCTGCTGCCTGCCACTCCCGCTCCAGGCTGCGGCGGCGCCAGCCACTGGAAGCTGGAGGAAGAAAACTATGAGGGCTGGCGCGTCAAGGTGGGTGGGTGGGCAGGGGCGGGGGGGGCAAATGCCCAGGTGAGGTGTCGGTCGGTGCCTCGCTGGCACAAGGCGGGAGCGCCACTCCAGGTGCTGAGCGGCGGGAGCTCCCGGTGGTTTGGTGGAGGGACGCTAGGTGCACCCACTGCTGCATACCCCACCCCAGTGCACCCCCTGCCCCGCCCTGCCGCACCCCCTGCCCTGCCAGGTGCTGGAGGGCGACGGCAAGGAGGGCTGGCTGCTGCTGCGCCCCTCGCTGCACGACCCGGGTGAGCGGGCTTGCCGGGTGCTGGCGGGTTTGCACATGAGTGGTCAGCCGGTCCCGGCTGCCAAATGCCACCAGGCCGGTTGAGCTCCCTGCTTGCCGCTGTGCGCTGTATCGCAGCATCATCCGTGTCATCCCGCAGCCATTCGCACAGGGCCCCATCATTCGACCACCGTGCCTCGCTGCCCACCCCTTGTCCCCGCCCCTTGCCTGCGCGCAGACATTGTGCTGAACGTGGAGAGCGAGCAGGCGGGCGGCATGAAGGCCATGCTGCAGCACCTGCTGGAGTTTTTCAAGGAGCACCCAGGTGCGCGGCTGCGGGCGGGGCTGCGGGCGGCAGCGGGAGGGGCGCTTTTAGGGCAGCGCATCAGCAGGTGCCACTGCCCTCCCATTCCTCGGTGTGTGGTGCGGCATGGCATGCCTCAGCACCCATGTATTCATGTGTTGTTTGGCTGCTTGCCACGCCCCCTGGATCGCGCATGCAGAGTTCCAGGTGTGCACCGCCAAGGTGGAGGACTATGTGTATGCGTGATGGGCTGGTGGAGCGGAGCGGGCGAGCAGGCGCGAGCGGTGCAGTGCGGCAGCCCGCCGGCTCATGGCGCTGGGCAGCATGGCTGTGCCGCCGCGTATGCGCCCCTCGCCTGTGCTCCCGGTGCGACCCCCGTGATGGTGTGAACTGTCACACTGGATTAACCTGTGTAAGGCGTGCGTGAGGTACCTGCGGCTTGACGCCCCACCGACGTGGCAGCGGCGTGCGTGCGGGGCGTGTGCCTGGCAGCCTGGGGCCCCTTCCCGCCTGCTCAACTGCTCCCAGCCTCCCAGACCTGCGGCGCTACGCTGTTTGGGGCCAGAATTGCGGGTGGGGCCATCCACGGCGGCCAAGGACCATGACTAAAGGTTGCGGCGGGGCTGGCCTAATTTTTGCCGCCGCCGCGGCGGGGGCCTTGCAAGCGGCGGCGGGCAGCCATTTTGGGCGGCAGGGACCCCAAACCGTGCGGGGATCGCGCGCGGGGGCCGCCTCGGGGTAGGAGCGCGGGTTTGAGTTGCGGACGGGGAGCGAGCGCTGCTTTTGGCGCTCAAACAGTCAGCCGAGAGCACGGAGCCCCTGTCCTGCTCACGTAACAGCTGAGCCAAGCGACAGCGCGCCCCGATTTTGGGGGCTGCGTGCACCACAGCACGCAGCAGCATGGCAGCAAGCCTCGGTCGTGCGCCTGCCAGGGCACAGTTCTCGCTCCCCTCCTCCCCTCCCCCGCCCCTGACCACACACAGCAGCCATGTGTAGGGGAACGACCGCCCCCGACCTCCAAGCCGCAGCGGAGACCTCGCTGGTGCTGGAGCGCCTGCGCCAGCAGCTCGCGGGCGCCGGCAACTGCGCAGCGGGAGTGGGAGGCCCGGCAAACGGCTTCCCCGGCCTGTGCGGCGTCAATGACCTGGGCCTCGCGTCGCGGGGCAGCGGGCCCCGCCTGTTTTGCGGCCACGTCCCCCCGGTGCGCCTTGGGCCGCTCTGGGGGGCTCCCGGGGGGTGGTTTCGTTGCTCCCTCGTAATCAATGGTCGCGTGGCCCTTGCCTCAGTCACCGCACGGCTGCCGGCCCTCGCCGCCTGCCAGCGGCCAGGCCCAAACCGGCTGTTTCCAGCCGCGAGCCGCGCTGGCGCTGCTGGCGGCACTGCCCTCGCCGGCCGCCCAGGTCTGTACACCCGAACCTCACTCGGAAATCTCACCCTGCCCCGTGTTTCCAACCCCCCTCTGCTGCAGGAGTGCTCCGAGGAGCTGGTCAAGGCGCACTTCAGCCAGTGGGGCCATGTGGTCGGTGAGAGGCCGCGCTGAGCAGGTTGCGTGCGCTCCAGCCGCCGCCGCCGCGCGCACCCACATGCAGACCCGTGACTCGTGGGCCGCCTGACCGGCTTACCAATTCCTCCCACCACCACCCCTGCCTGCAGACGTGTACTTCCCCAAGCGCAAGGACACGTTCCGGCGCCGCCCCTTCTGCTTTGTCACCTTTGCGCGCCTGGAGGATGCGCAGGTACGGCCCGCGGCGGAGCTGGTGTGCCACGGCTTGTCCGGTGCACCCGGCTGACGCCAGCCCCTTTGCTGCAGCCATGTGGCGCGCAATTCCGCTTCGCGCTGCCCGGCTGCACGCCGCCATGCCCACGCTCGAACGCTGCACTCATCCGCTTGCAAAACCGCCCCCCACCCTTGCGCAGCGCGCCCTGGCGGAGAGCCCCATGAACATCTGCGGCATCCCCATCAAGCAGCTGAACCTGGTGGAGGACCGTGCCGACTACTACAAGCACCGCCACCAGGCGGCCCAGAGCGCGCTGGTGCAGGCGCTGCAGACCCTGGCGCTGCTGGGCAATGACGGACAGGCGGCCGCCGCCGCGCTGGCCGCCGCGC
>RRZL01000011.1:114539-149723 GCA_006782975.1 Chlorella sp. Dachan | reverse complement strand
GGGGGGGGGGGTCAGGTTTCCTGAAGTGGGTTTCAAGTGCCCAAGGTGTCGCTGTACTAGCGCAGGTTTGGTCGGCATGGTGCCCAAGGGTGCCCAGGGGCACCTGGTGCTTCTGCACGAGCCGCAGGCTGGCTCTCGCCATCACTCATTACCTGCCCGCTCGCGCGGCTGGCTGCGCCCTGCCCGACTGTTTCAGGCGCTTCCTTGAGCAGCACGGTGAGGACAAGGGCTGGCTGGGGCAGTGATACACACGCGACTTGTGAAAGGCACTGGAACGCGTGGCGGCAACTGGCGAACAGATTGGAGCTGGAACCGCATCGTGGTGGTTTGCATCAATCGAGTTGCTGTCGCCCCATGTCAGGCTCGCGCTGCGTCCACCGCCCTTTGCCACCGCCTGACCACACTGCCTACTCAATGCACACAAGTCACACATGTTACATTTGCCGCTACTGCACCCCTGAAAAGCAGCAAGGCGTCAAGCCTGCTGGACCCCCTCGGACACCGGGACTGGGCAAGCGCATAAATACAGGGCTCTTGAGGGCCGCTGCGTGTGCTGCCACGCGGTTCGCACGCTGAGGCTGGCTGGCTGGTCGTTTCAGGCAGAGCATGGTGTCCTGCAAGCGCTGAAGTGGTCAGGTTTGCTACGCGGATTGGTTGGCGAGGACTTGGGTGCCTCAGGCCCCCTTCAATTCGTTTGGCTGGGGCTGCTGGTGACAGCTGCGCCGCCAGTGGGCCGAGCATACATGGCTGGCCCAGCAGCCGCAGCCTGCCTCGAGCGGGCTCGGGCGCCCACTCCACGGGTGGTGGACCCGCAGCTGGCGGGATCAGACGGGCTGTGAGCCCTCAGGGAAGGGCACGCCCAGCTCCAGCAGCTTGGAGAAGGCGGCCGCAAAGTCGGAGAAGAACTGCGGAAGAAGTGACAGCACGGGAGAAGGGTTGCCAGTCAGCGAATGATGTTAGAGAGCGGATACCCAAAGAGAGACGCGCGGAGCAGCGGCCGCAGAGTCGGAGAAGAACTGGGGTGCGGGATGGAGGCCCGCAACGTTTCCGGCTGAAGAGGCGTGACGCGACAAGCGGCATGCAGGTGCCGCCAAGGGTTGACTCGCTTTCTTGCATGGTTGTAGCACAGCTGAGCTGCTGTGCACCCACCTGGCTCTCTACGGTCACCTGCCACCGCACCTACCAAACCGCCCGCAAGGCACTCCCCATCCTTTGCCAGCCGGCAGCCCACCTTCTCCTCGTTCTTAGCGTACTCCTGAGTGTAGGGTTTGAACTTCTTGTCCCACCTGCAGGCACAGGACGGGAGGAAGGAGGCAGCAAGGTGAGGGCGCAGGCAGGAGCGGCACCCAATCCGGAGGACCCCATGCAGCCAAGGCGCAGAGCAGTGGGCACAGCACCATCAGATGGGCCGACCCTGCTGCCACCGCAGGGCTAGCGGTGCTTCTTCAGCAGCATCGCTGGGCAACGCAGCATGCAGCAGATGCCACCGTGGCGCGCCCTCAGCCTGCGTGCTCCCAGTGCTGGCTGGCGGGAGGCCGCCCCGTGCAACACCCAAGCTCCCCGCAACCGCCCCTCGAGCTCACAGCAGCCACATGTCCCTGCACAAATTGAACAAGGCAACAAGGAATACTCATGAGATGGAGGGGTGCTGGTGCTGGAGCACACCGCACAGCAACAAGGCGGCCTGGCAGCACAGCAGCTCTCTGGTTGTCGAGCTGCTGCACAAGCTGCGGTTGTTGCCAACCTGGCCCAACCCTTGTCCTGTGTCCCCAGCTGTGCTCACGTGTTGAGCATCATCAGCTGGCCGCTCTTGTCCTCGTACTGTTGCACCGAGAGAGAGGGAGCCGTTTGTATTTGCTGATCCCATGCTCAAAGCTAATAAAAAAATGTTCGATCGTTCGCTGAAAGCCCATCCACAAGTGGTACAGTGCAGCCCGCTGCACAAATGCCAGGCGCGCTGCCCGCGCCGCCCCCTGCTCCCGCAGCCCTGCTCCAGCCGCATCCCCGGCGAGCGACACAGGCCCCGCTGCCGGCGCACCTGCAGGGGCCCCTTCCACTTCTTCTTGTGCCACTTGTTCTCCGTCAGCTCCACAAAGTAGAGGTTGGAGAAGGTGGTGGGGGCTGCAGGGGGGAGAGAAGAGCGCCAAAGCAGACAGCTGAGACAGCTGGTCGTTAGGGTGCAGCATGAGCAGGCGCTGTCGCCAGCATTGTTGGCGCCCCCCCCTGCTGGCATGCAGACTCCAAGCTTGTTTGTTGTGCCCCTCCTCCTCCCTCACCGTTGGTCCAGGGGCCCAGGAAGCCGGAGCGGTCGCTGTGGCAGCGGCCCAGCGTGTGCGCGCCGTTAAGCGCCACAATCTCCTGGTCGTTGAAGCCCATGCTGCGAGGCGAGGGGGGACAATGGGTGAGCAGCGAGGTTGGACAACAGCGGCGCAAGAATTGGGGCAAGTTGCGCATGCACAGACCGACCAGGCAACCCCTGTGTGACACGCAAGGCAAGCATGCGCGTGACCATGATCACCGCTGCATGCAAGCGCAAGCTGGCACATCCATGCAACCCTGGCGGGTGCCTGACCGGCAGAGGGTGTCGCGGGTGTGCTGGGCGTCCCCATGGGGCAGTCGGCCGTGCAAAACAACTAGCCGCCAACACACCAAGCGCTGCTCACCGGTAGAAGATGTCGCGGATGTGCTTGGCGTCCTTGTCGCCGTCCGGCAGGCGGCCGTCAGGCAGCGCCACAAACTGCTCGGGCGCGTAGTCGGAGCGGCCGGGGCGCCAGGGGATGTGGGGGCCTGGGGGAGGGGTGGGAGGGGGAGAGCAGGAGGCGGCAGGGAGTGGGCGACAATCTTGCATGGTGTGTGCGCACAAGTGTGAGAGAACCTGCCGCACCCGCAGGGACACAACCTGCCTCTCAAGCCAGACACCACGTAAGCCCCGGCCGCCACAGTCCACAGGCTGTGGCACAGCCCTGCACACACTCACCGCCCATGGCCTCAATGGCGGTGGCACCCGCGAGCGTCCACAGGTCAGAGTACGAAATCCAGGGGAACTGCGAAAAAAAGATTGGGAGCATGGGGAGGATTTGGGGGGTGTCAGGAGCACATCTGCCGCATGTACCTCGGGCGCCGCTCCGAAGAGGCGGAGGCGGAGGCGCCTGGGCGCCTGCCAGGTGGGCACCACGGGGTCGCCAGCGGCAGGAGGGCCGCATGCAGCACGCTTCCCGCCGTCCCAAGTTCCACCCAGTAAGACCCCTAAGACCCACCATCTGCTTCAAAATGACCCAGTCAGGCCCACCTTCTGCTTCACAGGCTCCAGCAGGTCGCGTGCAACCGCCAGGCCCGCGTTGGCGCCCCAGTTGGACTCGGGCAGGAAGCTGTTTAGGGGGGCACAAGCAGGGGCAGGGAGAGTTGGATCAAGGTGTGAGCGTGGGCGGCAGACCAAGCAGTGTTGGGCGGCCGTTGGGACACGGCAGGCAGCTGTTGGCACAAGCAGGGGAGAAGGCAAACAATGGTGGTACGACAGAGTGTTGGGCTGGCAGTACTGCCGGAAGGCAGTGGGCTGAGGACCTGCAGAGAAGATTACACGACGCGAGCGGCCAAGCAGCCAAGAGTCTCAGCATGCCTCCCCACAAAGGTGCTGCAAGCGCGACCGCCTGCAGCGCACCGCATGGTGGCGCCGTTGGAGCCGCCCGTGTTGGTGTTCTTGTCGTAGGTGCCGCTGGTGTGCCAGGCCAGGCGCACCAGCACGGGGCCGTAGCTGCCGTCGTCGTAGTCTGCGGAACATGGCAATCGGAGCTGTTGGGTTGGTTGCAGCCGCCGGCCGGCTGTGGCAGACATGGCTGGGCAGTTCCCAGCCTGGCCGGCCAGCAGCAGGCAGGGTGCACATCAGAGCGGCGGCACCCAGCAATCTGGGGGGCGAGTCGAGTGCCACCAGCTGGTTTGAATAAAATCGAACTGCTCAACGCGATCTGATTAATAGACACGTGGAGTTTTAACCAATGCCCCCCAGAGGGCGAGCCTGGCGCCATCAGCTGGTTTACTTGAAGATATGTGGAGGTTTAACCAATGCCTGGCACTCACCGGGGTTGGCCTCCAGCAGATCTTCAATCTCCTTGCGCACCTGCAGGCATTGCAAGCACATGAGGCTTCCATTGTGAGCACATGAGTGGCAAGCACATGAGCAGTCGGCGGGGGCGGACTGAATGCTTGCGGTTCAGAGCGAGCCAGCCGTCCTCGTTCGCCTGCGCACCTGCAGGCGTGCAGTGCAGGGACACGCGCGCATGGCAAATCAAGCGGTGCCGATGGGATGGTGGCACACACTGCAGCGGCTGAACAGCAGGCCATGGCGCTGCTGCCCGGCACACAACCACATGCCACGCTCCAGGTGTGCATACGCACCGCATTGTAGTCAGGCTTGAAAGAGGCGGCGGCGGAGCCGTTGGTGCCAGGGACGGCGCCCAGAATCGAGTCCAGCATGCCCTGCGGGCAGGGAACAGCAGGGCGACACGCACATTTGCAGCAACTGGTGAGCCACAGCAACGTAACGGACGAATGGACGCAGGATGAGGGCTGCAATCCGCAGCTCTAACGGCGCAGACTGCTGCACGACGCCACGATTGGAGCGCGTCTTCCGCCCAGTGCAGAATGCACAAGCATGCCCTGGCTTGCGAGGGCACAAACAGGCCATGACAGCTGTCAGAACTCTCGCCTGATCCTTGGCATAGTACAGGCCGCCGCCGGCGGCGGCCAGGCCCAGGAACAGCGGCAGCGAGCTCTGCGGGGCAGGACGGCGGTTGGGAGAAGGTTGGCTGGGTTTGTGGCCGCGCCTGCCACCGCTGGGGGGATGTGGCGGGTGGGGAGCTGCGGCCGCATGGCGGAAACGGCCGTGACAAACGGGGCCGGCGTGCAACGTCAGCGCGGGCGGCGGCGCGGGGGCAGGCCGGCTCAGGTGCGCTGGCGGTGCACGCGATCACAGCTTAACGCCGCTCCCAGCACCATCGAGGCGCGGAATGGGCGCGGCGAGCTGCACGCACGAGGGGTTCTGGGCCGACCCACTCACCCCGCCCTTGCCCTGCTCCCCGGCCTGGGTGGCGAACCCGCGGGCCGCTTGGGTGGCCGCCCGGCCCGCAGTGCGCAGGGCCTGCCTCAGCATAGCGGCTGACTCGGAGTGGACTTGCCGGAGAGGATCCTGCGGGCCCTTCCCACTCGTGCAGTGCAGAGGGCAGGCGAGAACCGGCCCGATGGCTGCAGGTCGGGCCAAGAACCCTGCTCGCAGCACGCAGCATGAGCAAAAGCTCCTGTCTTGCTCCCGAAGCACCTGCAGCGGTCCCTGTGTTACCAGCAGCAAGCACGCAGGCTGCCAGTGCACGCCAAGGGCAGAGTCGCAGCCAATCACCGCCTTTTAGGCCTCCACGACCGTCTCAGGCCTTCACGACCGTCTCGGGCGTCGCTCCACAGGCAAGCCACACGGACGCGGGACGCGCCGCCCCAACAGGGTGCCCAGCTCAGCCTCTGCCGCCTCTGCCGCCGCCGCCTGGCACCGACTGCCGCTCACGCGTTGTTGGGTCCCTTTGCAGGGCCTGCACACATCCATCCTTCGCATAGCATCTTGCCGGTTGAGCAGCGGCAGCAGAGGCAGCCACCATGGGGAAGAACCAGACGCACAAGAGCATGCAGATGGCCAAGCACGCGTCGCGCGGCGGCGGCGGCGGGCCTGAAGACGTCGACACGCGCTACGCAGGTGACCCTGCTTGGGGGCAGTGCATGTGGGCTCCTGCCAGCTTGCACCGACAGGCTGATGGCCCGTGCACCCCTGTGGCGCAAACCTCCCAAGTACTGTTGGCCACGCTGCAGGCCACGACGCGTCGTTCCACACGTCGGAGTGGCACGCGGCGCGCCTGGCGGCGCTGACCATGGAGCGGCCCAGGCGGGTGCCGGGGGGGCCTCCCAGTGTGTTGCGCAGCGTGCGCAGCATTTGTGCCCGGCGTGTGTTAAGGAACACCTGCTGTGCCAGTTGCCTAGTTGCCTGCTGGCGCTTCCTCATCTACTCCCTGCTCCCGCCTGCTGGCTGACTTGGCTCTATTGACCCTCCCTGCCCCCCGGCCCGCAGCTGGGATGACTGGAAGAAGCAGCAGGACGAGGCGGCGGCGCGTGAGGCGGCCATGGAGGCGGCAAACGCGCAGGCGGACCGTGAGTCACCTCGCCTTGTGCCATGGATTGCTGCGCTGCCGGGCGTGCCTGCTGCGCGCGTTGCAGTGCCTGCCGCGTGCAATGCAGCTGGTCTGCCGGGCGTTGCTGCCCCCAGGCACCGCTTGAGCGTGGCCGCCGCTCCACCCCTGCCACAACGCACGTGCAGGGGAGTACAAGGAGGCGCTGGAGGAGGAACGGGCGCGGCGGCTGGGCTACACAAAGGTGGGACGCTTCCGCAACTCGCCCAGTGTGCTGTGTGAGCGGTTTGTAGGGTGGGCAGCTGCTGCTGCTGCTGCTGCTGCTGCTGCTGCTGCTGCTGCTGCTGCTGCTGCTGCCGGCAGCAGGCTGCCGGTTTCAGTTGGGGGAGGGCTGCCCCGATGCCCACATACACTGGCCGAGCCTGCTGAAGCGGAACCCGGCCCCAACGCTTGGACGTTTGGACGCCCCGCGTTTGCAGGAGGGCGGCGTGACGAAGAAGAAGGACAAGAAGAGCGAGAAGAAGAAGGAGAAGAAGGAGCGGAAGAAGCGGAAGCGCAGCAGCAAGGACAAGAAGAAGGTGTGGTTGTGTGTGTTTGGTGGGCGGTCGTGCGTAGGTTTGCGTCAGTTCGGGCACCGCTCTGGGCACTTGAACATCACTTGGGAGGATGGCGAACTTGTCATGGCCAGCTGCGTGCCGCTTGTAAGAGGCTGGCGGCGCCGCATCCAGCGCCGGCGCGCAGCATCAGGTGTGGAGTGGCTTGCCGTTGCGCGTCTGCCTGCCGCGGGCTGATCACTGCGCACTCTGCCTGCCATGGGCTGATCACGTCTCAATCGCCGCCTGCCGCTCCACCTTTTCGCAGAAGCACAAGCGCAGCAGCAAGGACAAGCGCAGCAAGAAGAAGAAGCGGCGGCACAGCAGCAGCAGCGACAGCAGCAGCAGCAGCAGCAGCGGCAGCAGCGGCAGTGACAGCAGCAGCAGCGACAGCAGCGACCAGGACTATGGCGGCATGGGCTCCCCGGTGCGGCTCAGCAAGTTCCTGTCCATGTGATGACCCGTGCTTGCATCTGTCTGGTTTGAGCAACAGAAACCAGGCAGCTCGTGGTGCCACTACCCTTGTAACAGCCTGCATGACAGGTGGGGGAGGAGTCGCTCGCCACCGCCGGCCAGCCTGTTGCTCGGCCATTGCCAACCTGCTGTGGTTCCATGTCCAACCACATGTCTGGACAGCCGAGGGTGCGGTTACATGAGGGTTCCTCGGCCGCTGAGCGCCGCCGCCCGTGGCCCAGCAGCAGAGCAGAAGCAGAGCAGCAGCAGTACACAACACAATGAACAGGGAACACAATGAACAGGGACAAGGTTTTCAACAAGAGGGGGCAGGGCGGCGGCGTGGGTCAGCAGTGCGCGGCGGGGTGCGTGCGGCAATGGCAGGCGATCAATGCACGTTCATTTGGCGGGTGGGTTGAAGGGCATCAAAATGGGCAAGCTGGCAGCAAGGGGCTGGCCGCTGTGCAAAAAACAAGGCGATTCTCTCAGGGTGCTGGCGGGCCCCGGTACGAAGGAATGGAGCTGAATCAAATGGCCGCAGCAGGTAAGCCGCTGCGGCCCAGCTGCTGCGGCCCCAACAGAGCACTCCGCAGTGCGGGCGCACACACTAGCTGGGCCGGCTGATGCGGGATGCTTAGATGACGGTGCCGGGGGCGATGGTCTGGTTGCGCAGCACCACCACAATGCCGCTGCGAGCAGGGAGGAGAGGAGGGCCGGAGCAGTGCCTGTTAGCAAGGCCATGTGGGGCTGGTTCCCATGATTCCGTTCCGCACGCATGTGCGATCCTGCACAGCGCGGTGTGCTGGCCGCCTGCTCGGCAGACGCATGCCAGTGCTCATACGCACTGCCTACAGTGCTCAAAGGCACTGCCCAATCCCAAGCCCACAGCTCACCTGCGGATGAAGAAGCCCTCATCCTCACGCGCCGCCTCCTGCACGCCCTCCCTGTTGCCACGCAAGGGGTGGATGGACAAAGGGTTGGCGGACGTTGGTGGTACTGGCATGGAGGCTTGCCAACAGCCAGCCGCGGCTGGCAAGCCAGCGAATTGCAGCTCGCTTCCCACACACAACAACAGGGCTGCAGCCTCTGCCACACAGCACAGCCAGCGCCTTCTCTCACTTGTTGATGATCTGGACGTTGTCGCCGATGCGCGCGTTCTTGTCCACAATCACGTTGCGCAGCTGCGGCAGGCGGGCGAGCATCAGTGGTTGATGGTAAGGTGTGAGGACGAGGTGCGAGGTGCGGCCAGTGGCCGGGTGATGGCAGCCCTCGCATCGTGCGCTGCATGCTCCCGGGGTGGCGGCCTTGCTGCGGGCCCGCAAGCCACACGCCTGCTCAACCATACACAACTCTGGGCAGCCAGCACCCACCGTGGAGCCGGAGCCAATGCCCATGGGCACGCCGCCCGCCTTGATCAGCGCCTCACGCTGCGGGGTAGGGTTTGGGGCGGCAGGGATGCGTGAGGCGGCAGGGCGGGGAGTGGCCACGGGCGTGCGTGGCAGCACGCGTGCCCGACATGCACGGGAAGATGGGTGCTGTGACAGGTGCTCTGCTGCCGCTGCCACAGCGCAGACTTGCCGCCCCCCCACCTGCGCGTCGCTCTCGTAGTAGTCGCAGCCCATGACCATCGCGTCCTGCAGGAGGAGCAGGGCAGGCAGGACAGGGGCCAGTGAGCACAGGAGGCGGTGCGCTGGGCAGCGGGTGCAGGCTGATGGGCGTTCGGGTGAGGCATCTGGCTTGCGAGCTTTGCTGGGTGGTCACATCAACTGTATGTTGGGTGGTCGCATCGGCTGTACAGCGGCCAAAGCCGCTGTGAGCCAGGGGAGGAGCACCCATGCGTGCGCCCACCTGGATGGTCACGTTGTCCATGATGCGGGAGCGCAGACCGATGATGGCGTGGTTCACGGTGCACCTGCGGCGTGGGCACAGAGCGGCCGGGTCAGCGCTTGGGTGACATGTGCGCCGCGTCTGGGAGCGCGAGGGCAGAGGTGTTGCGGCGCCAGGTGCATGCATGAGCAGCCACTGTCAAAAACAGGTGTGCAACAGTTTCGCCCGCTCACTCGCGCAGGTAGGAGCCGTGGCTGACAATGGCGTCGGTCAGCTTGCTCTTGATGACCTGGTGGCAAAGGGCGTGAGAAGCAGATCTGCTGTGTCGGCAGGGGCTGTGTAACGTGACATGAAGGCACAGGTCCAGCGATGCCCCGCAGCACAGCAAGGCCCCCATGCTTGCCGCGTGGCTGCTTGCATCAGCAGCAAACACAGCTCAACGTTGGTGGGGGGCAGGAAGCGGGGGCCCGCACGGCTGCTGGCTGCTGCTGCGCCAATGCAAGCTGCCCACCTTGGCAGGGGGCAGGAAGCGGGGGCTGGTGTAGATGGGGCCCTGGGGGTCGTGGAACTGGAAGTTGGGGGGCTGCAGGCGGGAAGGAGGCAAGTGGGAAAGTAATGTCACGACGGCGGGCGGGGCTGGAAAGAATGTGCACAAGGCGGGCTGTTCAAAACAACCTTCCATCAGGGACGCCAGGCTGGGCCAGGCAGCTTGGGTTGTGCCCACACCCCCCTCACGTTGTGGGTCAGGGCCAGGTTGGCGTTGAAGAAGGACTCGATGGTGCCGATGTCCTCCCAGTAGCCGTTGAACAGGTAGGCCATGACCTGCGGGGGAGAGGAGGGTGGGCATGGGTGGGTGGGTGGTGTGGGGACAGGCGGGACAGTGCAGGTAACTCCTCTGAGCGAACTGGTGGTGCCCCAAGCGGTACCTCAGCAGCATGAAGCTCCCCTCGCAGCCCACCCTGGTGTCCTCCACCCAAGTTCCGGGCAAGAGAATCCCCCCCTACTGACCTGAGGTCCGAGGCGAGAGAGAATGCGCCTTACTGGCCTGTAGCTTGACAGCACAGCACAAACAACCACCCACCCAATCCCCCACCCACCCCCAACCGCCCACCTTGTGGTCCTTGGCGGTCAAGGGGATGATCTCGCCGCCAAAGTCGTGGCTGGCCTTGTTCTGCAGGGGGGGGGGGGGCGCGGCAGCAGCAGCATGGTGAGACGACGGTGCATCACCGAGGGAGTGCTCCGCAGCAAGCGCCCGACATCAGCAGCCTCGGCTCCCAGCACAGGCGGCAGCACCACCTGCCACCGCACGCACCAGCAGCAAGCACAGCATGCACAGCCGCCGCAGCATGAAGATTGGGCACCTAGTGGGCTGGCGCTAAGCTGTTAAAACTAGACTAGACTAACTAGGCGTCGCAGCATGCGCAGTGCACCTTGTCCAGCAGGTCCAGCATCAGCTCCTTCTTGAACACGTAGATGCCCATGGACGCGATGAACGACTGCTGCTTGGCCGCCTCGGGGCTCAGCCCTGCGGGCAACGAGGGGACGGCGGGGGCTGGGGTGTGTGAAAAGGATGCCGCAGTAAGCCGGCCTCCGCTTGGAAGGACCACCGGCAGAGAAACAAGGGGCACCTCGCTGCCGGGCAGCCCTGCCAATCGCACAGCATGGCAGGGCGCAACCACACAACCACAGCACGCGCAGCAGGCGGCGCAGCGCACCCAGCACGGTGGTGTCCACCCGCATCTTCTCCAGGGCGTCGCCCTTGGGCTTCTCCGCAAACTCGATGATGCTGCAAACAAGATGGAGTTGAAGGAAACAAAGAAAGTATAAGAAGATGGTAAGAAAGTGTAAGAAGATGGGGCGACACAGCCACAGGCTGAGAAGGCTTGGCAGCACAAGAAGGCGGCGCATCGCGTTCGCTCTCGTCGATTCCACACAACCAAAGCCCGACACCGCAATCAGAAGCCAGAAGTAGCCAACAACATGAGAAAGTAGTGTCTGCCACCCACCGGCCGTCCTTGTCGATCTTCATGAGGCCGAAGTCGGAGGCGCGCTTGGCATCCACAGGCAGGCAGCCAATGGTGACGTCGGCGCCGGTGGCGCGGTGGTAGTCAACAAACTGAGGGCAGGGGATCCAACAGCAAACTGTCGGCCTACTGCGCGCCAATGCATCTGCCCCACGTGTGCACTCCGCTTGGCGCTGAGGCGCTGGCCAGCCACCCAGTGCAGACTGGTGGGCAGCAGCGGGCATTCAACAGCAGCACACACTGCAGGTTGCATCAGGTTGCAACTTTCAAGGGTATCTCACCTTCATGTAGTCCATGCGGTACAGGTGGTCGCCGCTCAGGATGACAATGTCCTGAATGGCAGGGGCAGGCAGTGAAGGAAGGAGGGTTGGAGCGCGCACGATGGCAAAGCAACCGCCGTGCGGGCAGCGGGCAGGTGACAAGCATTCGTCATGCCACAAGTGAATGCAGCACATGCAGACAGGCAGCAGCGGGTGTGGGGCAGCACCACGCGTGGCAGCATGCAGCGCATGGCAACGGCCCAAGCTGAAGGCAACAGCACCGAGCTGACATGAGGCCCACCTCCACGTTGCGGTTCTTGATGTCGCGGAACAGCCAGGCGTACTGGCGCACGGCATCGGCAGTGCCCTGCAGGGAAATGGGGGGTCGTGCAGCAGCCATGGCGAGCTGTCAGACGCCTGCATCTGCTGGTATTCAAACGGCAGCAGGTCGCCACGTCAATGCCATGCCGTCTTATGCCATGCCATGTCCTGCAGCCCATGCCACATGCAGCTTGAAGAGCATGCCACATGCAGCTTGAAGAGCATGCCATGTGCAGCATGCCATCACGAGCCACCACAAGTTTGTGCCAAGTGAACACATCCTGGCATTGGCGAGCATCACTACAGCAGCAGCTGCGCCTAATGCAATCGAGCCGCGCAGCTGGAGCCACTCAATGTCGGCGGACGTGCAATGCGGACCCAGCATCTGGCGCACCATTCACGGGCACTTCCACAAAAGGGAACAGCAGAGCAGCGGCAACTGCAGAGCAGCCCACCTGGAACCACTCCTTGTCGGTGGGCGTCTGCGTGGCGGCCAGCACCTCCACAAAGCCCTCGCCGCCAAACCGCACGCCGCTGGCGCCAAAGCTGCGCAGCAGGGGGAGCAGGGAGTGGATCCAGTGTGTCCATTGGGGAACGGGCCGATGATGACACAGTGCAGGCAAGGCAAGCAACCCTGGTCACGTGATCACAACGGGCCGCGGTCCCCGGCATGCACCGCCGATGCATGGGCCCCTGCTGCCTGCATCCCGCCAGCCGCTCAGGCTCACTTGTAGGTGCGGGCCAGGTGGCGGTTGAGGGAGGTGGAGTTGAACTGGGTGAGGATGTAGATCTTGGAGATGCCGCTGTTGATGCAGTTGCTCATGGGCACGTCAATCTGCAGTGAAACGCGGCATGGCGAACATGGCGAGAGCCATGAGCAGCCAGCAAACCATCACTCACACGCCCGGCCCATGGGCACGTCAACCTGTGTTTGTCTCAAGAGGACGGCGGCAGCACCGTGGGGCACAAGGCGAGGCACGGAGATGTGAACACCGCGACGGCTTGTGGCATGGCATGAAGGCCAGCATTGCACACACAACCACAGGCAGCCACGCCAGAGCAGCTGCACGAGTCGTCGCCCTTGCCTGCGCCGCCATGTGCACTGCCGTAGTGCACAAAGCTTCCCCGCATTCCTCCAAAGTCCACGCTGCATGCCCCAGCAGCTGAGCAACCCAGGGAGGTGAGGTGTTGCCTCACCAGGCGGTAGGCGCCGCCGATGGGCACCGCGGGCTTGGCACGGTTCTTGGTCAGCGGGTACAGGCGCGTGCCGGCGCCACCACCCAGGATCACGGCTGCAGACGGGGCAGGGCGGGGTGGGGGTGGGGTTGGGGCTCTGGACAGCAGCGCGGCTGAACGAGGCACGGCCGGGCAATGGGCAGCAGCCATGCCGCGCTCACCCAGCCATGCCGCACTCACCCAGCACGGAGTTGGTCTGGGAGCGGGTGCTGCCCTCGGGCAGGGTGCGGGACTCCTGCTTGGTGGCGGCCTCCACGCGCAGGGACCTGCAGGTTGGGGGGTGGGCGCAGGCGCCCGGCCGGTGCCGCTGGGTGTCGGTGCAGGCGGCGGCGGCGGCAGGCTGGCCGCCTCGGCACCCGCCCGATTGCCCACATTTCCTGGACCCTGCACCCGGGGGGCGGGGGCGGGGCGCCTGCGGTCCGGGGAGGCGGGCGCCAGCCCAACCCTTACCGCTGCGCCAGCCGCGGGGCACTCGCGGCGCGGGTGGCGGTCTGCAGGGAGCGGCCAGCCATGCTGTGCCGCATGGTCCCGACGCGCCGCTGCTCGCGAGCGCCCGCAAGGGGCGCACTGGCCTGCAGAGCTGCCTGCATCCTCGCTTGCAACCCGCGTTGACCTTGTTCAGGGGTAGGATCCGAGGGGGATTGATCGGCGATCGGGCCTCTGACCGTCCTCCTCTGCTGGGCGCAGGTGCGCGCATTTCGTGCCAGCTCGGAGCCGAGCGGCATCACAGGCAGTTTGGACGCCCGGGTGCCCCACGCCCTACCAATCGATCCAAGGCAACATCTGGCAGCAGTGGGGAGAGCACCTGGGCTCCTGGGGCCGCTCGGGCTGCTTGGGCTCCGCTGACGCCCCGCGTGGCGCTCAGCGCCCGCTTAAACGAGCCGTGGCATCGGCTCGGCCGCCCTGGCCTCCCGTGTCAGGTGAGGGGGGCAGCAGGGCGAGCGCGACAGGCGGCCCCTGGGCCCACAGGCTCGCAGCGGGCGCTCGGGTGGGCCCCATCGCTTGTGCAAGGATGCCTGGCGGCTGTGGGCAGGGCGCTCGACTCCCAGCGGCCCCAGGCAGCTTGTGCCCGCCAGCACGCCGCCGCCGCCCGTCGGCTTGGTCGAAACCCTGACCCGCCACAACCAGCGCCTCTGCTGCCCCGCAGGCCGTAAACTGCGGCTGGTGCGGCCCTGCAAGACTGGGACGCCATGGAGCACCAGCGCTTCAGCTTCATGAGTGCCAGCCGCTCACAGAGCAGCACGGCGGCAATGGCGCAGCAACGCAGGTGCGGCTGGTGCTGCACGGCGGGCTGTGCAGGCTGCCGCCGCAGCCGGCCTGTCTGCCCTGCAGGCTGCCGCCGCAGCCGGCCTGTCTGCCCTGCAGGCTGCCGCTAGGCTGGCGCCGTGGTTTCGTGTTCCTTTGTGCTGCCCACAGGCCATCGTGGCAGCCGCCGCTGCAGGCAACACGGCTCTCCACCTGCCGGCAGCTGCGTGGCGCACAGCTGGGCTGTGCCACTGGTTGGCCTGTGTGCCCCTGCCTGCGCTGAGCCTGCCCTTGAGTGCGATGCCGCCGTGCCGCAGGGAGTACCCCACCACGGCGGATGCTTATGACCTGGTTGAGGAGTGTGGCCGGGGCGTGAGCGCCACGGTAAGCGCAGCAGGGCAGCACCCCCAGTGCCGCGCCCAACCCCCGCCGCTCTGCAATGGTTCGCCAGCTTGCCATGGGCTGCGGCTGCTAAGCCCCATCCTGCGCCCGCCTGTGCTGCCTGCAGCTCAACACCAGTGTTGCTGCCTGCTCGCCTTCTTTTGGCAGGTGTACCGTGCCATCTGCAAGCCCTACCAGGAGGAGGTGCGTGCAAACGGAGTAGGCGGGCAGAGCCATTCCCCTCTGCTGGGGCTTTGTCCTGGAAAGCACTGGCTGCTGGCTCTGTGCTGAAGTTACTTGTCTTTTCACCTGGCTGGCAGTTCCACAGCAGTGTGCTGCACGCTGCACCGGGCATCGTCCCCTCAGCGTACCTTGCCCGATTTTGCATGCCCCCTCCTGTTCTGCTGCGCCCAGGTGGCGGTGAAGCTGCTGGACCTGGAGAACATGAACTGCAGCCTGGACGAGATTGTGCGGGAGGCGCAGGTGCGCTGGCGCAGGAGGACGAGCGAGGGAACAGCTCACTGGGCGCAGCAGCGCGTGGACAACCCGGCTGGCCGGCCGCTAGCGCGGCTGTGAGTCGCATTGACCTGTCGAGGGCAGCCCTGCAGCTCCCTTTGCAGCCGCCTGACCATGCTCCCCGTGCCCCTGCCTCCCCTCCCACCCCCCCTGCCCCGCCTGCAGACGATGCGGCAGCTGAACCACCCCAACCTGCTGCCGCTCTACTGCTCCTTTGTGCACAAGGAGCACTTGTGGATGGTCATGCCCTACGTACAGGGCGGCTCCATCCTCAACATCATGCGCTTCGCGTACCCAGACGTGCGCGGCAGCTGCTGCTGCTGTTGCTGCTGAGGCTGGTGCCATGCACTGTAGCTGGAGCACCTGTGTGCTGGCTGCTGTTGCTGACGCGTTGACCGTCCCAGTGCTGCTTGCCGCTGCCGCGGAATGCACCCGGCACGCTGGCACGTTGCCAGGTTTCGTCCGTTTCTTCCCCCGCTCGTGCCGGCCGTGATTTTGGGATGCTGCTGCCCCCCTGCAGGGCCTGGAGGAGCCGGTGATTGCCACCATCATGAAGGACGTGCTCAAGGCGCTCGAGTACCTGCACCGCCAGGGCATCATCCATCGAGACATCAAGGTGGGGGGTGTTGGCTGAGCTGAGGTGGGGTTGGTGGACCTGGGTTTGTCTGCCTGCCTGGTGTGTGGCGGATGGCAGCGTTGAGCCCGGTTTGTCTGCCTGGTGGGTGGCAGATGGCAGCCAGGCCCCCGCAACGGATAGTGCAGGGTGCAGGGAGTTGGGTCTGCGAGTTGTCACTCCGCACGTCGGCCTGACTGGCAGTCCCATCCCACGCTCTCACCCGCAGGCGGGCAACATTCTGCTGGACAACAACGGCCAGGTGCTGCTGGCAGACTTTGGCGTGGCAGCCACGCTCGAGGTGAGCAGGCTGGGAGGGTTCAGTGAGTGAACGAGTGAGGAGCAGCATCCAGCACTAGCAGGCTGGGAGGGTGCAGCACAGGTGCCGGCTGGCGGCTGGGCTGCACTTGCTGCAGACGGTGCCAAGGCGCCTGGCTGATGGCGCAGCCAGACAAGCTGCAGCAGGGGGCAAGCAACACTGCTTGCTGGAAGGCCCCTGTCTGGCAGCGTTCGTTCTTCACAGCGCCGGGCCGTCTGCGCGCCCCATCCTCTGCAGCGCGGCGGCTCCTGGGGCAACCGCATGATGTCGCGCAACACGTTTGTGGGCACGCCCTGCTGGATGGCGCCCGAGGTCATGGAGCAGAGCCAGGGGTGAGTGCTGTGGGGTGCATTCATGGGCAGGGGCTGGGCAGGGGCTCGTTACGAAGCAACTATGGGCACCACCTGCTGGCGGCCCCTGAAGTTATGGAGCAGAGCCTCGGGCTGGGGAGGCTGGGGAGCCTGGGCAGGGTGTTTGGGGCATGGAAGCAGGACCGCAGTGCTGCAGATCTAGCGCTGCACGATGGAGAGCATAGGGTCAGTTGCAAGCATGCGAGCCACCCTGCAGCCGCTCCTGACGACTGCCTGCCAATCAATCCCCATGCCTTGAATGCCTGCAGCTACGACGCGCGCGCCGACATCTGGTCGTTTGGCATCACGCTGCTGGAGCTGGCGCACGGGCACGCGCCCTTTGCCCGCCTGCCGCCCATGAAGGTGGGACAGCGGGACCTTCTCGGGGAATAGGCCTGCCTGCGTGGCGTGTGGTCGGGTTGCGCGGTGCCCCGCGTGGCAGCGCCGCCTCCGCTGTCCCACCCGTGCCACCCGCCCGCTGCGCGTTGGTATACCCAGTGCTCCCAACGACTCGACACTGCCAGCATCGGCAGCGGTTACCCAGCCTGGATGGTCCGCCCGCTGCTGCACTGCAGGTGCTGCTGATGACGATCCAGAACCCGCCACCCACATTGGAGACGGGTGGGTGCTGCTGGTGCTTGTTGAGCTGCCTGGGCTGGGGGCACACATGTGTCAGTGCTCGCACGCATGCGTCGGTGCGCACAGCAGGGGGCTGGCAAGCCTGGCCTTATACCCGGCATTAAGCGCTTTTGAACTGTTGCATTTGTCTACCTGGCCGACCCTTGCGCAGAGACGAGCAAGAAGCACTTCAGCAAGGCGATGCGTGAGCTGGTGTCCAAGTGCCTGGTCAAGGACCCCGCCAAGCGGCCCACCGCTGCACAGGTGCGTTCAACGCCTCTCAACAAGTGCTTTGTTTCTCTCCCAATGACTCCAAATGCACCGGCCCAGTGGCCCACCGCCGCCCAGGTGCAGCTGCAGGCTTTGGTCGCCACCGCGGGGCAGGAGCCGGCCTGTTCCCAGCGCCTCTGTTATCTGCCTGCACCCGAGCTGTGACACAGCGCGGTCACCCACGCTGCTTGCCAAGCAAACGTGCCCGCCGTCTGTCCGCCGCAGCTGCTGGATCACAAGTTCTTCAAAACCGCACACGACAGCCAGTACCTGCAGGCGCGTTCCAGCGGCAGTTGGCATGCTCGTGTTTGGGTGCTCCGTGGGGTGAAGCCCCTGGCCCACGTCCACACTGGCCGATGCAGCACTGGCAGCCACAGGAGTCGCGCTGAACCTCGCCGCCGCCCCTCACGCTGCTGCCCCACTTACTGCCTGCAGAAGCACCTGCTGGTGGGGCTGCCGCCGGCGCCGGAGCGCGTGCAGCTGATGCGGCAGGGGCACGTGAGTGCGGCGGGCGCGTGCCTGTGTGATGCTTGCAAGCCAAGCCTGTTGGTTGCATGGATGGTACGATCAGCTGCTTCTGCTGTACCTCAACTCGACATAAGGTCGATGGGCTGTTCGGCTTACCCCGTCGCCCATTGCCAACCAACTTGCAGGGCGCGCGGCCGGAGGTGCAGGACAAGGACATCCTGGCCAGCCAGCAGGAGTACCGCAAGGGCGTCAGCTCCTGGAACTTTGACGTGAAGGTGCGCGGCTGAAGGGCAGTGAGTGCAGTACCTCTCACAATGTCAGCAACCGTACCACTGGAGGCGCGCACTCTGCGCACTTGTGCAGCCCCGGCGCTGCTCGTTCATGCCGTGGTGCGCGACTGTGTGGGCCCACTTTTGCAGCCCCGGCGCTGCTCTTTCATGCCGTGGTGCCCGACTGTGTGTGCCCCTGCTGCCTGCCGCTCGCCCAGGCGATCAAGGCGGCGGCCGAGGCGGCGCGACTGGATGATGAGGACAGGCTGCCGCCCATCTCCGAGCTGTCGGGTGCGTGGGGGGTGGAGGCTCAATCTGGTTCGGGCGGGGATTGCGCTTAGCGCAGTGCCGCCTCTGTTTTTGGCAGGCAGGCAGGCAGGCAGGCAGGCCCTCTACGCATGCGACCCTTCTGAGCTTTACCTCTGAACACCCATTGGCCGCGCAGAGGCGAGCGAGGTGATGCAGCAGCAGCAGCAACAGCAGTTGGCCGCCGCCGCTGCAGCAGCAGCGGCAGTCGGCGGCGCAGCAGCAGAGTATGGCGGCCCGCGGCCGCCTGCAATAGAGACAGCCATCAGCGCTGGCAGCGTGGGGTCACCGCTGGCTGGCGGCAAATCGCCGCTGGGGCCTGGCTCCCGCACAGTCAGGTGAGCTGCAACGCGGTTGTGGTTTGTTGGGATTCGGGCAGCGGGTGCCCGAGTGCATGGGAGGTTGGTCACCAACTGCTGTGGCACATGCTGACTTGTCATCACCCCCTCCCTTGCTTCCCACAGCTCGGAGCGGCCGCCGCTGCCTGGGGGCGGCGCGGCCACGCCCTCCAAGCTGCGCCCCGCGGGCGGCAGCCTCAAGCCGGCGGCCAAGGAGCAGGCGAGTCGCTGGCTGGCGGCGCAGCGCGTGGCATGCTCTCTGTGGCTGATTGATCGCAACACACGCTACAGGTGTTTGATGCGTGGCATGCGTGTTGGCATGGCGGGTTGTCTCAACCATCTGTTACTGCTGTCTGAACCATCCCTTACTATGAGGCCGCTCATTGCTTGCAGGGGCGGTTCAAGGTGTATGAAGGGGACGAGCCGCCGCCCTTCAGGTGGGTCAATGAAACCGTCCCCCGCACATTGCCGGCTCGTGGTGCTTTGCCCGCCGGGGTTAGCCTCTGGGTGTGTGGCACCTTGCGTGCGCGGTGTCATTGTTTGCGGTGCGCACCCCACGTCACCCCTCCCCACCCATCTCTGTTGCAGCACGCCGCCGGAGCAGCGCAGCAACGGCACGCAGCTGATGGAGGAGTTCATGCGGAGACAGCAGCAGCAGCAGGGCGGCAGCGGCGCCACCACGCCGGGGGCAGAGGTGGGGCGCGGGGGCGGTGTTGGGAGCCTGCCTGGGTGGAGTGAGTGGAACAGCCCCCCAGCCTGGTTCACACGCTGCCCGCCTACATGTGCTGCTGGCACCTGGCGCTGCTGCGAACAGCTGCCAACCTGGTGGCACTGGGCGCTGCTGCCTTGGCAACTCAGCCGATGCTCTGTTGCGCTGCGTTGTGCCTGAGCAGGGGTCTGACCTGGCGGGGGTGAGCGAGGCGGAGCTGCAGGAGAAGGCCAAGCGCAAGGTGGGCTGCGGGGTGGGGGGTGGGGCTTGCCTTGTGGGTTGCCGGGTGGGGCTTGTTCCTCCCTGTGAGTGGCTTGTTCCTCCCAGGGCTCGCGGCTGCCTGAGACGCAACCTGCACCTGCACAACAACACCTGAGACCGCAACCTCACAACACCACCACAACAATGCCCGCTCCAACCCTGCAGGGCCGCTTCCGGTACGTCGAGGACGACTACTCGGCGGCGGCTGCTGCAGCGCCCGGAGCCAAGCCCCCTGGGGTGGCCAAGTGAGCCTCGGGCAGCCAGAGGGGCAGCCCCTGCTGACCCTGCCATGCCGGTCCTGCTGTATGTGCCCCTGCTCTGCGCTCCTGCTGTGCGCCCACGTGCTGTGCCGTCCAAGCCACTCCACATCTGCCTCCCCTCACTGTCGTCTGCGCACCCCTCATCCTGCCTCAAAATGTGCAGGAGCGCCAGCCTGGTGGGCCTGGCGGAGGGCGGACGGCCCGGCTCCACAGGCGTGCCCTCACCCACAGGCCAGGCTGTGCAGGTGCGGGCCCTGCCGCTGTCCAAACTGCTGCACCCGGCTGTTTTCGGGGCGGAGCCCGTAGGGGCGGAGCCCCCTTAGTTCTGTTGTTGGTTGGTTGGTTGGTTCGATTTCCTTTGAATTCTATAAACCCAGCCCTCTAGCGGCCCCAAGGGCCTCGTAAAGCGAGCGCCCCCTAGATATTCCTCCTCTGGGTTGTGAGTTGATGCAGCAGGGCGAAGGGCACCGGCTGAAAGGGCCCGAGCGAGCGGCGCCGTGTGCGCCGCCAGCCCTCGACAGACGGCAGCAGAGGGGTGTCGGGTGCATACCGGGGGATCCACCGCTGCTTTGAAACAACTAGGACGGCTACGGGGGGTCTTTCATGCGAGCTATGAGGGCGCGCGAGTCGTTTGAAGAGCGAGGAGCGCGCGCGCTCGTCTTGCAAGCCTTCCTCCGGGCTCAAAACCAGCTAATAGCTATAACTAGCTGAACAGAGAGCTTTCGAGAGCCGATCGGTGCGCCCGGGGTAACCCAGCCCGCCGCCGCGGCAGGCGCCGCTCCCTACGGGCTCCGCCCCGTTTTCTGCGGCCTTCAGGCCGCCACCCAACTTGTCTGGTGCTGTGGCGGGTGTGTAGGGGTGAGGGCCGCCGGCCTCGCGCCCATCCTCCATGCCCGCCAACAGTTCCGTTCGGCAGCCGGGACTGTGCCCCTGACCTTGTAAGTCAGCACCTCACACCCCGCATGTTCAGCACCACCCACTCTTGCACACTGCCGCCGCTTTGCCCCCCCGCCCCGCCCCCCACAGGTGCTGCTGGGCCCGCTGAAGGAGATGCTGGAGAGCATGGTGCTGCAGCAGGAGGTCATGCGAGAAATGGTGGGTCCCCGCGGCATGTGGCACCTGGCTGCAGCTGTGACTGCCTGACTGGAGGCTCTGTGATGACAGGCGCTTGTGGCGGGTGGGACACTGCCGCAACAGCACATGGGCCCTGCTGCTCGACTGCGCTGCCTCTGCTGCCAGCCTGACGCTGCTGCCCAACCCCTGCCCCCGTCTCCTCACCCCTCACCCCTGCCTCCTTCTCTCCTCCGCCCCGCAGGTGGCGGCGGTGGGTGACGCCGAGCGCGGCAAGCAGGGCGCCCTCAACGCATTCCTGGCGGAGCGGAACCACTTGCGGCCGCCTCGCGAGGAGACAGACCGCCTGCGTGCAGAGGTGCGGCGCACGGGCGCTTGTTGCAAGGGCATCATCCGCCGTGTGCGCTGTGCGCATGTGCCGCTGGCTGGTGGCGCCGGTGCCCCACTGACCTCGCTTAGCTGCCACCCTGCCGAATCCCCACCCATGCAGGTTGTGGAGCTGCGAGAGGAGAACGCTCGGCTGCGGGAGCGGCTGCGGCACTTTGAGCCCGCTCCCGCCCCCGCCTCACGCAAGCCCAGCGGCAGTGGCGAGGCGGCGGGCGGGCCGCTGCAGCAGCAGGCGTCGGCGCCGCCCAGCGCGCAGCCGCCCAGCGGAGTGCCCTCACAGCTCAGCATGTAGCGTGTGCAGCATTAACCGGCCGTGGGGAGCCCCCCAACCCTCGTGCCACAGCCTTGCATCCACGCAGCCTTGCACAGTACCCGTGTAGTTAGTCAGCGGCGGGCGGCAGGTGGGCGGGCAGCCAAAGCAGCCGGCGCCGCTGCGCCTGCCCCCCGCCGCCCTGCGCAGTGCATTTTTTCTCCAGCCGTCTGCCTCGTGTCCTGCTTGTGCAGCCCAGTGGTGCGTTGCGGCGCGCTGCGGCTCCACTTTGACGTCAGCTAGCTCTCTCTTGCAAACACCTCTCTTCCTCGACTTTGCAGCGATTTTACTTTCACCGACCACAACGCCTGTAAACAGCAAAACTAAGCTCCATGAATTCGACCTGCATGAGGTTGTCGTCGCCCCGTGCGGTGTGGGAGGGAGCGATGACGCGCCGCCCATGGCCCCACCGGATAAGATGCGCCCTCCTCCTCCTTCCTTTCTCCTCGAGGCGTCTCTCTCTGTGGACTGCAGCGCCCACACCGGCAGCAGAGTGCCGCGGAGCGCGTGGCAACGATGGCCCGGCTTGCAGGGGGAGTGTTTGGCGGGCGCAGGCGCTCCGGCTGCAGACCATTGCGCGCAGACAACGCCAGAGGTGGTGGGCCGCCGCTGCCTGCGAGTCTGGTTTTCAAACCCTAGCGGCGGCGGCGGTGGCGGCGGTGTGGCGTGGTGCGGCGGGCAGCTGCTACACATCCTCGCTGCTGCTCCATTCTACACCTAGATGTCCTGTGTCTCGACCACTTCCATTGCGCAGAGCGAGAGCGCTTTAGTGGCGGCGGCGGCGGCGGCCAGGCACCTGCACTGAGCACGCCGCCATCCGCAGCAGCACAGGCCCCGCACTGCCGCATTTGCTGGGAGCTTGGCTCCGCTGAGGACCCCCTGCTTGAAGGAACCTGCAGCTGTGCAGGCAGCCTGGCGCACGTGCACGGCAGGTGCCTGCTGAACTGGCAGCGCCATGCCGCGGACCCCAGCCAGTGCAGCACTTGCAGAGCCGCTGTGCGCTTGCCGCCCGGGCTGGCCGCCAGCGTGCGGCTGCCGCCGCTGTGGCGGGAGCACATGCAGCAGCAGCTTGTGGAGGCGCGGAGCCAGGGGCCAGCCATGATGGCATTCAGGTGCGGGCAGGGCAGCTCCGGAGTCTGAGAGCTGGTTATGCCGCAGTGTGCGCATGTCTGGGTTGCAAGGCATGCATGCCACCATGTCCAAATGCAGCAGCCCGCTGAGGATCTCGTCCTAACAGTCACTTCTCTGTCCCGACAGGCTGTGGAACTGGGGCGCGGTGGCCTGTGGAGTAGCCAACGCCCTACTGCACGCTCCGCAGGCGTGGCTGGGCGCGCCCGCCGCCGCGTGCCGCCTGCAGCAGCAGGCGCCGCTGCAGCAGCGCTGGCATTTGCTGGGTCAGGCGCGTGTGTGTGAGGGTGGTGCTCCGACATGCTGCATTGGGTGTGTGGCACTGTGCAGTATGCACTGCATGCGCCTCGCCGCTCTGCCCTTAGCTGACACACACTGGCGAATCTGCCTGCCTGTTTGCGACTGCTCACCCCTGTTACCTGCCACCCCATGCAGACGGCTTGCGCGGCTGTGTATCAATCCTGCTGGATGAGCGGGCCCCTGGCAGCGGGCGCGGTGCAGGTGCTGCTGGTGGTGGCAGTTGGGCGGCTGCTTGCCCGGCACACAGCCCGACCACTACCTCTACCCCTTCCGCACCAGCCTGCTTGTGCCCGCTGCTGTAACTGCCCATTTGGCGCATCGCCCAGCCCAGGCTCCGCTGCCTCCTTGCAGACACGCTGGATGGCGGGCCATGCCTTGAGCCTCGCACTGGGCCTTGTGCTGGAAGGCTGCACCGTGGCTGGCTGCATGCAGGGCCCGGCCCTGCGCCCTCTGGCCGTGCTGCTGAGCTCGGTGGCCTTCGTGCTGCAGGCTGCAGGCATGCAGCACCTGCACCCTTTCCTTGCGGGTGTGCGCAGCTACCAAGCCGGCATCAACGCGGCGTTCAGGTGGGGGCCAGCTGCACCTTGCTGCAGGTTCTCTTTCTTGAAGGCGGCGTGCTGTGCGGCTGCCTCGTGTGCCGGTACCTGCCAGCCCTGCCAGCTAGCTAGGTAGCTCCCAGCCCGCAACTTGCTGGCCCGCCCTGCCTTCCCACAATGCGCAGGTGGACCACCCGAGCACTAATGTTCCTGCCATCCCTGCTGGGCCTGGGGCGCAGCGGCAGCGTGCTGGCACGTGCCGGCACCCTGGCCGCCCAACTGCTGCCGGTGCTGGCGCATGCGGCATTCCGAGCGCTGCCATGATGTGGCAGGCGGTTGGATGGCTGCAGCCTGCTCATGCAACGCTTGTCTTGCAACTTTGTGATCTGTTGTGATGCCAATGTGCAACCGGGGAGGCAGCATGGGTCGAGCGCTGCCACAGGTCGTGCAGTGCATATTGCCCAACATGCAGTGGTTGCCTTGCTGGCTCGAAACAACATCGAGCTTGCACATGCCAGTAGAGCTGCTGATAACGACACAGCGGAACCCGCAAGGCAGAGTCTCAATCAGGGCAGTGTGCCTCACTGCTGGCGGCGGGTCAGCTTGGACGGCACGCCCGTCATCCTTGCACAATCCGGAGCGGGGATCGCATCCAAGCACTCTCCCCGATAGAATGCTACATGCCGCGGCTGCCCAGGCGCAGCGTTCCCTGAGCTCACCAGCCGCACTGCGCACCGCGTTTGCCAACACGCTCCAGGCTGCTCGACACCTGCCGCGTTCATCGATAAGATTCTGTGCTGCAATGGCGGGCGAAGCAGAGGCACCGCTGCTCAGGTGGGGTTGTGCCTTTGGGTTGGCTGAGCCTTAGCGGGTGCTCTTTGTGGAGACGATGTCGTCAGACCGTGTAGAAGCGATCTCCGGTGTTCAACAGCCAGGTTGCTTCCCTCCTCTCCTGCCGCCGCCACCGCTGCCGGCGCCGCCGCTGCCGCCGCTCGAGTGCTCACCTCATGCTCACCTCTCCCTCCTCCCCTGCTGGTGCTGCGCAGGGTGGGCATCATCGGCGCTGGCGCCAACACCAAGACACGGCACATCCCCAACCTTCAGGTGAGACGGGCGCATCGCAGCGGCCCTGGGCAATGAGCCCTTCCCCTCCTGTGCAAGCATTGAGGCAAACCCCATGGATGACCACCGGCCCAAACCTCGTTGCATCCAAGGCATACACTGTGCAAGAGGTGCCTGGAGCGAACTGGCGTCAGTTTGCCTGTAGCCCACTTGTACAGTGGGGCCGGCAATGCCGCTGCCTCGCCCTTCTGCCCCTGTGACAGGAGATGCCGGGCGTGAAGCTGGTGTCGGTGTGCAACCGCTCGCTGGCGTCCTCTCGGGCCGCGGCCCAGCAGTTTGGCATCCAGCACGCCACCGACAACTGGCGCGAGGTTGTGCAGCACCCCGAAGTAGATGCCGTGGTGATTGGCACCTGGTGAGTCTGGGAGCAAGGCTCGAGAGGGAGCGGGGGCGGCCCCATGGATGGTTGAGACAGCTGGCGGCGGGTGGCGGTGCAGCATGCCAAGGTGGACGCGGCCATGAGTGCCTTGGGCGCCACACCGAGCTGATTTGGCCATGTGAACAGCAGCGAGCAAACCGGCAGCAGCCAGTGCAGCTGCACCATGTGCAAACCTTTCCCCCGCTCCCGCCCACAGGCCCTACATGCACGCCACGCTGACCTGTGCGGCGCTGGAGGCTGGGAAGCACGTGCTGTGCGAGGCCCGCATGGTGCGTTATCATTGTGCATGCTGCTGGGCAGCCAGTGCTTGCTGTGTAATGTTGCCCATGCTTGAGGGCAGTACAGGCTGCAAGTTGATCCGGCGCCGCTTGCCACCGTGCCCGTCTGCTGGCTGCCCAGCACCTCACCTCACAAGCGTCACGCTGCAAGCTCCCCCTCCCCACCCCCAGGCCATGAACGCCAAAGAGGCACACGAGATGCTGGCCGCCTCGCGGCGCCAGCCGCACCTGGTGGCCCAGATCGTGCCCTCGCCTTTCACGCTGCCCTTTGACGCCACCATCCAGGACATCCTGCGCTCCGGCAAGTGAGTGGCCGCTCTTCGCTCTTTCACAGCACAGTTGCGGGCGCTTCAGCACGAGCTGCTCGCCCCGACCTCCTGCATGCCCCTGCATGCCCCTGTGCTACCACAACTCAGCACTCAAGCAGCGGTTGGACCTGGTCACGCCACTTGACACGACGGGTTGCTGGCTTGCACTTGCTGGGCTGCAGACCTTCCAATCTTCTTGCAGTGTTATCCGCGATGCCTGTTCCTGTTGCTTACTTGCCTTGCCGCTGCTCCCGCCCCCAGGCTGGGTCAGCTGGTCTACATCAGTGTGCGAGGCGTGGCACGCACCTTTGCAGACCCGCCTGGCGCGCCGCTGCACTGGCGCCAGGTGTGGCTGGGCACAGGAGGCCTGTGTGGGGCGTTTCAGCAGTGTATGGGAGTGCCATCGGGGTGTTTCACCGGATGGCGGCCGGCTTGGAGTAAATGTGAGCACAGTGCGGCCCGTCTGCCAACCAGGCAGCTGAGGCTCGAGCAGCTCTGCGTGCTGTGGTCAATGCCTCAGCCGCCCGGTGTCTGTGGCACCGGAAGCCAAGCTGTTCATTGCGACAACTCGTGCGGCAGGGACATGCACTGCTCGGGCGCCAGTGCCTGTCGCTCATTGAACAGCCACACCCCCCACCCCCCATATCAGTTCATCCATTGCCTAACTCCATTGGTGCGATGCAGAACATGGACTACTCGGGCAGCAACATTCTGATGATGGGCATTTTCTACGAGGCGCTGCAGCGGTGAGGCGGCTGAGCTAGGTGGTGCGGGACGGAGTGCTTTGGGTGGGGTGGGCGGAGCCAAGGTTTCCCTGTGGGCAGGTGGGTGGGTGGGTGGGTGGGTGGGTGGGTGGGATGCTGCTTGGGCTGAGGCGGGCTGGTGGGTGAGCTGGCGGCCCTGGCCTCGGCTCCTGGCCCGGGCTGGGCTGTACTCCCACTGCTCCCACTCCCATCAGTTTGCAACCAGCAACCACACGCCCGCTCCGCTGCACCTGCCCAGGTGGGTGGGCGATGCCACTCGGGTGGTGGCCATGGCCAAGGTGGTGACCCAGGTGCGGCTCGACACAGAGGCAGCGGCGCTCACCGGCGTGCGGGTCCCCGACCACGTCGACATCCTGGCAGACATGGCAAGTTGCATGCGCAGACTGTTCTCATGAGGGCGGAGGAGGGGCTGCAACCATGCATGAAGCGGGGCAGGGGTGACCGTGTGCACATCCTTGCAGGCGTGGTGAGCGGGCCGGAATGTGTCGGGCAGGATTGGGGCAAGCAGCGCAGCGGTGACGCGTGCAAGGCTTGCTGCGGCGCCTGTGTGCAAGTGCAAGTTGTGCAGCACTGCATCAGCCCTCACTCACTAGCCCCGACACCGTCCCAACACCTCCCTGCCCCTGACTGCCCAGCCCAGCTCCTCCACCCTGCAAGCAGGCCTGCGGCGCCCAGGCCCATTTGGTGTTCTCCTCAGTGACGGGCGCCGCTCGCGAGCCCGCCGCCGAGTTTTGGCTGCACGGCACCGAGGGCACACTCCACCTTGATATTGACAACGGGCAGCTGGCACTGGGGCTGAAGTCGGGTGCGAGGGGCGGGGGCTGTGTCCGCCCCCTGGAGCGGGTGCGCTGACATGGCGCTCTCTTTCACTAATGTCTTGTGCGCTGCGCCTGCTGTGCGCTGGCCAGCGGCGCCTGCTGCATGCATGCCCACCATGTGACGCAGGCTCCGCTGGCCTTGGCCCCCAGACCCTGCGCGCCCCAAACCCGCCCATCTCGTGAAGGAGCCACCCGAAGCCGGTGGGCGTGGCCCGCTCAACGCTTTGTTTGCCCCATGGCACGCGCCCATGCAGAGGGCGGCCATCTGAAGCCGGTGGATGTGCCCCACGAGGCGCGCAGCTTCTGGCGGGTGGAGCAGGAGTTTGTGGGAGCCATTCGGTGGGTATCCGATCCGGGCGATGAGCTTGCTGGAGAGCTGGCTGTTGGATGGGTGAAGCAGGGGTTGGTGCGTTGGGATCTCACGCGACTGTTCCCCTCTGCCAGGTCCGTTGCGCCCCTTGATGACACAATGTCACCCAGGTTTTGACGGTAGGCCTTGCTGTGGCTGTGTCCCTTGCACTTGCAGGGGCCAGGAGCGCGTGAGGCTGACCGACTTCCAGACCGGCGTGCGCTACATGGTGAGCCTTGAGGCCAGGCCCCATGGCCGGGCCGGTGGGCGGTGCAGCCGGCAAATGGCCTCCCAGCTGCGGTCCTTGCTGCCGTGCGTGCCGTGCATGCATGCAGCATGCCTGCATGCTGCTGCTGATTCCGGGCAAAAAAACGCCCATGCCCTGTCGCCTTGCCTGCCTCTCCCCACAGGAGTTTACGGAGGCCGTCACCCGCAGCTACCAGAGCGGGCGCGCCGTGTCGTTGCCGCTGCTGGACTGAGATGCTGGCCGGCCAAGGGTGGTCACTCAATGTTTCACGTGTCTCACGCCTGGCGGCTTCTGTGCTCCCTGACCGCACCATTGGCTTGTGTGCTCCCTGACTGCACCGTCGGCTTCTGTGCTCCCTGACCGCACCCTCGCACCTGCTGACCACACATGACCATGACCAGGCTTGCACGCAGCAGAACCACTGTCGGAATGTTGTTACAATGCAGCTATGCTATCCAAGACGTTCGCACCGTGCCCTCAGTCCGCGGCAGCACTGCCGCTGCCTTTGGCCTTCTTGCCCGCAATGAGCTGCAGCAGGCCCTTTGAGAGCATGGGCGCAGCGGCGTCTGTCACTGGGTCTGCCTTGGGCCGCCGCTGCCCATACGTTCGCAGCACCTTGACGCCACCGGGCGCCTGCCCGTCCGCCGCGCCTCCTGCATCCCCCTGCCCTCGCTGCTGCTGCTGCTGCTGCTGCTGCTGCTTGGGCTGCTGCGCATCGCCCCTGCCGCCGCCCTGCCGCTGCTTGGCCGCCTTGCTGGGCCGCTCCTGGCCCTCTGCTGCCGCCGCCTCGGCCGCGGTGGGGGCCTGCGCCGCACCGCCCTCGCCCGCCGCCGCATCCTGGCCCTCGCCGCTGCGCTTGCGCTTGCGCTCCAGCATGGCACTGACCGCCTTGGCCTTGTCCACGCGGCTGCAAGCGGGTACATGGGAGATGCATCAGTGCAACAGAGTTGGGTGGGAGGGATGTGCAGCAGGCAGAAAGCCCAAACCATGACTGATGCCCCCCAGGCGCTCAAGACTGGAGCTGGACAAACAACAGCCCCGGAGCTGGACATCAACAGCCCCGGAGCTGGGCAAACAACAGCCCCGGAGCTGGACATCAACAGCCCCGGAGCTGGACATCAACAGCCCCAGAGCTGGACATCAACAGCCCCGGAGCTGGACATCAACAGCCCCAGAGCTGGACATCAACAGCCCCGGAGCTGGACATCAACAGCCCGCGGAGCTGGGCAAACAACGGCACACCCCCAGGCACAACCCACAGGCACACGTCACACGCGCCGCATGCGCACCTGAGGTAAAAGTCGCGCTCCCGCTTGGCCGCCGAGATCTCAGCCGCCAGCCGCTGCTCCCGCACCGCCTTTTGGTAGTTGATCTCCTCTGAAGCAAATCACAGTTGGGGAGCAAACCAAGAGGAGAGCTTAGGAGGCGTGTGCTGGCATGATGGGCAGCCTGGCACCGCTACAGCAGCACTGAGCCCCAACCGTGTGCCGCTGCTGCTCGCCCACAAAAGCGCAGCTGGATGATGCAGCGTGAGGGGCCGGCAGGGCGGACCCACCCGTCAGGTGGTCCCACTTGAACTTGGGCAGGTACTTCATACACCTGTAGGGCATTCACTGGGCACAAGGCACCATCAGCTCAAGTTTCGGGCTCACCCAGTGGGCAGGCGGGCAGTCCACGCCTGCCAAGGCACGCATGCGGCTGGCCACCAGCAGCGGCTGGCCGGGACCAGCACCTCCCTTCTCATGCGCACACAACACCTCTCCTCTCATGCGCACGCGGCGCACCAGAGGTCGTAGTAGTAGGCGGACCGCCGCCGCCCGCCCATCTGCTGGCCGTTGAGCATCGCCACCACCTGCGGGCATGTGCGGGCACCAGGGGGAGGAGCGGGGTCAGCGGGGGTCCCGCTCACGGCAGACGGCCGCAGTGCTCGCCTTGCGCAAGCCGCTGTCGGCTCGGCTCCTGCGCTTGCTCCTGCTCTCGACTGCTGCTTGCTGCACACACCCCTACTGCACAGCCTCAAGCGTCCCACCTCCTTGGCCTTGGCTTTGTCCTCAAACTCCACCCAGCCCTCAGTGAAGTTCTTGCCACTGTTGCCGCCCTTCTGCTTGCGCTTCTTGCGCAACGCGGGGTCTGCAGCAAAACCAGTGCACACAATGAGAAAGTGAATGTGCAGACGAGTATCGGAAGCATGCTGATGGCACCAGCAGCTGGCTGCGCCCGCAGGCAGCAGAGCAGCGGCAGGCGGGGCAGGCGGCGGCGGCGGCGCACCCTCTGGCGCCAGGTACACGCGCCCGATCTCCGCATACTGTTCCAGCAGCTGCCGCAGCTTCTGGGGCTTCTGCAGGGCGCACGGGCGAGGAGCTGTGAGCCTCCAGGAACATGGAGACCATGCAGGCGCCGCCTCACTGCTGCTGCCTCACCAGGTGCGGCGGGATGCGGGAAATGTACACGATGCCGCGCCGGTCATACTTCTCCTTGAGCTTCTTGAGTTTCCGCGCGCTCAAGTCCGGTAGCGGGGCGGCCTGCCGCTCCTGCGCCCGCGGCTGCTCCCCGTCGCTGCCGTGCTGCTCCTGGTCGCTCATGATTTGGTGGGAAGAACCGCGGCGCCGCTGCCAACGCCCTGCTCGCCGCTGCAGCCAACGGCGCCTGCCAGCCGGGCACGCCACGCCCGTCGCGGCCGAGCGCCCAGCAGCTGCCTTGCCCATGCGCCGGCGCCCCTCCTACCACAACTGACAGCAGTCAACGATTACAAGTGAGGGCACACCCAACTCCGAGGGAACGATTATAGCAATGAGCCAGCCAGCGCCAGCCGTGTTCGGCGCTGCTCGCTATTCTTTGCTGGTCAGCACAAAGACGGCCAGCACGGCTATGAGCGCGTACTTGAACATGGGATAGTCATTCATTATGATGGTGACCCGCCCGATGTGCGGCAGGAAGCTGCGGGGGCAGGGGGCGGAGGGGCAGGCGGCAAGGCGGTCTAGGCGCGGCCTTGTGGCGAAGGAGCTGCGCAACGGTGCCACCTGCAAGGGGCGTGCGCCACAGCCGTGCTGCACACAAGAGCGCCACCAGATTCTGGCCAGGTAGCAGGAGCTTGCCAGCCGGCACACTGCATGGCACAGGGCAGAAGCAGCCCCTCCTTTGCCGGATGCTCCCACAAGCGCGAATGCAAATAGATTTCTCTGCACTCACCCCACCACCTTGCCCATGATATGGTTTGTGTTGAGCCACAGCTGGCCCTTGGGGTACAGGCTGCGGTCGTCGCCCCAGTTGTTGTCGCCCTGCGCCAGGACGGGATGGAAGGACACTTGCGTTATATCTGCAACCAGGTGCCCATGTGACCCTGCAGAGGCGAGGCGAGGAAGGGAAAAGGCGGCCATGGAGGCACGCGAGGCAGCTGGCGGCGCAATCTGCAAGTCATCACAACGGCACATTTCCCACCGGCGCCTCGCCTTGGTAAGGATGCCCACGTGGGAGGCGTTGTCGGATCTTGTCGGCGCACCTTGCCCCGCTTTCCCCTGCCTTTCCAGCATCCCACCCCTTCTGCTCCCACCTTGGTAAGGATGTCCACGTGGGAGGTGTTGTCGGCGCGCTGATGCACCTTGATGACGCGGTGCACGATGGGGATCTCCCGCCCGTCTGTGTTGAACACGACTGCCAGGGTGGGGGTGGCAGGGAAGGGGGATGGGGAGGCATCAGGCACCAGGCAAGCAGGCGAGACAGGTCGCGGCCAGTCGCTATGCAACCGCACGTTCTTGCGCCGGAGTGGGCAGCGCGCGGCAGTTGCGGGGCGCATGCAAAGCAACACAACGGCCCTAGCAGGCAACGCATCCAGGCCGTGCAGCAACAGTGTTCCAACAGGCCAGGTGGTGCGTCAACACTCCCAGAACACCCGGCGGCCAGCAGAAGCGCGTGCTCACTGATGTCCCCAGTCTCCACCGGCTGCTTGGGCTGGTACAGGAAGAGGATGTCCCCCCGGTAGAAGCCGGGCTCCATGCTGCCGCTCAGCACAACCACCACCTGCGCGCGCGGTGCAGGCGGGAGGGAGAGACCACCATGTGACAGCCGGGTTCTGTGCTCATGTGACAGCCGGGTCCCGTGCTGCCGCCCAGCACCGCCTGCGCAGGCAGCCATGCATTGCACCAGCAACAGTGGTCAGCGATGCGCAGACAGCAACCAGCAAGCAGCGCAAGCAACAGCAGCAGCCAGGCCACAAGCAGCGGGAGCGCAGTGCAAGCCAGCGCAAGCGGTGAGCCGTTGCAACACGCCGCTGCGGAGGCTGCACCCACCGGCGACTCGCTGCCGGTTCCCAGCACCAGCGACTTCCAGATCATCAGGGCGCTGGTGATGATCATGCCTGCATTTGGTTGGTGCAGGCCAACCGCAGGGAGTGGTCATGGTGAACGGCCGGGGTGCCCAGACAAAGACGAGCAGAGCCTGTCCCGGCAGCGGCATGTAGGGGCAGGCCCACCCCTGCCAGCATGCCGCACCCAGGTTGATGGTCTGCAGCAGAACCTGGCGCTTGTTCATGCGCCCGATGTCAGAGAGGAAGTCCATGGCGCCTAGCGATGGCGCCTAACGCCCGCCACAAACGAGGCCTGCGGCAGCGGCGGCAAGCGGCGGAGGGGCTCGGGCGCTGAGCGGCGGAGGGGGCTCTGAGCGATCTGGTGCGAATGTGTCCGGCGTTGCAGGGCGCCCAAGCTCCCTCGGCTCACCCCCTGAACGGCCGCGGCTGCTGGCTGCCGCTGAGGCTGAGCGCGAGAGGCGGCTGCTGCGGCTGTTCTCTGTGATCTCGCGCAGTTTGTCGATCGCAGTGTACGATTCTGGGGCCCGATGCCCCGCTGCTGTGCACCACCACCGGCATTTGGTTCTGCATGCGGCGGCGGGGTGCAGCAAAATGGCAAGCTTGCATTATTCCCTGCGTTCAGCAGTTCTGCACATTGGCATCAGCTGGGGCAGGCGCGCCCTGGGGCCTCCCTTTGACAGCTGCTAGCTGCACGGGCCTGCCTGTCTTGCTGGTGCCGCACCAGGATCGCCAAAAGGCGCAGCAGGTGATTTGCAGGTGATACACGGTCTCGGCACAGGGAGCAGCGGTAGGTGGCAAGGGCGGCGCTGCCGCCGCCGCCGCTGCCTGCCTGCCTGCCGCCGTGGCTGCCTGCCCCGCATCCTGCACGACCCCACAGGTTGGCCATCTTGCCCGCCCCTCCGTCCATGCTGCAGCCATGGGCGTGCCCGGCCTCCAGACGTGGCTGCGGCGGCGCTATGGCGACGCGTTTGTGCCGCTGCCCTCGGGCGGCTTTGACCACGTTTACATTGACTTGTCATCCACGCTGCACCAAGTCATCCGCAGAGGTGCGGCATAGAACTGTGGCTGTGCTGCTGCTGCTGCGGGCTGGGTGTGGTGGGACAGATCTGAGTGACGTGCTGCTACTGCATGCTGCCCCTGCATCCTAATTGTGGCCGGGTGACGCATGAACTCCGCCGCCTGCCCCTCTGTGCTGCAGCCCGCACGAAGCAGTACTTTCATTTCACCTTACACCGCCGGCTGGACGATATCCTGGCTGCGGCCTCGCCCCGCAAGCGCGTGGTGCTGGCGCTGGATGGGCCTGCCCCGCTGGCCAAGCTGCTGGAGCAGCGGTGAGGGCTCTGACGTCTGCTCAGTTGGCTGGCCGCAAGTCGGGTGTGCTTTCGCTGCATGGGCCGGCCCCGCGGGCCAAGCTGCTGGAGCAGCGGTGAGCAGCAAGGCAGGCTGGGACGGGTGTGCCAGCCAAGCAGCCACTCCTGGGTGCTGTGGGTTGCTGGCAACCGCTGCTGTCCACAGCTGCCCAAACTTGCGTGTGCTCACCCTGCAGGCGGCGGCGCCGCCGCGAGCTGGACCGCTCCTCTCGGAAGCACGAGATGGCAGCTGAAGCCGCCGCTGCCGAGGCGGCGGCGGCGGCGCAGGCGGTGGCAGCAGCCGGAGAGGAGGGCGGCGAGGGCGACACCGAAGGCTTCTCCAGCACGGTGGATGCCCTGGGCATTAAGGGCACGTTCCGGCCGCCCAACCCGGAGCTGTCCACCCTGGCGCTGACCACGGGCAGCCAGCTGATGCTGGAGGTGCGTTGAGGAGGCATGGAGTCAAGCTCAGGCTACGCCGAGCAGCAGCTGCATACCCTGCTGTGCATGGCTGGCCGCCCTCCGCTGCGGGCCATCCCCCCAGCCGCGTCCCCTTGCCAGCTGCCGCGCCGGGCTGCTGCCTTGGTCGCCGCCGCCCCTCATTGCTGTTCCTCTGCACTGCCCTGCCCCGCCAGGTGCACGCCTCGCTGCAGGCCTACATCTGCAAAAAGCTGGCCGACCCAGCCACCTCACACCTCAGGTGGGCTGGCAGACACTGAGGCAGCAAGCGGCCTGCTGTTGAGCAGCATGGGGCATCCTGCTGTTGAGCGGCTCATCCGTCGTTGCGCCTTGCGTCCCCAAGCTCTATAGATAGCTCAGCTTCCACCCGCCACCTTCCCTGCGTCATAATGCAGCTTCGAGCTGTCCGATTCGACCGTCAAGGGCGAGGGCGAGCTCAAAATCCTGTCCCGCCTGCTGCACCCCGGCGGGCGGGAGCCCAGCGGCGCAGACGGTGGGCCGGCCGACGGGTCGGCCAGCAGCAGCAGCAGCGGTGGCGAGACGCATCTGGTGCTGAGCAGCGACTCTGACCTCCTGCTCATGTCAATGGTGGCGGGCCAGGTGGGCGGGCTGCGGGTCCCTGGGCAGCTGGGGGTGTGCTGCCCTGCCCGCCTGCCGCCGCCATGCTTGCCGACCTGCCAGTGCATTCGAATGCACAGTGCTCTCTCTAAGTACAGCTCTGCTGCTGACCTTGGTCCTGCATGCCGACCCGCCCCCCTCCCTGCCATCCCCTGCCCACCAACCAGCCCGCCATGCTCTGCTCCACCTCACATGCAGCGTGGAGTGTACATAGTCGGCGACCTGTTTGAGGAGCGGCGCCACCACCGGCACCTCCACCAAGCCCGCCGCCAGCAGCAGCAGCAGCAGCAGCAGCAGCAGCAGCTGGCGGCGCAGCAGCAGGCGGCTGCGGCGGCTGCCGCGGCGCAGGCGGCCCTCCTCCAGGCGTCTAGCAGCGATGAGACAGATGAGGACAGCGGGTCGGATACTGAAACATCGAGCGAGGAGAGCGAGAGCGAGCCTGAGGAGCCTCAGCTGGTGGTGCCGCTGCCGCTGGACTCGCAATCAACAGCCTGGGCTGCGGCAGCCGCAGCACTAGACGAGGCGCCGCCGCCCCTGCTGGCCTTTAGCCAGGATGCGCTGGAGGCGCTGTGGCGTGAGCAGCACCTGCCGCTGGCGGCCGACCAGCCGGGCAGCAGCGGCGGTGGCAAGGGCGGCAAGGGCGGGCAGGGGCGGGGCGGC